>PVLA01001131.1:0-400244 GCA_004027455.1 Hydrochoerus hydrochaeris
CTAGAATTTGGTGTCGATGTCAATTGCCTCTTGAATTGCTACCTTTGCAGCCAAAACAATTTGTTTGGTGCCATTGTTTTGATACTCCTGGAATCAATTAATGATGAATATATCAAGGTACCACTCTAAAAGATGGAAGCTCTTCTCAACTTTACTTGGATGCTTTTACAAAGCACAGAAAGGGTAAGAATATTAATTAGTTTTACCCTAAGTTTTTTTTAATATAAACTTTTTTTATATGACCTTATTATGCTAAAGGTTTGGCTGTTTATGTCCAATGGCCTGTTTGTAGATGAGCAAGTTTCTATATACATGGAGGAGAAAAGCGTCAACCAGCGTATTAGTCAGTTTCCCAGGTGCTATTGACAATTTATTCTCTTGTCCAGTTCACCTTGAACAAGCACCTCTGAAGAAAAGAAGAAATGGAGTAAAAATCTTTTTCATGGGAATTATAACGGAAATGTCTTTCAGCCTAAAGTACTGAAAGTTCTGAATTAGTGAGTGTAAGTTAATTTTTGCCATATATGAGGGAAGTAACCTAAATCTCAAAGGGGAAAAAGGTGTAAAGATGCTTTAAGCAATTACCTATTATTTAATACTGCTTCAATCAGACAAATTTTCTTGCAAGGAAGGAATCTTCAAATAGAATGCTTTTAGAACAGGGAGCTCTTACAAGTTTGATAACCACATTTGTTTTTTACTTTGAACGTAATTTAGTGAGCACAAGAAGACAAAAGAATTAGTACCATGTGGAATCAAGGACAAGTTTTGCTTGTGAAATGCAAGTTTTAGGTCCAGTGTTGTAACAATGTGCTGTACCATGTGGTCCAGAGCACACAACTGCGGTGAGCAGATGAAGCTGGAAGAGAGTGAGACTCAGGTGTCCCTAGTCCTGGCAGCTGCCTCTCCCAGCATCCAGCCTTCCACAACGACTCTGTCTTCCTGCAACCCTGCTGTCCTGGTGCCTGCACCACTTCGGCCCACAGCCAGCACTTGCAGCTTCACACCTCGGCTTCTAAAGTCACCACTGAGTCGATCTCCCTTCTCTTGCGTGCTTCACCACCAAGTCAGTGCTCCTAAATTCCATCCAGGGCACTTGAGAACAGCCTGCTGCGGGACACCTCTGCTCACCCGCTCTGTAAGAAGGCAGTGGAGTTTGCCAGCATCTGCCCGAGCCCACTGTTGGAGATCGAGCTTCTACTCCTCTCTACCCTCCATGTGACTCTGTAGATGCCCGGTGAGCCACGTGCCCTGGCGCCATCCCATAGGGGGCACTGAAACACCACTAATAAATGAGAAATACAAGGCGAATTAAGTCAGGCTTTTACCCTGCTTACTCAGACTCGGCAGAGCGAAGCCCGCCCGTGTGCAGAGACCATGTGCTAATATCCATGCGAACCATCCCTGCCCATGGCTGGTATGACTAACCACATCCAACAGTGGTGATTCACCACGTTCACAGTGAGGCTGTAATTTGTGTGTCCCTCAGTCCGTGGGCCTGAACCACCAGGGGGTACAGGCATGATGGTCCTCTCAGGTGTCATGGAACAGTCCCATCGGGTGGTCTGATGCGACAGTCATGCATGTACCACCAGTGTTCAAGCCAGCAGAAACTCGTTACAAAAGTACAAAGTGAAAGTCTGGTCCAAAAAAGGTAAAATGTCCCATTGCCTTCAGAGCATGTCACAGGGATCTTCCTGTGGACGTAGAGAAAAGTGCATCTGTTTCTGAACAGAAAATCCCTTTTTCTTATACTCTCCCAGGAGGAGACGTTAACCACACACTGAAGCTGAATGCTGGGCTTGCTGGGGCCACCGTGTGTAGAGCGTTCTGCTTCCGCTCTGCCGTCTGCTTCACCCAAGCTGTGACATCTCGCAGCTCTTCTCACCTGTGCTCCTTCCTTGGGATACTTCCCTTCCCGGTCGCCTCAGCCTCCTGCACTAACCGTGCTCTAGGACTCGGGTGACCTTCTACCACCTTCTGCAATATCCTCTTCATTCTCACCAGTCACAAATTCTCTGTCCTCTGAAACCTGATATTTCCAACAAGGTACCCATACTGTTCTTTGTACCCACATTTAAAAGGGAAAAAAAAATACTCATTTACCTGACATGACATTTTCTAAAGGTCTCACACACATTTCCATGTATTCTTGCAAACAACCATAGATAACTGCATTTATTTCCATTTTATTGATGAATAAACTGAGGTTTATATATTTTATTTTATTTTTGGTTTTCTGAGACAAAGTCTTGCTGTGTATTTCAGGCTGGCCTTGAACTTACCATGTAGCCGAGGTTGCCCTTGAATTTGATGCGATCCTCCTGCCTCAGCCTCCAAGTGCTGGGATAACAGTCCTGTGCCACCCAACCGGGTTTAAATGGAAGTTTACTGAACTGAGATCACCTGCTCAACACCACACACCCTCAGGTACTCCAGAAGAAGAAATCACGTACACACATGCAAGAGTGGAGCGGCCAGGACTATGCACAGGGCTGCTGCTATTCAGCAAGGGCTAGAAGACCCAGCCAGGCCCGTGGGGAAGGTCAGGACAATCAGCGCTATGCAAATCAGAAAGCATCTGTTTTGTTTATAGGGTCATGAGTATAAATGCAAGTGGAAATCTGCAGGAAAGAAAGAAGGGAAAAGGGAAGAAGGAAAAAAGGAAGGAAGGAAGGAAACCAGGAAGAAAGGCAAGAAGGTATCACAATAAAAGACTGGCATATAAAAATTATCTTTCAATAAATGAGAGCACTAAAATTTATATTATTATACCATCTGCAATTATTAAAAAGTGAAATAGAGCCAGACTCTAGTAATCCCAGCTACTCAAGAAACTGAGGCTGAAGGATTGCAAGTGTAAAGCCAATCTGGGCAGTTTAGCAAGATCTAGTATTAAGATTAAAATAAAATATTCAAAAAGGCTGGGGATGTAGTTTATTGGTAAAACCCTTGTGTTCAATCCCCAATACCATGCATGCATGTGCATGCTAAAACACACACACACACACACACACACACATATACACCCTGCACACGAAGTTAGGTAAGGGTCAACCTAACAAAACATATACAGGACTAATATGTCAATAACTTAAAACACTGATAAGTGAAATAAAAGTAAACCTAAACAAATGGAGATGTATAGTGTATTTATGGATCACAAGACTCAGACACAGTAAAATGATATGAATTTTCTTCAGATTGATGAGGCTGTTTAACATAATTCTTATTAACATCCCTGCAAGATTGCCTATGGAAAGACAAAATTATTTCAAAATTATTATGAAAATATGAAGGACCTAGAAAAACAAATCATTTTGCAAAAAGAAAAAAAAATGGAAGGAATCAGTGTACCTGTTTTCAAGATTTATTGTGTAACTATGGTAATCAGGACTACAGGGTACTGGTGGAGAGACACACACCAGATCAATGGAACAGAATAGAGAACTCAGAAATAGATCCATACAACACAAATATGTTGAATTGATTTTTGACAAAGGTGCAAAAGCAATTTCATGGAGAAACGATGGTCTTTTCATCAAATGGGTTTGAGCAATTAACAGTCTTTGTCAAAACAAACAAAAAAAACGCACAAAGCATGGTTCAGGTTGACCTAAATCTCACACCTTTCACAAAAATCACCTCGAAATGGATCACAGGCTTAAATGTAAAACCACACAATTTTTAAGAAAAAAAAATAAGAGAAAATATTTGGAGCCTAGAGTTAGGGAAAGAATTCCTTAACCTCAAATGTATGATCGATCAAGGACAAACTATTAAGTTGCACTGCATCAGAATGAATGTTATATGACTCTGTTAAAAGTATGAAAACACAAATTAAAAACTGGTAGAAAATATCGCAAACCACATATCTGGTAGAGGACTTACATCTAGAATGTACAAGACTCTCAAAACATATGTCAAGAAACAATCCAATTAGAAAATGGAAGAAAGACCTGAGCAGAGACTTTACCACAGAAGACACACAGACAGCAAATGGGCACACAAAGAGATGGTCACCACCCTCAGCTACCCAGGAAACGCAATCTAAAGCCACAGTAAGATGTCACTAGTCACCCATCAGAATGGTTAACACAAAAAACAGCAACATCACCAAATGTTGGCAAAGATTCAGAGAAATGGAATTATTCCTACATTACTGGTGGGAAGGTAAAATAATACAGCCACTTGGGAAAAAGTTTAGCAGTTTCTTAAAACAAACAAACAAACAAACAAACAAACAAAAACATGCAACTACCATATATGACCTAGCCAACTGCACTCCCAGATATTTATCCTAGGAAAAAGAAAATTATGTCTACAGAAAAACAAGTATAAGATTGTTCGTATCAACCTTACTCACATGGATCAGATTGTTCATGTTGGCTTTATTCACCACAATCAAAACCCGGAAACTACTCAAATGTGCCTCAAGGGCGGGATAGTTTAAAAAAAAAAAAAAAAGTATGTCCATTCCATAGAATAGTACTCTGCGATAAATTGAGTGTAATGGTTAGTGCATGCCCGTAACCCCAGCACTCTGAGGCAGGAGGACTGCAAATTCGAACTCATTCTGGGCAGTGTAGCAATTTAGTGAAACTGTGTCTCAAAGCACAAAACATTTTAAAAGCCTGGGGATATATGTTAGTGAAAAGGCTCTGGGTTCAACCCCTGGTAGAACGAAAGAAAGAAAGAAAGAGAGAGAGAGAGAGAGAGAGAGAGAGAGAGAGAGAGAGAGAGAGAGAGAAAGAAAGAGAAGGAAGGAAGGAAGGAAGGAAGGAAGGAAGGAAGGAAGGAAGGAAGGGAGGGAAACTTTTTAAAAGTAAAAGTGAAGGAACTATAGATATAAACAACAATTTCAGGGCATAGTGCTGAATAGAAAAAGGTTATATAGTGTATGGTTATATTTATGCAAAATTCTTGAAATGACAATTCTTAGAAACAAGGAAGGGGTAAATGGCACCAGGGCTAAGGACAGGGTTTAGGGAAGTAGTAAGTGCAGCTGTTTCACAGCAACTGGAGCCACTCGGTGGTTAAGGAAATGTTCTTTGCTGCCCACGTAGTTGCTAATATCCTGGTTGTGACATTATACTGTTTTCAAGGTGTTTCCACTGGGCAAAATTGAACTAAGGGTGAATGAGTTCTCTCAGTATCATGTCCGACAACTGCTTGTGAGTCTACAATTATCTTAAAATACAATGCTTGCCTTAAAAAAATAAAAGAAATGACTATGCTAGATGATTAGTGCTGGTTAGCGTGGGCTGGTTTTCTGCCCTGCTGAATAGGGCTTCCATTCTCAGCTGTGGCTTGAAAAGATCCCGAGTTCAGGTAACCTACAAATTTAATTTGAGAGCTGATCCTGAGTTTAATTTAAACCTGTGAGTCTCACTGTCTCTATGTGGCTGCTTCTGCTGGTGCCTGTACTAAACAAAAACCAAATGAAGGTGTGACGCACCATAAAAACACTCAAAACCCCTCACATGGCAATCTTAATGTGTGTATATGAAATACAATGAGCAAATAAAAATAGGTTATTAATATTTTGTAACATTGACGGGGTAAATGCTTTAATTCAGAAAACAACCTTGTTCATATTAATACACTAATGTCACTACAGGAAAAGGAAAATGAAAAGAAAACTGTAGGACAATTATTTGACCCTGAATTAGCTAGCATTACATTAATCTGAACAGTTTTGTCAACTTTCATGAAATTCCTTTCCTGTGTTAATTTTCCTATAAGAGAGGAAATCTAAGACTAGTCTTAACACCCTGCCTGATTTTCCCCTATCCATTCATTAATGTATCCACAGGAATTACTTTTGGGGGGACTGTTATAAAAGTTCTCTTATAAAGCCATTTTAAAATGAAACAACAAAAAACCATTTACAAAAAAAAAAATAATGATACAAAAAAGAGTAACTTACTTCACTGTCTCCAAGAAAAAAATAAAGGGGACAATACCAGCATGCTCAATAATAAGGGGTTCTTTTTTTATTTTTTAATTCAAAGCAAAGGACATATACTTAAAGCAGATGGATTAGTTTATATGAGATAAAGCATAAATAAAGAGCAAATTAAAAGATTATAGGACTTAGGGAGATCTTTTTCAAATAGAAGAGAAACAAGAGATGGAGGGAGAGGGGAGGGAAGGGAAAGGAGATGAAAAAGGATTGAAGGGAAAAATGGAAATACAGCTTTGGCAAATGGGAAGGGGACCAACCAGTTGGAAGAAGCAGGGAGGTGTAGGAAGGGCAGGGGACAAAACAAGAGTTAGGATGTGTTAGGTACTTGGACCACCTCTCCATGATGAATGCAATCATTATGTACTGCAAATGTGTACTAATAAAAATAAATCCATACATACATAGATCGGGCAGACAGCCATCCTGGAAACCCTCCCATAAAAGTAAAGCAAGGGTTTGTTTTTTCTTTATGTATCAGATACATTCAGAGACCAGGATATGTAAACATTAAGTATCACGAAAGACCATCGCACGATTCTAGCAATGCATGACGCGTGTAGAATTCATGAACATCCACAAGAATTTTTGATAGTCTATTATCGGGCACTGCTTGGAAGCTAGACAGCAAGATGAAACAGAAATGGTTTCTGCTATTCGTGTTTTGGTGATTGCATTTTAAAATACTGAATGGTTCCACATAGTTGAACATTTTTATTTAACTTTTCTCCATATAGCACACAGGGTCATTAACTTACCACAACTTATCCAACCAGCCCCTTAACTGTGGGCATCTATGTGTCTTAACTTTTCAGGACTCCAGTTAATACAGAGCAGTGATGAGTGCCAATAGACTAGAATCACAAAAGGCAAGAACTGAAACGATGTTTACTTAAAAATAGAGGAAGCTTACAAAGACAAAAAGAACCAACAAACACTTAGCTCTAATTGCTGATACATGAAATATCAGTGATTGGGGAATTTTTTTTTTCTCCCACAATATTTAAACCTCAACCTCCTAACCCAGGTGGGTTCCAATTGCTTTCTGTTGACTAATCCTAACCCCACACACTGAGCAGCTCCTTTCAGCTCCTTTCACTGGTTTTGTTCTTTCCTGGTCCTGCAAACTTCCTTCACCCTATGCTTTGGATCCTAACAGATTTTTCAGCTTCTAAGACCCTTTTTTTTTTGGTCTGTGAAAGTTCCCAGGTCCTTCTACAGGTGAGGTGATACACATCTCAGGGACTCAGTCATTATTTTGTCACACTGGAATTATCTTTTTACTTTTCTGTCTTTTCCACTGGGCCCAAAGCCTTCTTGACAATGCTTTGTTCTGAGAAAGAGGGCTGGGTCCATAATAGATGCTCAATAAACACCTAATGAGTAATGGAAAGATGAGGAATAGTGAAGGAACCAAGAAATTCCCAGACCTCTGGAACACAAAGATGGGCAACTCCTTGTTCATGCAGATGGCTGGTTCCTGCTCATTACAAGGTCAACAACATAGGGGGCCCCGAGAGAAAACCAAGAATACGTCAGAGGTTCATCTTCCCATTGCAATACAACCTAGGAATTTCAGCACTTTCCAGAAAACTGTACCTAATCTGTGTCTCTGCAGAACTCCTGAGGTCCTCCTTGGTAAATGCTGCCTTGAATAGGTACAGCGTGTGTGCAGAGGCAGCTGACTTCCACAGGTACTCATACACAGGGATTAGGTAGGATGCTCAGACTACTTCATTTACCTAAAGAACTATGCTAGCTCTGGGTGCTTTAAAGTGAGGATTTCTTAGTCCTAATGCCTGTCGCTAAATTTCCGTCTTTCGTGATATGGAGACCATGAATCCTCAAACACTGGTTCCGGGCGAGGTTGGCTGATGAACACTGTTCGGGATGTAGGTTGTCCCCTGTTCTCTCCCATCTCATTTCACAAGGTTCTTCCCACGGCAAACAGCCACACTGCTCCCCTCCCCACCTCTGTCAACTGTGTCTCTGTACTGCATTTGGAAGTATCAACAATGGTCATTACCTGCCCTGTTTACTCAGTGTTAAGCATTAACAAGGCCTGGGGTATCTCAGCTGTAGTCTTTCTCCAGGAAAACAGTGCCTATGTAAATGTCCTAATGCAAACAGCAGCCCGGGCCTTTCTCGCAGGGGGTGGGGAGAAGACCTGGAAGCAATTGAAAGGATAGAAAAGAGCAGACACTGTACAAGTGCAGTTTCCAGAAACACATAAGATAAATGCACCATGAAATCCAATTAAAGGTCTAGTTTTGTCTGTGCTCTTGGTCAGTCCTGGTATTTATCAGTACAGGGTATAAAGCACATATTTCTGGTTCTGTTTATAATGTCTTTAAACAGTTTGATATTGAGTCAACAGTATATAAATATTTTACAGAATGAAGAGGGGAAGAAAACCGTTGGCACTGTGATCTCTTTGTTTAGGGTTGCAAGTTTGTTTTTCTTGTGTGAAACAGCCATGTCAGAGTGGGTGGGATTCTGTTTCTGAAGAGATGGAAGAAAGCTGGAGATATTAACTTGTGCACAAAGAAGAGTGAAGAGTTTTATTAAAATTCTCATCAGATATTGCTTGTTGGACACTGAAATTGCAAAACTTGCAAATAGGAGGACCCAACACTGTAGAGACAAGATCAAATACAAACACAAAATTGACTTGGCGGGGGGAATCTTTCACCAGAGTCAGCTTTTCTGTAAAAACAGGCCCACTCATAAATTTACTTGGGTCAGGTGACAAGGCATAATTCCATCCTCATACAGTGGCAGGGTGGCCTGTGAAACAAACTGGAGACAAACACAAGCTTCCTCCACAATAGCTGAGCTGCAGAAAATAAGCTCCGGGCTACCTTTTCCTCTGTAAAGCACCCAAGCCATTGCAGCGATGGAACAATGTGCAGGGAAGACTGCAGCTTTCCTGTCCACCACAGGAAATAAAACACCGATGCAAGTCTCACTCACATTCGCAAATCTGTGTGCCGTTTGGGAGGATGGACTTTGGAGTGACCCTTACCAGCTCAGCATCCCTGTGTAACCAATTCATAGCTTGGGATCGTTGACAAGTTACTTTGGTTATTTTCAATCTTTTACTTTTCAGAAGTGAATATAAGTCATAGGAATTAAGAAAGGACAGAAGAACAGAATGGTTAGCTGGAAGTACTCAGCAACATAACCTTTACGTAAGAGCAGATGCCATCATTTACTAGGGCTCGGTAGGTGCCAGGGAGATCAGACACTGGGTTCTTACCTTTACACATCCCTCCAGAGTCAGCATTGTTATTTCCAGTTTATCAAATGTGGAGACTGAGGTTAAGAGCAGTCGAGTAATGAGGCCCACATCTCAACGCTGAGAAGTCGTAGGACCATCTACTTCACCCCTCCCCATTTAAAAAGTGACCCAAGAATTTCCTTTTCCTCTCTGATTCCTTTTTTCATCACTATACTTCAGGTCACAACTGCATTGGGAATCTCTATTTATTTATTTATTTGGCAGTTCTGTTGATTGAATCTGGGGCCTTCTCCCTGAGCTACATTCCTACCCCTTTTATAATTTATTTTGAGACAGGACCTTGCTAAGTTGGCACCTTCCCTGGCTGCCCTTGATCTTCCTGCCTCATCCCCGCACCCCACAAAGTGCTGGCATTATAGGAGTTGTCACCCCCAACTTGTTCTTTCCTCTTTCAGTCAGTTTAACTTTTCTACATCTGTCCTGCCAATCTGTGCTCTCCATCATATCCAGACGCCACGTACTGCGACATTCTACCTAATTTTGTTTGGTTTGAGCAGAATCCTGCAGTCCCCCCACTCCCATTAGATCAACATCAGCACCATCCCTGAAATGACAGCAAACACCTTCTCAGCCCTTTTTTATAGTGTCACTTATCTTAAGAGACAGATACCATCATTAGGTCAATTTTAGACATGTGAATGCTAGGTCGCCAAATGGTTAAGTAGCCTATCAGGGTCACGTGATAAGTAGCAGGATGGAGTGCCAGCTCAGAGTTCTTGGTCTAATTCAAGGCCTGCTGCCTCCACGGCCCTGGAAGGACCCAAAGCCAACTCTTGATTCCAGCAAATTAGACTCATGGGACGGGGGATAATTGTTGAAAAGTAGATAAACATTTTTTATGACACTTGAAATGAAAATTGCTCCCTCTGTATTGTGTCTAGTTTGTTCATCACAAGGGAAAATAAAGTGTTCCTTGGTAGGATAATGTAGGAACACTGTATTTTGGGAAACATAAGTTCTGAGTTCTCCTCAAAAAACTGCTGGAACAGCCTGTTTATAAATTCGGGCTTCCTTTATTTCCATTTGGGGTAAAGTTAAGGCAAAGGAGACAGGAAAAGGGAAGATTTCTCATTCCTTTTCAGTATACAGGAGAATGCAACCCAGAAGAGACATCCCAACTTTCAAAGTGTGTTAAAAATAAACTTAAGAGCTTCATTAGAGCTAATCTGGCAGCCAAAAGTGAATATTAATAACATGGAAGATCATACAAGATGCCTAGCTAAGAACAACAGATTAACCTGGTTCTAGAAATAATGAAGTTGGTATAGGCCAGAGAAGAGGCAATAGATAGGGAGGCAAAGTCAGAAGAGAAATTCCTTTCAGATTCATAAAATCCAAAGAATTGAGACAAAGTATACTCATCTCCTTTTGGCTCTGCCAACTAAATAAGCAGCTTAATCAATTTCTACTTTATTCTCTCTGTCTACATCTGCCATTACTACCTCAATAGAAAAATGTATAACTCTAGTTCAAATACAGGTCAAGACAGCTCTAATAAATACCTGTGAGCATATGCTATTATTTTCTACATCAGTCCTTGGGTTATATATTCAAGTAAAGGACAGAGAGGGTAGATTTTACCCAAAGCTTAGTCAATGAAAAAAAAAAAAAAAAAAAAAAAGATTCTGTGGCCAAATAAATCTGAGAAATGCTGCAGGCGTGTTCCCCTTTGAAGATATTGAAGACCCTGAGTCAGCTGTCAAGAAAATCACTCACTGGGGCCCAGGGATTTAGCTCAATGGCATAAGCGCCTGCCTGGCAAGTGTGAGGTCGTGAGTTCGATCCCCGGTACCCCCCCCCCAAAAAAGAAAGAAAGAAAGAAAGAAAGAAAGAAAGAAAGAAAGAAAGAAAAGAAAATCGCCCATGGAACATACATAGGGCAGTGTCTGCAGGCCTCTTGACCTTACGTATGTTTTTTTCTTAGCCCCTGTTAACATCTTTGTACAGACGCTAAGAGCACTGGGCTCATCCTCCTTTCCTGTGTGATGTAACGAAACCATTCACTTCCCTGGACTTGAATTTCTCGAGGAGCAGGAGCGCAGGGTGGGTAAAGCCTCTGTCCAGCCTCATAGCGCCTCTGTGCCGTGGCCGCTGTCCGCAGCACGGAAACAGGGGCCTGAGAGCCACTCTGCAGTGTGTTCCCTCCTCCTAAGCCACCTTGCCAGAGCTGGCGTCACCCAGGAGAGCTGGGACAATGGACCCTTTGCTGCAGGTCACATTCGGCCCTTTATGTCCGGGCTGAGCACTGATACTGCAAAGAAGGTTAGGGGACAGCAGAGGGAGGGAATTCTCGGAGAGCTGCTCACACAAGCTTATTTTTGTTCTTTGAAACATTTGCTGGCTTTCAGATGTGGCTTTTTAAAGAGTTTCTTGTGCTTTTTCATTTCAATATGCAAGTTTAATAAACATTATTCACCCAAAACAGAGAAACGAAGTATACTCTCAGAATGGATTCTTCAGGCCTACATTCTTAGGCGACAGTCTCAGATGTTTTCTTGGAAATGTTGTTAATACTGACATTTCACCACTTTAAAATTAATTTCACAACCAAAAAAGACTGCTTCTAATATTGAAAACATGAATTTTAGTCAGCCTTATAGAATTGCTAGCCTTTTATGTTTGTTTATATATTATTTTTCTTGAAAAGAGTGCAGCAAGAGAGAGAAAAGTAAGGGCTACCTCTCAACACGTTGAAGCTGGCCTTTTACTTTCTTGTTTTTGCACTGTGGACACATTAATGATTTAACAGCTGTAGCCAACACTCACATACATGCATAGTATGTGAGAGACTTCATTCTAGTAATGTGCATGCATGTGTTTGAACCTTAACAGTAATCCTGTATGTCCTCTTATTATTCCAGTTTTACAGATTTGGAAACTGAGTACACAGCAGAGTAAGCGACATGTCACGGTCTCACACCATTAGTGAGTGGCAGAGTTGAGATCTGAATCCAGAAGTCTTAATCACTGTTTTGTAGGGGCTCTTGCTTAACTTGTGAGAGAACAAAACTGGTAGCACGAAAAGTACAGAAGCAGTGGAGAGATGTAACTTGGAGACACTCCATGATATAAATAAAGAAAACTGAATCTCTGACTTGTTGGTTGTACTTAAGTCACATGAGAGGGGAAAGGCCAGCCACACCACGGGAGACGACGCAGGTTAGAACCTGCTCGAGTTCCGCGAGCTCAGTGCTACGTGAACGGCCAAGCCAGGCTATGGAACCTCCTTCCCAAATGCTTGTAACATCTGAAATAGCGAAGAAGCATCTGAAATATCCTGATAAAGTTCTTACGGAGGTTAAAATGCACTAAACTAACCTTCAGCATTGCCCTGATGTTTTTCTGAGGTTTTTTTATGCCTATTTTCCCCCAGATATTAAAAAAATTGCTTATTTTTTCTACGTTAATGGAGAGGGGTGAGTGGAAGAAATGGGACAGAGATTGAAAAGACAAGAGAAAACATGGTACGTAATCTGTGAACTTTGCCTGGATTTTAAATGACAAAACCAACCTGGAAAGGCTTTTGGGGGGCTAGGGATTAATCAAGAAATTTTGCTTACTATCTTGCCATTAGATATTGCCAAGGAGTTATTAATTTTATTAGCGATGACATGGCATTGTGGTTTTATGAAAAATCACTACTTTAGAAGAAATTGAATCCTACAGTAAATAAAGGTAAATTATATGATGTGTAAGATTTTTACTCTCAGGGAAAAGGGGGGCTAGATGAACAAGTTGGTAAAAGGTTGATTACCATTACACCCGAGTGATGAAACGTGGGGAGTGGTCATTACATGGTCCTGTTTTTGACAATTCTTGTGATAAAATATGTTGATAAAGAAAATCTTTTCATCAGGTTTCCATCTGGATGAAGAGAACTGTGTGGTCCATATGTGATTTGAAAACACAATATTCAAAATGGTCAGATACACACCTGAGAATATCACTCACTTCTCCTAAGGCTGAGGCCAGGAAAAGCGGAGAGAACTCAAGAACACAGGACAGCCACAGAGCAGGGTGATTCAGGGAGGAGAAGAGAGAACCACAGCAAAGGTGCTGCCTTTGTTCGGGGGAGTTTTACAGGTCTGCTGTCAGCTCTAGATTTGCTTTCTCTGCTTTCAACTTCCTCCTGAAATGTCCTCACTCAGTAGCCTCAACTTCTGCTTCAAAAAAACTGATGAGATTCATCTGATAGCCCTTGCCTCAAGCAGCTGGCATTTATAACCTCTCGCAGTGACTTTGGGACCTTGGGAGTAACTGGTTTAATTACTGAGTATGAGAGTGTGTTTGTACAAGCTGGGCTCCTACACACACCTCTGTTTTTTAACACATTGGGTTATTCCTTTACGAAACCAACAGCCCAATTTCTTCTTGATATTCCAGGTGTGCTTAATATTGTTTTATCTTCAGAACAACTAATATCCCTTAGTAATTAAGAAATTAGATTTTTTTCCAAAGAAAATGACCACATACCTAAATCACTAGTTTCCCACAGTACCTTTACGAGAAGCTCAGCAAAACATATATCAAACGGCAAATAAAAACCTTTAGAAACAGGAATAAACACTGAACAAATTAACAGGTCAGACTCCATGAATGCTGCATTTTCTAGCATCCTCACCAACAATCATTTTGCTTCTAAAAATACACTAGTTTTCTGCATTTAATCACTCTCAACGCTAAATCTTGCATCTTAGTTATTCATCTGACATTAAAATACTGTTCTAATTCCTCATAAACACCTATTAATGGCTGCAGAATTTCCTGTCAGGTATAGACAATTGTTTTCGTAGGTTTTTCCCTACTATGGGACAGCAGGTTGTTGCCAGTTGTTCGGTACTAAAAAATGAAAAATCCTCTCACGAATGTCTCCACATGTACCACTTTCCTTTACAATTATGCGTGTTTTCATAGCGCTGGTCCTCTGATCATTACTTGATTAAATGAACAGTATCTAGGAGTCTACCTTAATCCATTGAGCAGTGTGTCTGCAGTGAATGATCCCAATACTCTCCCTCCGCTACATGGGGCTCATATTGTGTGCATGAAGAAAAATGTCATCGTCTCGTGGCATCTCGGGAACACACAGTGTTATCCTTGATCTCACCTTAGTCACTTTCCCTAAACGCTTCCTGCTCCAGTTGTTTTTCTTCCAGCGTCACAACGTGAATCTGCAGTTCTGGCTGTTCTATTTACAATTCTGCCTCTCCCCTGCTCCCCTGGCCTGGGCCTCTCGCCTACAGCACGCACTTCATTCTTCCTCCTGCTCTAGTTAGCTGTCTGTATTATCTGTCTGCTGAGACTTTTTTGTTTTTCTTCTTTTTTGCAGCACTGGGATCAAACCCAGGGCCTCACACATGCGGGACAAGCGTGTTACCACTGAGATACAGCCCTATTCCCGCGCAGTCTCCTTCACTCATCTCTTAATCCCCCGGAGTGCCTGAAATTGTGCTCCACAACACTGCTGGGCCATTAGCTGATTTTACTCAAGTTATGAACACCATCCTGTTGAGTAGGGTAGTTTCTCTTATATTGTTCTTTGCCCACAGGGTGCTTGAAAACACTTCTCTAAAATTAGCAGCTTCTATAAAATAAACGAAGGTGCTTTTCACATCCTTTCCCAGATAATTAATAAAGATGTTAAGCAAGACCATGCTGAACACAGATCCCCACCCTGGTTGAAACCCAACACTTTATCATTACCTCTTTGGTCCTTCAGGCAGTTTTCAATCAATTTGACACATTCAGCTCAAACTGAATTCATTTTCTGAACTCGATTTCATGAGACCTGCTATCTATTCTTCCATTAATGTCTGATGTATTTAGAAATAATAATATATCCAGTGTATTCTTTTTGTCTACTCTTTTCTGATTTCCAAAACAAAAAAATCAATTAAGTGTGTCTTGATATGAAAAACTTTAAAAATCTATGTTGTTTGTGGTTCCTGGCTCCAATACCCCATAGATGCCCATACATTTACTTTCTCAAATGTTCTATTAGTATTGGTGATGATGTTTCCCCGATCCATTCATTTGTTCAACAAATGCTTGTGAAATACTTACCATGGGCAGGTTTTAAACTTTCAACAGATTTAGGCCTCATTCTATCCAGCAATATATATTATCCAGAAGCTCTTGTTCTATGAAACATATAATATAGTGTTTCTCCTACTGGGATGTTTTTACTACACACTAGCAACACTGCAACACAAACAGAGCAGGAAGAGGAGAGAAAGTTCAGTGTGGCTTATTAGGAGCAGTATGATCCTAACAAAGTGGCTAAAATAATAAAAATATGCTTTGACTATGTGTGATATCCCTGCCAACGGGGCTCCAGACAATTTCAAATGGACATGCACCCTTGACAGTGCCCGTGTCTGTCTGTTTCCTTATTCTTCATGATTTCTAAAGAAAAGTTCCCATATTTTGATGGATTCATTATAGTTCCATTTACTCTGGCTAACACATCATCTAAGACCTGGCCTGTTTGTTTTCTTCTTTTTCTTCCTTTCTTTTTTTTTTTAATTAATGAAATAGGTCTTCATTACTGTTTAATTATCTTTACTTATCTCCTTAAAGGCAGGTTTTAAAAAGCAGTTCAGAAGCTCGGCCATTTTGCCATCAATAGCTCAGTCATTTGAGCATAATCATTAAGCTTATCTCCCTATTCATTTAATGCCTGCCTCCTTTATCTCCTCTGCACTCTCCTTTCTCTTCTTTATTAGGTTTGTATTATTACCCTTTGCACTGCTGATCGCCATAAATACTTCTTGGTTGTAACTCTGAACCTCTTTGATGATTCATGCTTTCTTGTGAGAGTCCTACAGACAAATTTCATTTGCTCTTGAGTTTCTCCCTCTCTCTTTTTTCCCTTCTATTTCTTGCACTGTTGTCACCATCCCTTGGATATTGCCTCTGGTTTTTCCAATGATGTCAGGCCTTTGTGGGGAAACTGCTGACCCTGATCAAGCAGCAGCCCCAACCCCACCAGGTGAGAAACACTGTAGAACCACAGGGACCCAGCTAAAAGGGCAGATGCTGCTGGGGTTCCTGCTCCTGCCCTGCCTCAGCAGGATGCAGCCCCATGTGGCACAGGGCAGCAGCAGTACAGATTCAGCTGGGAAGGGGAGAGGACCTCAGTGTGTAAGCTGGCCACCCAGACTAGCCCAACTGGGATGGTCACTTTCCCACCCATTCATGTAAGCCACAAAGACCACAAACGAAGAGAAACACTGAATTTCCTTTCTTTTCTGGGGGTCACTCATGCTTACTTTTGTACTTAGAAATATTCATTCTTTAAATCCTTCCTTATTTGGTAGTAACCGAATTTCTGACCACTATTTGTTATGCTGGATTATTCACCAAGGAATTTTCATCCTGTATTGTAGCAGAGAAATACATTTTTAAAAATAGAAAAAAAATTGTAAAAAATTCATTTTAAGGAGTCCCATTAGGAAGAAGTCATAAATAGGAAGAGGGCTTCTTAATGCGCTTGTAAGTATAATGCCATTTGTATATTACAACTGTTACTTCAGTTATAAGTGTCTTTTAAAAAGGTTGAAATAAAACCTGTAATTATTATGTAGATACCATTTTATATCAGTTTATCAAATGTTTACATTTTTCTTTCAAAACTACATTAAGCAAAGTTGTTAACTTAAAATATTCTTTAATAGTCATACCAAAAAAAAAAAAGCAAACTAAATTATTTGGCCCCAAGCCCATATTTTTTTCCAACTTTTATTTTTCAATCAGTACATGTTTGCAATCCATAATGATTACATCCATCGTGGGTAGTTCATACCTGTACATAATGCATCTCAGCTGTTTTCTTCAATTCCCCACCAATTTGGTGGTCTCCTTCCTATTTGCAAAAGATCCATGTCCCTATTTCCTATTGTTCATGTTTTATTTTTGCTCTTTATCCCATATTTTAAGTTACTTTGAAAAATTTATGGAGGGCTCTGCTTGGTTTGACAAAATAAGATGATGAAGACAAAATAAGTTAAATTTTATTTTCTCTTCCGTCTGAGTGAGAGCTACTCCTACTTGCACAATATTTTTACTTGGGAGAATCTAACACTAAGTAAGGATCTTTTTTCCCACCACATCTTTCTTTTGGTTCATGCCGACTTCTGAGTGTCTCATCTCCCCTGAAATCTCTTCCTTTTCCTTCAGTTCGGCTGCAGATCTTGGGCATGGTCCCTTCCATCCCTCTCCTCCCATTTTAGGGTAAGCGTGCTCTTCCTTTTTAAATGTAGCATCAATTACACATCAATAACTTCAAGGAATCTTCTTGAAGACAGGAGATTAAATTATCCCAACAGTATAACCATGGATGGATAAACTATAACCCATATGGCACTGGCAGCCTACGGTAGGGGCCTGTCGTAACCAACCCTGGTCAGGGAGGACCTATCTATTTGAGGTGAAGAAAAACATACAATCTGCTTTAGCTGGACAAAGGGAGCCAGGCTCTGAACAGTCCTTCCAATGTCATCCCCACCCCTCTGCCTGGCCTCCTCCTGTCCTTATTTACCCCATGTGTTACCAGAGATTCCTTTACCTCACTCCAGCCTCTCCGCTTTCAACTCCCCAGGCTATTTACCTCCCCCTCTTCCCCACTGTCCTCCCTGACTCTCAGCTCCCTGGGATCCGCATGCACCCCTCCAGCAGCTGCCAGCTAAGTGCGGAGGGGGAGGGAGCTGGGAGGCTATGGGATTACCCCCTGCCACTGGGCAGGCCTCATACCAGAGGAGACATTTAAACCCCAGGAATGGCACAAATCATCATCATTTCCACTATAGGCACTGTGGTATTCGGTAGGGACTGAGGTTCCCACATTTGATAATGAGAAACTCAGAAACTGCACAGGTGGTAACAGCACCAGCATACAATGCCACCTGAAAATCCAGGCTGCATAGACAGCAATGGCAGAACTGGAAAGCCAACCAGCAAATGGCTTGGCCAGTTCTGATACTGTGACTTTATGCTGAGTTACCTGGATTCAAACTCCTGTCCTTCAAAATAGCCACCAGTGAGGACTCAGTGAAAAAAAAAGTTAAGGGGCATTTAAAACAAATTCAAACACAAATAGATTAACAACAAAGAAAATTTCTCCACTATTCTTCCAGTGCTTACTCACTTTATGATTTAAATATTTATTCGTCAAACATAGCCAGCATATGTCCATATGAAATCATCAGAAAACACCAGACCTTTGGCTCTCCTTCGAGGGTCAAAGCTGAGATTTCATGTGTATAATATTATAGAAAGAATAAATATTTAAAATGAACTAAGTAAGTTTTTCTTACAGACTGTCACTGAGAACAGAAAGTTTTGCACTGCTTCGAACTCTAAGGAAGTTTGTGACCATGCTGTGTGAGGAGATGATACGAAGTTCTCAGAGAGCAAGCAACAAGCCTGATGAGGATGACACAATTCTTTCTGTGAAATTTTGCTATATTAAATTTTGATTCGAGAACAGGAAGCTAAGACCTTCTGTGAGCCGGCACCATGTGGGGGCTGACTGGGGGAGAGCCAGACCCCAGCCCTGTCCTGCGAGTTGATGCCATTTGCAGACTGTGGGGGTGGAGAACAAGAAGTCAACAAGAAGCTAGGACTCCTGTGAGTCAGCGCCATGAGTTGGCTGACTGGGGAAAAGCCAGACGCCAACCCTGTCCGGCATGTAGGCAGGGAGACAAGAAGAGCCAACGTTTTCCCACTGCCCTCATAAGTGACCAGCTGATCTGGAGAAACACAGGCTGTGACGATAGCCAATGAGGTAAAACACAACTTTGTGCTTGTAGCGTTTAGTGTTTCACTGACTTTGCAGGCCTAAAGCTGGTAGTCTGATCATCCATTAAGAAAATAATAATGCAATGTAGCATAAATGGGGAATCTCCTTCTGAAGGTGGTAGGCATCGTTAATTCCCTATTATCTTGATTCAAAAATCCCTTATCATTCTCACTGTTTTGTTTGGTTGGGTTTTATTCTGTTTTACCTTGTTTGATTTTGTTGTATCTGATGGCATGGGCAGCTATTTCAAAGATAGTAAGATATATTATGGTAGCCAATTTGGATTTACTATTATCTTGTTTTGAAGTCCTGTACTGTATTCATTGTTTTGTTTTTATTGGTTCTATTCTGGTCTGTGTTGTTTGATTTTAGTATGTCTGAAGGTATGGGCAGCTATTTTGAAGACAAGAAGAGGCATTATGTCACTTACATTGTCTTGTTTTAATTGGTTTTATTCTATTTTATTTTGCTTGGTTTTATTCTCTTTAAAATAAAATTTAAAAAAACAAAATTTTGATTCAAATAAGTAATCCATCAGCAAAAGCTTCACAAATATTCATTATATAAAGATCTTCAATGAATGATATTTGTGGATGTGGGATCGAACTTAATTTCATAATAACCCTGTAGTGGCACAGAAAGTTGCATCCCCAAATTTTAAACTTTCATAGGGCTAGTCATCTTGACAAGTTGGAAAGGACAGGATTACCTTAATCAGAAACTTCTTTCTACTGTTTCTACCTGCCAATGAGCAGCAGCAAAAGTTCTTACACAAAGATTTTCCTGATTCTCACCTGAATAGGATATCTCCATCTTCTGAATATGCTAGAATTTGTCTCTGGCTGTTTCCACCCTTATCAGATTCTCTGCTCTCAACCCTCACTATAAGCGCCTCGACTAGCACAGGAACTACCTCTATAGTCTGTCTGCCCAGGCCAACTGAGTAGGTTGGCACTAAATAAATAAAAAGTGTCCAAGGGAAATGGGAAACTCTGAATCCACCTAGAAGCTTGGCCTCAAATTTACCTCAGTCTTTAGGCATGTTTCATTCCTCCAACATAGATTTTTAGATATCTCATTCTAGAATCACAGAATTGGAAATAGTTTTAGATATAACTGAGCTTAATCTACTCACTTTTAAAGAGAAGGCAAGGAAAGTTTGAAGAGGTTAAGCGCCCTTTTATCACAGTGATAAAATTTAGACAAAATTGGAAGCGGCTGTGCTGGTCTATTTTGGTAGCAGCTGACCTGTCTTAGAATTTGTTGAACCTCCAGCATTGATTGTAGACTGATTTTAACCGGAATGAAAATTTCAGGCTTCAAATTATTCTTTTTTTTTTTTTTTTTGAGGAAACTGAGGTTGCTGATTTAATATCATCTCACTTCGATTTGATTCCTCAGCAGACCTAAGTGTGCTCAGAGTTCTTTGACTATCAAAAGTAAGTTAGGTGAAAACGATTCCTATCACATGTTACAGAAACACAGGCGTACTGGACTCACACACCCACTGCTGGTGCAAGAAGGTAAATTGCTGCACTACTACGCAGGGCTTTTAACAGTGTGTTAGAGTGAGCTAACCATTCAACCCAACAGAACAGTTGGTACCATTTCTAAAAATTTATTCTAAGAAAAACTCAGATCTAGTATAGTCAGTTTATATCCTTCAGCCTTTCCATTTACTTATAAATTTCACACAATGAATCTGTTATTTCTACCATTGGAAAAACTTTTTATTGTTTGTAAGGAACTAGAATATAAACTGGCAGCTTACCACCCTCCCAAGGCTCTTCAGGGTCCCATGTAGTGGTCAATTTTTTTTTCCTGGTGAAAAAGTTATAGAAAGGGAGAGATTGTGTTATCCAGTAAAAGCTACTGGCTGCCGTGAACAGGTTTTCTGGGCACTAGTTGACATCTGGATTTTCCCAAAAGCTGTAGAAGAATAAGACTCCAACTGAATCTCCTGTTCCCATATAAATTCCACATAATCAGCAGACCTAGAAATCCTCACCGAACATCTTTGATGAACCACACTGTGCCAGAAGCTGCATGGAAACAAATGGCAAGAGCTTTCTTTTTTTTTTTTTGGTACTGGGGATCGAACTCATGATCTTGCGCTTGCCAGGAAGGTGCTTATGCCGCTGAGCTAAATCCCCGGCCTAAGAGCTTTCTCTTGCTTATAACCATGTCCTATAGCAATGACTTATGCACATCAACACATGGCCACGAGTGAGAGGCTGTCATTCATTTCCAGATACAAACTGTAGGATTCTAAAGAAGGGTGAAACTGATGAGGAAGGGCTTTGCAAAGGAAGGATTCAAGCTCTGGAAAAGAGATGGAGCATGAAGGGGCAGAGCAGGGGGAGGAACTGGGTGCTGCAGCAGAGGTGTCAGAGGAGAGGCTTGCAGGCTGCCTGAAGAGCACCTCGGATCTAATGATCCCAGTCACCACGCACTGGCTGGATATCTACTTGTGCCAGACACTACCCAGGGGAGCAGGTACATCACAGCGGGTAAGAGCACCGAGTTCTGGAATCAGAGTCCCTGGATTCAAACCAGCTGTGATGCTTCATAGCTGTTCCATCTTGGACAAGGCAACCTCTCGAGATCTCAGTTTCCACCTGTGAAAAATAAGGATAGCAACAGGACCCATCCGATGGGGCTGTCAGGAGGAGATCCAGTAATTTACAAGCAAGGACGGAGGAAATGTTCCAGGGTTGGCAAGGCACCAACACATAATACGGGATGATGCCTGCCTTTGTCATGCAATGATGTAGGACTTTTCAGATTTTTTTTTTTTTTTTGTACTGGGGATTGAACTCACCACCATGAGCTTACAAGGCAGGCGCTTATGCCGCTGAGCTAAATCCCCGGAACTTTTCAGATTTTTTAAAATCTGTATTTTTAAATCCTTGTACAATACATGAAACATTGTGCCTGCCCTTGGCAATACATAACTCGTATATACATGGATTGGTTTTTGCTGACTATCTGGCAGTGAGCCTGAGAGTCCTTACTGCTTTTCTCATGGGATGGACCAATAACAACTACTTTCACTATTGCAGCCAACAATAGCGTGGTCACACAGCACCCCAAAGAAGGCTTCTATAGAAGCCACAGGGGTCTGTGAAAGAAGCCCGCTGCATATGGGGACAGAGGCAAGCCTAGGTAGGACCCAGGGTTTCTGCGCTCTTGCCAGGACTCCTAACAGTTTACCAGGAGTCTGCAAGCCAGGGATAGGCTGCTACAAGCAGACTCAACCTGGAAGCCCATTCCTTATAAAATGAACATCTCGTATGAAGCAGTTCAGCTGTACTTTGACACTAACAGAAACACAGCCAATTACTAACAAGCTTAAAAACTTAATAGTTTCTTGTCTAATGTAGGTGTTCAATAGTCACAGTCTGTAAACTTAGCTATTCAGTAACTGAAAGCATTTTTGTTCTGCTTTGGATCTAAAGAGGAGGCAATAAAGGAGGCATTGCTCTTATTTGATTGTGTTTTGACTTCCTCCTTGCCCACTTCCAGTAAATTCCAGTTAATGATATAATAACTAAAATAAAATAGCACATTGAAGGGGCTTAAACAAATAATAGAGGCAGCCAGACTAACATCTGCAAACCCCAGTGGACAGGTATTTAACCAGGTACCTAAACCAGGTCAAAAAAGGTACTAAGACAGGTCAAAAATGTGTTCAGATTTTCAACAGTATCAGTCAAAGAAATTCAGGTTAAACCCTTGAAGACGGCATATTCATGTTCAAATATGTGACATCAATATGGTCCTTTTCAGACCTGTTATTTGAACTAAGAATCTAGGTTGTCTATTTTATCCAATCATATAAAAATCACCATTTTTATGGCTTATATGTAGTTTTCCAACAAAGCCTCATGTGCTCATAGGTAGGGTTTCTTGGAGGTGGCTGGATCTAGGGTATGTGAAAATGAAATTAGTCCACTGATTGGTTTAGCACAGTTCTAGATGTGGATAATGGGAAGGCCCATCCTAGGTGTGAGTGGCACCAGCCAATAGGATTACAGCCTGAATGGAATAAAAGGGAAGGGGAGGCTTGCTGTTTCCTGCTACCTACTGGCCACGCTATGGACTGCTTCTCCTCTGCCATGCACCTGCTGTGACACCACCCGCACTGGACCCAGCTGACTCTACAGAATGTGAGCTAAAATAAACCTCTTCTCCTTTAACTCATGAGTGTCAGGTACTTTGTCCTTGTAATGAGAAAAGCAATTAAAAGAATAAAATATAGTTTTAAACAAACAAACTATGACTTTATTCCTCTAGGGAATATAAAGCATTTCCATTAAAACATTAATAGAATTCTAGGGTTTAATAACAAGTTGCTTCATTCGAAGTGGAGGGGTAAAGCTTTAGTTGAATTCATTTTATTTTCTATTAATTTTTTTTTTAGATGGGGTACACCATACTGTCCAGGCTGGCTTGAATTCATAATCCTCTTGCCTTGGTCTCTTGAGTACTGGGATTACAAACATGTGCCAACGCACCTGGAAAGTTTCTTTTCAGAATCCACTGTCTACCTTTTTGCTGAAGTTCTGTCCTGCTTTGTTTCTCATTAAGGAGTTCATGTAAGAACTAACAGGACAGTTCGGAATGGATTGAGGTGAACTCAAACCAGACACACAGTACATCTGAAAAAGGTGATAAATTGCATAGAAAAGTAAGCATTGAAGCACACCCATTTTCTAAATGGTGTGGCATTGTACTACAGCCTTATTCTGTTATCAACAGGACTTCTATGAGTGACTGGGCTTACCCTGTTGAGCAGAGTTTTCATGAAAGGACTAGTGTGTATGTGTTTTATCTTTTTCTCCCTCCCACTGTCCTTCACTTTTTTTCTGGTACTGCGATTAAACTCAGAGCCTTCACATTGAGCTATACTCTCAGCTCTTTTTATTAAGACAGGATCTTGCTAAGTCGCTAAGTTGCCCAGGCTGGCCTCAAACTTGAGATCAGAATGCCGGGACTACAAGCGTGCAGCACGGTGCCAGCTGCACGTGTACTTTTCTAAAGCACCTGGGGCCTCTCTTGACACAGTGTGTGCGGCTATGTGGTAAAGGAGCTTCCGTTACCCTCGGCACAGTCTGCATCACTGCTGTCCTGCAGGCAACTACTCCAGGGGATGCAGCAGTTGGGAAAAGGGACAGAGAGAGACTTGCTCACCCAGCACACAGGAAGCAGAAACGTGGTGCTTACAGGCTGCCTCTTTGCGCCAGGGAGCACCACAGGGAGGACCAGAGTCTGAGAAAACCTGCCACTCTTAGCACATCCATGTCACTGCTGTGACCACACAATGACCCTTTCAAGTAATCCCTCTGCTGGCCTGGTGAACACTGGATGGTGTGACAAGGACTCCACACACAGCCCAGGATGGACTCTGCTGGAGTAGGGGAACAGGGTGGACAAGAAGCGACAACTTCCAGTTTTCTATCTCTATTATGCCCTGGAGCTCTCCCCGTTCTGTCCCCACTCCATGTGATGTGTCCTCTCTTCCTCTTCCTCCCTATTCAAGGTCAAAAGTCATCTGGATCACAGGAATAATCATGTGTTCTTCCTTTTTCAAAAACTTGGCTTTCAAGGGCTGATTTCTAGCATCAAGTTCTTGGTGTGTATTTTACAGAGCACCTTAAAGGTGACCATGGAGGAAAATACTGCTGCCATTGTGTATCTGCCGCTACAGCCACCCCCCTGAGTTTCTCCATCTCACTGTCCAGCATGACATAGATATTGCCAAGGTCCCCAGGACTCCAGCTAACATCATGGTGGCCCTGTTTGGGGCCAATCGAAGCAGAAGACATTGTTTTAATTCAGTGGCACCTTAGTCCACTGCTTGACTGGGGAAAAAAATCCAGTAGATTCCCAGGAAATAAATTTTCATCTCCTGAAAAATCTCAAAACTCAAGGCTGTTTATCAGGAAGCATTAAACATGACTTCTGACCCTCTGTCTTTAAAGAAAGGACTAAGAAGATATGATCAAGAAGTTCCTGGAGATAAGTTTTAGGTGGATTCCCAACACCTTATTTACTTTCTACCCTTCTACTAGAGTTTGCACTTTAAACATAGAGATTTCCAAAAATTAATGCATTAGTTAAAAAGAAATGAACTCAGTTTAAATGACAAAGCAGATGACCTGAATATTATTTCCTCTAAACAGCCGGAGCACAAGAAAAGAAAATGAACACAAAAAGGAATCAGAGTAATACCGTGTGTTTGCAGGATTCCACTTAAGTGGAGTGTGTCTCCCAGTGATGCGACTTGAGGGAGGCCTGCAGCTTCAGCTGGAACAATTGGATGCACATTTTCCCTGAGTGCAAGCTAACTAGTGCTGCTTGCACAGCTAACTAGCTATCTAGCCACCCACATTTGAAACATAACCAGATACACACCCTCCCTCAATAAGTCAAGGCCCAGTGAGTGCAAGGGTGACCGAAGGGCCACATATTTCAAGGCATGTCACACTGTACTTGCAGAAAATCATTTCACTTAACAAACTCACAGCAGGCACCGCGACGAGACATAATCTATAAGGGCCTTTTGTCTCAGGCTGCACGGCTCTGCGGCACGGGCCTCTCTTTGCGGTGGTAATTGGTTTGGCTGTCCATTCCACCCATCAGGTGATAGAAAACTATCAATCAGCCTAAATGCAATGTGAGAGAAGTCTCTTTAGCCAATTAGTCAGTAATGAGAACATTAGCCAGGATATCTTCTGCAGAGGGCACCTTAGCCATTCCACGAGAGTGAGGAGATGACAGTCCCTGTGTGATTAATAAAGATCACAGGACACTTTAGAAATTTTACTTCTTGGGTGAAGAAGAGAATCAGAGAGAAGCACACTTAGAAGAGCTAAGTGCTTCCAGTGCCACTGAATGCTCTATGCAAAAACATTTGTGAAACACACAACAGTTTCTGAGTTGGAGGGGACCTGGAGGATCATTTGATTCCACACCTCACAAGGAATGACTGACTTGTCCAAGGTCACCCAGATGATGGCAATGCTACACCTCTTGGGGCTCCAGATAAAAATGATAGAGCTGTTGAAAACGAATAATAAAAGGACAGCAGATCAATACAGAAAGACCTCATGTACCTTCTGATACTTCGATATTGCCTTTTGTCTCTACTGGGGACAAAGAATTTGCATTTACTTCGCCAGCTGCCTAGCCCAGTGCAATGACTGCAGGCCTTTAGGAAGTGCCCAGTATGAATAGAAGGTTTAGAGAAACGAGCCCCAAGTCTGGCTGCCTGGGTCCATCTGCAATGCCAGCTCTATCACTAACCAGATGTGTGATTTGGGGCAAGTGCTGAACATGAGTACCTCAGTTTTCCCCATGCATAAAATAGAGATAGTAGTAACACTTGCATTGTCATAAGGCTAAGAGTTAGGCTACTCTCTAGAGCACAAAGAACAGAGTCTGGACATGCCAGCTCAGCCAATGCCACTCAGCTGCAATGTTAGAAGCATGTGCAGGAATAACATGAAGGAAATTCAAGGCAACTAAAACAAAGGGTTGGAACTTTTCTTGAGATAGGGGCAGAGGAAGTGATAGTAAAAAGAGCAAATGCCAAGTGGAGGGCAGAGGCAAGGCTGGTACAGTGCTCTATGGGTCACTAATGTGTAGATGATAGCACCATAATGTCCCCCCTCCTTCCGGTATTCTCCAAAGTAGAGTCGCCTGGGAATATTCAGGTGGGAATCTGTGTGCCCACTCACTACTGTGCACACCACTGAGCGGCCACGTGGCAGATAACCCGCACCGGGCGATCCTGATGTTTGTGCGCGCAAGTGGCCTGATCTCCATCCTGCGGCCCTAGGCCCCTGAACGTGAAGGGGGCCCCCAGCATCTGCTCCTCCGACTGACCCCCGCAGCGCTGTGGGCACCGCCCTGTCACTGCTTGCTTCATTCCACCTCTGTGTTTCCTATTCTGCTGTGGTGCTTCCATAGCGCAGGGCCACTTCTGCAGGTTGTTCCAGAGTGACCCCACCAAACAGAGGAGCCACCCGGATAGGGTGCTGCTGCTTGGCCGTCAAATGCCTTGGATGTTTCTTTTGCACACCTTTTTATTCTTCCCTTCAGATGTTGCCCAGGTTGGCCCTGAACGTCTGAGCTCAAGGCTGTCAAGTGTGAGGACTACAGGCACAACCACTGCACTCTTCACTTTCTAAGAGCAAACACAGGGCGGGAGTTTAGCTCAGTGGCGTAAGTGCCTACTTGGCAAACGTGAGGTCGTGCATCTGATCCCCAGCATCGAAAAATAAAAACAATGAAACAAAAAAAAAAGCAAAGCAAATACACTCTGCTACTACCACTGCCATCCTCACCTCTTATCCCAACTTCTTAGGCAAGTGTGCACATACACACATAGCTATAAACACACATACCCAAGTTTGAAGGACCAAGTCCTCTGCCACTGCCTAAACACATGACAAGGAACAAACACTGGACACAGTGGGTGGAGAAGGAAGTGCATGAACACATCCACCAAAACCTGAATGAGGTTAAGGACACAAGTCTAGTGTAGAAAAGGCCAGGGACAAGGAGGAATGCTACCTGACATCTGAATCACCGGGATGTAATACATCCATCTGAGCTCATATGAAGGAGAAGGGCACGGTGAGGAGACATCTCATAAGATAACTTGAGGTAGGAACATGTTTACATTTTCATTTCTATCTCACTTTCGATTCTAAAGGACCCTGGTGGGAGACAGAGGGCAACAAAGAAATGTACCTTGAACCTAGGAAGTAAGTCTCAAAACCTGCCTATGGCATAAAAGGGGTATTTCTTGTGTCTGGTTTTCAAAGCACTATGTAGCACTCACATATAGAATTCATCTCCAGGTAGAAGATGAAGGTCCCTCTCCCTTGAGCAAGCAGGGGTGATGTGACTGTCCTCTCATGCAAGGTTAGCATGGCTGATGTCTCTGAATTTGTCCAGCCCTCCTTCTCTAACCCAGTGTGCCACATCGTGCTAACTGACTTTATCTTGCCAGAGTAGTAGAATCAGCATCAGGAGTGAACTCTGTGGATTTAGCTAGGAATCAAATATATCTATTGAATAATAATAGCTTTACATTATTCCGTAAATATGAAATATTCACAGAGACACCAAGGAAACAAAGGGTCACATGACACACTGTTTTTAAAACTTTTATCTTCCTGACATTTAAAATAAAACTTTACTTTCTTTTATACAGCAGAAGTGACTTAATGTCCACTTCTACACAAGTGCATACTTAGCTATTCCAACTTTTGAAATATATTTTACTATATTTAAAGTGGATTTCAAAGGAACAAGTGTGAATGTGAGTAGTTACAGGACACCATCAGATATACACATGTGCCAGTTTGTGCTCTATGAACAGGAGGGCTGAGGTAGGAAGATAGAAGGGACCAGGGAGAAAGAGTATCAAGAAATGGAACAGAAGGGAAGAGGGCAAAGCCAGAGGGTCAACTACTCAACATTGAAGAGGTGGAATTAAATCCACTTCTTTAGCAGAAGCCATGTGGGGCCTGGGAGGAGAAACAAGAAGCCAATTTGCCCTTCCCATGAGCCAACTGGCACATGGGCTGGGAGACAAGAACATTCCACCCACCAAGCAAACAGCTGATTCAGAGGAACACAGGCTGAGTTGATAGCAACTGAGGTACAAAAACAACATACTACATACTGCTTGTATTGTTTGATTGACTTTGCAGGCCTAAAGCTAGTAGTCTGAGCACCTATTGAGAGGATAATAATATGCAACTGTGGAGGATTTACTTCTGTCTTGTTTTTGAAATTCAATATTGTTTTCACTATTTTGTTTTGTTCCATTTTGTTATTTTATTTTATTCAATGTTCTATTTTAATTGGTTTTATTCTGTTCTGTTTTCTTTGATTTTACTGTGTCTGATAGTATGGGCAGCAATTTTGAAGATAACAAGAGGCATTATAGTAGCCACTGTTGATTTCCTATTATCCTGTTTTGAAGTTCTGTATCACTTTTACTGTTTTGTTTTGATTGCCTTTATTCTGTTTTATTTTGTTTGGTTTTATTCTCTTTAAAATAAATTTTTTAAAAAAAAACCCCAGCTCCCTTCCATGTAACAATGAGAGGACTGATCTTACCTGCAGCACAGTCTATGAGGGGAGACTATTTATTGTTTAAAAAAAGGTTCCAACCCAGGCATGGAGCTGCATGCCTGTAATCCTAGTACTTGAGGGAGTCTGAGGCAGGAGAATCACTGTGAATTTGAGGCCAACCTGGGCTACACAGGGAGTTCAAGGCCAGCATGGAATAACAAAATGAGACCCTGTCTCAACAAACAAAAACCAAAAAACAAAACAAGCAAAGAAAATGGTCTAGACAATGATAAATACAAAGCAAATTCATTCCTTCAAAGAATAAGTTTCAGTTCCATCATGCAGAGAACTTGACTATTTCATGAAAGACTTTTAAGTATAAGAGATCTCAGTAAGACCAACTGTGTAGATCTCTTATCTAAGAGATAATAAAAACAAGCAGGGTGCAGTGGTACACACCTATAACCCAGCTCTTCTGGAAGTTGAAACAGAAGATTGCTTATGACCAGGAGTTCAAGACTAACCTGGGCAACAAAATGAGAGCGAAAAGGAAGGAGGGAGGGCACAGAGAGATGAGAATGAACAAAATGACTTTCACCAAGGTCTTACTAAATGCAAGCTGCTACTCTTCAAAGCATACATTAACTCACTCCTCCCTCAAGTGCTCTGCAATAGGAAATACTATTCATATTTTACCAATAGGAAATAAGTAATGTGCCCAGATCTCAGCATCTTCACGTCCAGGAAATGGCAAAGCTGAAGTTCAAATATGGCTGTAGGTCCCCAGACCCGGCACCATTATCCATTTCGTTAGTTGAGGGAGTGGATGGATGAATGAATGATGAACAAATGCAAAAGCCATGGTGCCAATTTCTAACTTGTGGCCTTCCGGGACACAGGGCTTGTCAACAGTACAAAGGACAAGTTTCATATGAACAAAACACTGGCTTGACTAACCGTGCCTCTCACACCGCCCTCTGTGCCACTCTGCTCTGAGCGCGTGCAGTCAGAAGAGAAGCTGGGAGCTGCTTTGTCTGGCCAGGAACACAAGACCAGTGCTGTGGGAATGTGGCGACAGGATGGAGATGTGTAAGGGACAGCAGAGCTTCCTGTGGGCCCCCTGGTGCTTCCTGCTGGAGGACAGCCATCTGCCCCGGTGCCCTGGCAGCATTCCAACCTGGGCACAGGCTTGACATGAAGTCTGAAGTTTCAGTTAGTGGCAGTGTCTCCACTTCCTGTTCTAAGCTGTTGGGTAAGTCCCAAGGCCTCTAGATTTAAGGACCACAAGGCATGGAATGGCTTGGTGACCACGATTCCAAGCTGCACCACGGCACCACAATCTGACAAACTGAACAGGATGTATATATTTGATGCTGGATTCTCTCCCTTCCCCTCTGCTTCTCACCCCTCTTCCCTCATTTCCCAGGTCCTGACTTCAGACTGCAGGACAGCAGAGGTTTGGGTCTGTTCCGTCTAAATTCATTTACCTAAGGTGCTGTGCAACTCATATGCCACAGGAAACTCTTTTCCTCTCTCAGTTTCAATTTTCTTTTCCTCTCTTTGAGGAATGTGCTATTTCAACAGCCCTGATTTTTATTTCATAGGAATGCTGAGGGAGAGGCCCCGGGAAAGCAACACTGCAGCATTTTCAAATCAGTCATCTGGGGCATTTGTGACCTTACAAAAATTTCTGGTGATTTCTGACATCGAGCTTCCTCCCTGACTCACGCTGTTCCTCTCTCTCCCTCTCCTTCTCTCTCTCTCTCTCTCCCCCTTCCTCCTTCCTCCTTCCCTCTCCCTACTTTCTGCTGCATATTTTCAGACAAATTATCTGAGCTGGTAAAATGACAAAAGTAAAAACAACCAACAGGCACTATAAAATGTTTGCTTTAAAATTGCAGCACTGGACCCAGAACAGCTTATGTAACTATGCACAGTGTATTTTAATCCTATCAAATGTGCCCACCTAGATTCAGCTCTTGGGAAAAGTCTAACAAAAACAATACTCTCAATCAGTTTAAAATAGTCTATTGTGACAGAAAGTACCTTGAACATTGGTGCAGACTCATACATAGAACCAATTTCTCCTCTAGAGAGAGTCAGTGGATATAAATTCATTAGGGTGGTTAACTTCTCCATGTAAATAGAACTCATATCACTGTTAATGCCAGGAAAATAAGCAGCCTCTTTAATGAGAGATTGTAAAACCTAAAGCAAAGAGAGTTGAGTTCTAATTGTGTTCCTCGTAAAAAGGGAATAATAATAATACATGTTCCTTTTTTCATGGAGATGTTTTAAGAACAAATAAGCGATGGTTAAAAATACTTTTAGTTCTCCTGGGTAAGGCACTACTTAATCCCAAGAGAGTTCTAAAAGAAAGAAGAAGGAATAGATTGGTGTGTTCTCGGCATTTTCAGTGAGGGCTACGGACCCAAAATGTTTTAAAAGCAGAAAATTGGTAACAGCAGCAATATTGTCAAAATACATTTCCCTACAGTTAAGAAAAGGAGAGAGGCAAGGCTGAAAGGGTGTAGTGGGAAGGAATTGTCATCAAAGCATTGTTAATATGAGCCGAATTATACTACAATGGCGATGCCTCAACATGGAGAATGAAAATCGTTCTGCATTTATTGTGGACTGACAATATGACAATCGCTCATTGAGTGCGGATGACAGCGGTAGCATTAGAGCTCTGAGATGAATGAGTGCTACAAGTTCTTTCAGAACGGGCCCCTATTTCACCAGAGTCCGGCTCATCCTTAGATAAATACACGCCAGCTTTTCACTATCTCAGCAAATTTAGCATCTTTTTACAAACCAAGGGGCTACCAGTGGCCTCAAAGTGCCAGTGTCATGTCCCTGCTTAGTGGATTTGCTGCAGCTGTGAAATGTCAAGCCAAAATGCCATGGAAGATCTATTCAGCGCCTCGGCAGAGGAAAGGGCAGGCAGGGACCGGTAAACCGCCTATACCAGGCCGCTTGCTGACTGACGTCAGACCGTCTCCCTGGAAGCACTGAGCTGCTTTGAGTTTCTGTCTCAGCACTAGGCTCGCGCCCCATTGCACAGATATTTATATATCTGTATCGCAACAAAATCCAGTCTTGCTCTTCCATCCCACTCCTCCTGAAAAGCAAGGGAAATAACACGAAAGCCACTCAAAGTATTATTACCTCCAGAGAGACAGGGATGAGTCCTGTTTACATCCCATATGAGTATTTTCATTTCCAGCTTTAATGCTATTTTTTTTTTTTTTTGTGGTGCTGGGGATTGAACTCAGGGCCTTGTGAATACCAGGCAAGCACGCCACCCCTGAGCTATATCCCCAGTACTTTTGCACATTTTAAAAATTCTTAAGTTAAATTGTATTTTGGGGGGTTGTTGTTGTTGTTTGTTTGTTTTTGAGACAGGGTCTCACTGTGTAGTTCAGGCTGGCCTAGAACTCACTATATAGCCTAGACTGGCCTTGAACTCATGGCGATCCTCCTGCCTCAGGCTTCTGAGTGCTGAGATTATAAACCTGTGCCACTGGGCCCAACTTAAAATGTATTTTTCACTTAATCATAAAATAGAAAAACTGTATATAATAAGGAGGTGCCCTGTGAGGTTCTGATGCATTTACACATTGTGTATTCAGGTTAAACACATCTATCTCCCCTAATATTGATCACTTCTTTATAGGGAAAACATGTAAAATCTTTTCTTCTAGTTTCATGAAATATGCAGTGTACAGCTGTAGCTGCAGTTACTCAGCTGTGCAGTACTGTGCTAGAACTACTTGCTCCAATTTAAGTGCAACTTTATCAATCTTTCCCTGACCCTCATTCCCCTACTCACTTCAGCTCTGGTAACCACCATTCCATTCTTGATCTTGATGCTTTTTTAAGAAAGCAGAACCCGCGGTATATTCTGGTCTAGTGCCTGCTTTGTTCCAGCAGAGCAGTCAATATAGTGCAAACATTTTTCAGTCTCATTATCTGAAATAGAATTTAATGGCTACATGTAGTCCATGTTCTCTACGTAACTTACACAGTCCCCTATTGTTGGACGTGTAGGTGGCTTCCAGCTTTTCATTAAGAAAAAGAATGTGGCTCTTGTGTAACACTGGCTCCCTCCCTAATTTCTTAGAATAAATTTCATAAAACCCACGCTGACTTTCTGTAATCCTGGCTATGACGAATCAAAGTGAACCTGGGGCAGTCCTTGGGTGGGTACCTAGAATGGAAGTCAACCCATAAAACGAGTCCCCCACGTATTGGTAGGAGCAGCCGATGAGGAATATTGATAGATAAGTTCTCCATCTCGCACTTAGAGGAGACAGACCCACTTACTCCTGCACTGCTGCAGGCAAGTCTTCTAGACTTTTCTCCAGCACTGTCTATCCTGGGGAGTGTAGTTAGGGAAGGGATAATACAGGGAAAAGGAGAGGGAGTCTGTCAATAATCGCCATGTTTCCAAACTTGCTATGAAATATAAATTCCCCTGAAACTTTGAGTGTATAACATAACGGGGGAGTTACTGATACTGTTATCTAAACACTCCCAGCTATCGTCCAGGCACGTGCCAGGTAGAGTGTGTTTTCTGGCCTCTGTGTGGTTAGATGGGGACCAGTGATTGGTCTGATGAATCAATCGTGAGCGGAGTGCCAGTCCCACATCTGGGCTGGAACATCAGACTGCTGAGCGCCCTCTGGAGTGTCCGCTCTCTTTTAGCACCAGCATGAGTATGAGCTGGTGCTTGGTTCTGTCTGAATGATTCTTTCTTTTAATCTTTCTTTTAATAAGCAGAGTTCTTTCCCTTGCCAACTCACAATAAACATGAGCAAGAAGTAATCTTCTCTTGTTTTGAACCACAAAGATTTAGGAGCCATTGGTCACCCCAGCATCTCCTGACTAACAAATCCAATAAAATTTAACTGAACTTGTTTGAAATCTCATAATCTAATGAAAAATATTCATAGAAAATACTACTCATCTCTACACATATAGTTTGAAAATCTAGCCAATGACAGATATAATCTTTTGGGTTTTACTATACGACAATTCACTACATATTTCTCCAGTGTCTAGTAGGTACAAAGCAGTTACTGTAGTTAAGTGCTTTGGGACATGTCATGGTTCGAGTGTAGTCTGTTCTCTCAGGACTTATTTTCAGGAAGCTTGATCTCCAATATGTCAGCATTAAGAGGCAGTAGAACGTTTAAGTAGTAAGTGGGAGAGTCATGCTCCCCTTAGAAGAAGGGATTGATACAGTTCCTGATTAGTTCTAGAAAGGGTGAGTTGTTATAAAACAGCAAAGCTCTGTGGCACTCTCTGGCTTCCTGTAACCCCTTGTCACGTAACCTCTTCTGCAATCTATTCCTGCCATGTGACATCGCCCACCATGAGACCATCACCAGAATGAACAAAGCTAGAGCTATGCTTTTGGGCCTCCACAACTAGGAGCTACATAAATCTCTTTTTCATTAGCAAATCTCTCAGTCTTGAGTATTTTGTTATAGCAACAGAAAACAGACTAATATAGGAAATATGAAGAAAAGGTCATAACTGTGGCCCTGAATTACTAAGAATAGAGAGGATATAGTTTCTAATTTTCTTCAAAGAAGAAATTTAGGGTTAACAACAGGTTGCAGAGGCCACCTGGGAGAGAGTCTTGAAGCCATGTTTGCATAGTAAAGTGGACTATGTATAACTGTACTAGAAGGTTTTACAGAGAAGTTTAAGGGAAATACAAGAGAGGGCTGGAGACCTCCTTGGTCTGTTTCAGTACTGCCATGGATACCGTAAGTTTAACTCAAAGCAGAAAATCCAAAATCTCAAAAGGAAGGAAGCAACAGATGGCCACGGTGCTTGAAAGGACTGGAAGATGAAGTCTGAATAGGAGACTGCGAGATGCCTCCTTGAGGGAACTTTAAGGGCACTCCTGAGGCCAGTATGTCCACCAGAGAGACTCTAAATAAGTGGTCTGGAAGAAGGGCACAGCTTAAGCAAATGCAAAGAGAGGACAAAGGACAGGAGACACCTGGGGTCTTGGGCAATGTGGCAGAGGCATCATCACACCTATCAACAAAGGATGTTAAACAAGTGTGAATTTGGGGGGAAAGTGCTGGGAGAATTAGCTCAGCCGGCTAAGTTATGAGAAGGGTTGTAAATCCAGGACATGAAGGAGGAGAACTAGAAACCAGGAAGAAAGAGGAAGCAGAAGAGCTGGTCCTGGCAGGTTTGCCTGGCTTCTGAATAATTGAAGTTGGTAAAACCACAAGGCCTGCAAACCAAGGAGGGAGGCACCAAGCCAGGGCCTGGCTTACACTGCCCCGTCAGTTGGGCTCTCAGCACAGGGCCACACAGACAGAGTGGGGACAAATGACAGCTCCTCACACCAACTAATGGGCCAAATAAAGGACAACTCAGTTGTATGAGACTTGCAGGGTGTGTGTGTGTATGTGTGTGTAATTCTCTGATGTACTTTCACAACTAGTTTGTCATTAATATGTTCCCCCCCTCCAACAGGCACAGCAAAAATGAGGCTGTTTTTCACATCTCAGCCCTTAGCTACCTGTGAATAGCTCTGAGGGAGATCAAAAGTGAAGTCTGACGATTATCTACAAATTTTATCTTTAAATATTAAAAGTGAGAGCTAGCAGCATTGACTATCCTTTTGTGATTGTAAGGAAAAGATAAAACTCTTATGACAAAAAGGAAAACATTCCAGTTACTCAGCTGCTGGTTAGGCTCTCCAGCCACGAATCCTTCATGTTTGACTGGATCCCATATATTTTTCTATGGTAGCAGTTTCACTTTGGTTCAAGCAAACAAAGAAAAAGACAAAATTTGGTCCAAAGAGTGGGAAGAGCAGGTAGATTAGTACTATAATGACCACTGTTCCATGTGACCCTAAGAAGTGGCATGGGTTTCTCGTCCAGTACTAGAATAGTATTTCAAATGTGAAAGGAAAATTTCTGGAGGCAAACTGTCCATTGAAGCACAAACGTCATCCCTCTGATATCCCACCCAAATGGGAGCAAATCCAGGAAGAGGTTACGAGAAAGCTCAACACTTCAGATTCAGAAATAAACACTGGTTAGTTTTTCCAAAGGGCCTCAAGCAACCATATAATATCCCCATCTCCCAAGGGTCAGGAGAAAGTTATTGGGAACCTACTGGTCCCAGAACCCAGAAAGTCTCCTAGTAGCTGGGCTTCTGACAAGGTAAGCCCCTGAGGGCCTTCACTACCTTCATCTTCAAAGATGGCAAACATATTCCATGGAATCTGTTTTGTTCTAAGGTCAGAACTACAGAGCCATAATTACCCAGGTAACGCAGGTCTGATGTTGCCCAAAATATCCAGGTAATTACAGAAGAAAGGTCATTTCCTTTGTATAATCTCAACTACACCACTGGCTGTCTACACTGGCAGTGATCCAGTTCAAAACAGCCTTTCATTTCACTTTGTACTTGTACAGACCTTGCCAAAGACTATGAATTCATAATGGGGGATTTTTAAAAAAATTACCTTTCTAAATATGCCCTACTCCTTAAAATGACCTAATGACGTGTTCACAAGCTGATATATAAAATTCCCTTTGGTAATTTTTGCATTCAAAGGAAGCTCACTCTGGAATGGGAGAAGAATATCAGGAGACAGAAAGGAAGCCAGAAAGGTGAAGAGGGAAAATGAACAGGGTGCCAAGATCTGCAATACTGCAGGGATTAAAAGACTCCTCGTCCGTATGGAGAAAGAGAAAAGCAAAGCAGATATGCAGGTCAACAGACGTCTTATTCAGAGTTTGAGCTTTGACAACACAGGCAGTTTGGGGGCAGAAAGGGGGCGCATCTGCTGGTCTGTGATTGCACGGGGAAGCGACCATTCCTTTTCTTCACAAAGAAAAAAAAAATGGCATTTATCTCAAGTACAGCAAAGCGTATTAGGATTCACCTCCCCCATTCTTCCTCCTACCATCTCCCTCGCCACCTCCCCTTCCTGTTGGAAAAGAAAAGGTGGGAGGGGGAGGAGGACCCACCGGTCACAGACAACACTGTGGGATTCTCTTTCTTTGGCTTTTACCAGCCTGTGGGGGTCAGGATGCTATTGGTTCAGCTTTATGTGCGATATGGTGCCTCTCACTTAGCAACAGCGAGCAGGAGAGGCAGGAAGCACCGCCACCTGGCCCAGCGAGTACGCATTGGTTTAAACGAGCCACTCACTCATAGGGAGACAGAAGGGAGAGACAGAGAGTGGTCTAGGCTTAGCATATTGTACTATGAGGAACAAGGCTTAAACAGACTGCCACAACCAAGGGGCAGGCTACCGGGGAAGAGCAAAAACCGGGCTTGAGTTCTTTTTCAGGAGTACTGCTGTATGCATCCTAGGTTGCCTTCATGTATTTTTCTTAAAGGAAAATCTATTGTGCTGTATGGGTGGTGGGTGGAGAGAGAAATGGTTATCTGGGCAAAAATAAGAGATGAGATGAATCTAAAAGTCTACAGTGACTCCTTGGTTTTATTTTGTCTCCACACCAGGGTGTTACTAGAAAAGAAAAGGCAAAATTGAGTGTACTTGAAAAAGCAATTGGCTGTGTAATCATGGGATTTTTTTTTAATTAGTCCACAAAGTAGCTATTTCTAAATCCTAAATTTCATCTTAGTGGTTGAAAATTGGCTTTCTGGAGAGTAAAGTGGCAAAGGAAAAGTACCTCTCTGCTAGGAAGAGATTTTCCCCCTTTTCCCTTTCTTTGTAGTGCAAGGAAAATTTCTGAGAAGGATGCAGAGAGCAGTTCTAAAAACTCACACCACCTGACTGTAACAGGGCTCAGCACCAGTTACAACAGGGAAGTGCGATCAGCTAGTCTGTACTCTTTCCCTTCTAGATCTACATACCTCACCTCTGCACCCACCCCTGACACCTCCTGTTCAAGTTGGCCAGAGACACTATGCATAGATGGGAAACTATGTCTTCCCTTGAAGAAAAATGGGCATCAACTTGGGTCTTTTGCTGGAGTCAAACGTGCCCCAGAGATAAAGACCAACATCTTGGAGATGACACAGATAGGCCTCTCTCCCCATTCTAGACCAGATCCAGTTAACCCCTTAGGCGCTGAGCTGTAGGACTACTGATTGAGAGTGACCAGTGATGACAGTGACAGTGCTCAGGGACAGATGTACATCCTTGTGGCTCCTAAGAGGAGGTTCTAAACAGCAACGGTTCACTTCACTCTTGTGAGCTCCACTCATGTGGACTGCACGATTGCATTTCTCGCTGCTGTTAGGCTAACACTAAAGTGAAGACGTCTGCAGCCTCCTAAATTTCCAGCTGGCCCCAGACACAGGCCTGTAACTCAGGCCACCCCTGGGAGGATGTGACACAAGCCCATCTGGAGAGTGATTTGCTCTAGCAATGATTCTATACAAGAGGGATGAAAAACAGGTTCACAGTGCCTGCACCTCCTTCAGAAGCACTGCTAAGGTGAACTCACTTTGTTGATCCTATCTGCTGCTTGAATCAAATATTCTAGGAAAAAGAAATGAAAGTCTCACCCAAGAATCACTGAATTTTAGCCTACTGTGAAAACCATGATAGTGAAGCTAGTACTACTAAGGGGATTTAGAAACTCCACTTTCACAGACAGCATTTTAACTAACCTGATTTCTTTTATTCTATTTCTTTTATTCTATTCCTATTTCATAGGACAGCATTTTAACTAACCTGATTTCTTTTATTCTATGCATTTAGTTAGCTACCATAAATTCCCTACCATTGAGAAAAAAAAAACTCATTCGGAAAGTTAGAGTTACAATCTTCTGAAACCGCAACAAAAATGCATGCATGCTGATAATAGTAATGTTTAGAAATCTATGATTTTTTTCACAGAAAGGACAGGAACCAATATCACTAATAGAACCCACGACTTCTCCCAAAATAGGCACGAAGTTTAAAAACCATGTTAAAGATACCAAGAACAGGAAGTCTCAATGAGTATGAAATTAATGGGTCAGGAGGTACAGCTTGTTTCATTTTTGGCAAAGAATATCTAATGAGTTCTCAACCTTAATGGGTAGCTGTTGAACAGAACACTAGACGTGCACAAAATTCAAACAGCCCTCATTCTTCTGGGTGTTCAAAGTACTCTGGAGCCATTTTGCTTTTATTCCCAAACATTTTACCTGTAATAATTAGATGTTAAATCATGATATTCTAATTTCTAAACTGGGAGGTTTTAGAGTTCACTCCAGGTCACAGACCAAATGAGAAGAGGTGCTGAAGGACCAGGCTTCTGACTGCAACCCATCCTGTGCCCCCGGGGCCACCGATACCAGGTGATTTGTTCTCAGTCACAGCGAGGTCCAGCTCAGACCTCTCACTGTGTGTTAATTCGAGCCACCATCTCAGAGCTGTGATGGCCTTATTAACATGCTTCTTTAAGTTTCTCATCAGTTGCTTCATGAAATGAATTAAGGAAAAATAATTAGTAGGTAGGAGGCTTCAGTAAAACCTATGAGCCAGCTGAGGTCAGACGTAAGTTAAGCGAAGGGCTGTACTTGCCACCTGTCCCTGTCTGAACTCTATTCCATCTCAACATTCATGGAAGCACATGAAAGGGGACTAGGAAAAGCAGCAGTGCTAGCTCTCCACAGAGTCGCAGATCCACCAGGTGGAGCTGCGCTGGGGCAGCCAGCAATGCAGTCTAATTAACGACACGACGGTGAAACTTTCATTCTTTTTCCACAGAATTTCACATGGGAGAACAGGCTCGCACACATGCCTGTGTGGGGTATGACACAGTCACTGACTGTGATGCCCATCACCTGGTCTACGTGTAGAATCTGTCTGGTGGAGTGACAGCTGTTTGACAGCTGTAGAAATGACATCCTCAAACATCCCTCCCTCTAAAGCCCCTTATATTTCTATGTGATGACAAACTCCTTCAAAGTGTCCCTACGTCTACAGTTGTTTTCCCCTAACAGAGAAGGTAAATAAATGGTGACAAATGTATCCCCATGTTTCATCTCTTTTCCAGACTCTTTTAACACATAATCCCAATATCCAGTATTGACCTAATGGATAACACATATGAGTCGTATCTAAGCTAAAAACAGCCCGTAGAACTCCTTCATTTCAAGATGTGAAAGATAACAAACCAACCACCAAAGAAGTGGTGAGGAGTTACACAGATCAATAGATGGTGAGGAGTTAACATGTTCTTTAGATGGGAATAGGGACCACAGCCAACAGTAACTAGTGACCCAATGTTGCAGAGGTGGCTTGCAATCCTGAAACCTTCTCTCCTTACAGTCCCCAACATTCTTCACATCTTGCATAGTACCAGCATTCTCCCAACCTGGAGGAATGCAGAAGAAGCACCCTGGGCAGCTCCCTACCTCACCTCCTTGAGCAACTCAGCCTGCCCCTTGGACTACTCTTCCTGGATATGTTGCATTCAGCTGTCTCCCCGGCTCCTCCTTAATGAGGTATTTCAGTTCCCGGAGTGCACCATCTAACACCACATCACAGCAGGGCCCAATTCCCCGATCCTTTTTTCCCTTTGGGGCCATCTGAGTTCAAGATACTCTTGACTTTCATAACCAACAGTACCTCTCAGTTAATTGTTTCAGACCTAAAGTACCCTGCTACCATATGGTTCACGTAACGTCACTTTTATAAATAAAACACAACACTATAAACATGTGTGTGTGCATGTGCTTGTGTGCATACGCATGCTTGTGTTTATACAAAACTTTTTTTGAATGAACATATCTGGGACCAGCAAATTCTTTCTGTAAAGGGCATTTAGTAAATAGTTTAGGCTTTGAGGGCCAAAGAGAGAATGTGATGTTTTCATGCAGATGGTTGCAAAAGAGAGAAAATAAATTTTCACCAATTTTTGCGGACAAAACTCGAAACTTCATTGGTAGACACTAAAATCTGAATTTCACACAATTATGATGTGCCAGGAAATATTACTATTTTGAATTTTTCAACCTTTAACTATGTAAAGATGCTAGCATATGGGCCATACAAAAACAGGTGGTGGACTAGGGCCCTGACTCATGGTTCATAATTTGGTGACTCTTAGACTATATATCAAGTGGCTAAAACTGTAACTAGGCCTAGGAAATAGGGAGAGAAACAAAAACATGAGAGTGTTTTATTCTTTACTTTCTAATTAAGACATTTCTGTATTATCTGCATTCTTATTACAGACATATATTACTTTTATGAATTGATTTGATTAACTGAAGTAGACTTCTGAGCTTTCCAGTTCCTCCACAGTCTTCCTATCTCGATGTTGTTACATCCTTTGTTTAATGGGGATGGTATCCCTTTCATTATCTGCCTAAAATCTCTTACACCTTTCCTGTTTGCACAAATTTGCTGCCCGGCAAAATCACACTCATATTTTAAGTAAATGAAATTTCCTATTTCCTAACTGTCACCTTCAAGTATTTCACAGTTTGGGGAAAACTTCAGTCATCTGACCATCACTTGCTAACTAATTTAGTGCGTTTAATCATATTTCTTAATTGGTCTGTGAGTTTCCCCAGGCAGGGACCCCCTCAACCTTCTACTCCCCCTTGGGCCATAGTGATGAATTTCCACTAAGGTGTTCAGTAAACACTACACCACTATTTATTTGGCCATTCTAGGCTAAAATACAAATGTAGAATTTTTAAAACTATAAACTATTCAATAAATATCCCAAGGTCAGCAGGTAGAAGGTAGAATCTTAATGTGCGCAAATATTATTTTTTAACTTTTGCAACTGTCCAACAATGAAATATACTGCCTCTTGAAATAACACACTTCATGACACTAAAAAGTATTCAAAACACAAGTGTACAGCCATCTGTCAGGGATTCTGTAGAAGGAATGCCTGTATTATTTAGGTCAGGCCACATGGCCTTGAAAGTCCCTTCTCACTCAAAAAATTTGTTACTCTGATTGACTCTATTCCCCTACTCCAAATTTCTCATTTATTTTTAAAAATTAAGTCATTTAAACTAACAGGGGTTACAATTTACAACACAGATCATCAAAAACCTGGGTTTCTTTGCCAGGTTCTTATAGTTCGAGTGTAAGATGAAATTAATTGCTTTAAGCAGAATTAGGGTATTTCATAAACTACCAGCACTAACCTGAAGGAAAGTTCCCAGATCAGTGAAAAAAAATTTTTTTTTATCTCTTAGACAGTTCGCTGCTTACATTTTTTCCTCTTATGTATTTATTTTAAAGAAGCGTTAGGGTCTTTCACTAATCTGGATGACAATATGTAAATCATAACTACACCTATATTTTTCTTACCTTGAATCTAGTTTTCTGAACGCTTTATTATTTTGAAGATACCATACTTTCCAAAAGAGCCTAGAAACTCAGATCTAATTTCCTCTTCAGAAGTAAAAAATATCACTCCTTGGGCACTCAGCTATGTGTAAACATTGCTGTAAAATGCCAAAGGCCCAAAATGACATATCACTCCTTGCTGCTGGGCACCCACCACGGACCCCGGGGTGCTTTAAGTACCTTGAGCAAACAGCAAAATACGCAGATGCTCGCTTAAGAAACCACACTGGTTACCTAGCAAAGGATCAATGTGTTGTTGTTTTTTTTTTTTAAAAAGGGTGGTGGGGGTGGTGGAGGGAATCTATTGGCTGGCTTACAGTGTCTACGGAAGACCAAGCATTTTATTTCACAGTCTAAAAATGGTGAACTGGTGACAGGAGATACCACACACACACACACACACACACACACACGAAAGAGATGGTAGAGAGAGGACAGTGAGATTCAGCTGCAGCAGGAGGGGCACATGGCATCAGAAGGGAGGGCAGGGAACCCAGACACTGCTAGAGAAGAAAAAGAGACCAAGACACTGAAGAAGGGGACACTGAGTGTCAGGGTACTTGCCTGGTCCCTGGTATGCCTTGGCTTTTGCCACCTGACACCTTTTCTTCAGTAAATTAACCATTTCTCCTAAAGAGAAATGACCTGTCTAGGTTTCAGTTCCCCACATGCTTCCTAAGAGAATCCAGACTTAGGTTCTGCAAAGCACTTATTTCAAGCCTGGCATATGCTGCCCTCAGCCACTCTAAGCTTTCTTCTCATGGTCTTCTTGAGTCACCGAGGAAAGCTTCTATCACACTCTCAGTCTTCTGATCCTAACACAAGTCAGGAACAAGAGATTATAAATATTGAGTTCTCACCGTGTGCAGGCACAGTGTAGAACTGTAAGTGGATTCATCGCGGCAGCCCTACTGCATAGAACCTACTTTGGGGGTATAGAAAGGGAGGATTAGAAAAGTTATGTAGCTTCCCCAGGTCCTAAGGCTAGTAAGTAACAAAGTGAGGATTTAAACCCTGGGGGTGAAACTCCAGAGCCAACATTCTTATCCACAGACTGACACCACTGTGGGGTAAGACCATGCCGCTCTGTCTCCTTACCCTCAGAAGTTTTCTCATCTTTATGATGCACAGGAAACACATTTTGAAACTCAGGAAATGATATGGTAAAACTTTCCTGTATTTCTTAATAAAAATTTGATTAACTAAAAAGTTCCTCTTTTAAAAGTGAAATCTAAAAAACAATCCCTCCATGAATGGAAGCCATGTTCTAAAATGAAAATTCCCAAAAAGACTGACAGGGACCCCAGAGACTCTTTGACAGAATCTTCCCTCTACCTCACCCCCTGGTCCCCCAAAGCTGTAAAAATGGGACAAACCCCATGAGTTTCTTGGCATTACAACAGAAGAAATCGAAGAATAAATAGCCTTGCTCAGCAAAAGACTGTTGCAGGCTGCTGGCTAAGATTGTACTTCACTAGCTCCACAAGAAATGCAGTATTCTGCAGTTACACTGTCCAGAAAACTGAAGTCTAGTGGGTTATATAAGGACTCTTTAAAGGACATCTTTCTAAAATGTTATGGATTTATGTTCCTGTATTCCTCACAGAAAATACTCTCCATGGTTTATTACAGGGTGATCTTTGTGAATATCACTACAACTCAATGCTCTTTTGGTACGCGGGAGAGGAAGGTATTAAAACCAGGAGAGCTCTTTAACTTTACCCTAAACCTAAGCTGCCATGTCCTCCGGGTCTCTAAGTCTGCGTTTCAAAATGTCTTTTTTTTTTTTCCTGTTCCCTGCTATTTTCTCTTGTCCTTGCCATCACCCTTGTTTTCTATGTGGTCAGCTGCCAGCGCTGTCAAGGTGCTTCTATGCCTTGCTGGTGCCAAGTGTACAGGGTCTGAGCCACATACACACCCCTCTCTGGGTTCTTTCACTTATTTATTTTTTTAACGCACATTCAGGTTCCAGATGGCTGAGGTTGATGGAAGTCTAACCTCTCATTAAATGTCAAATTACTCTAATTTTCTCTCTCTCTTTTTTTTTTTTTAAATGCCTTTCTTTAAAACCAGGATGTGGATTTCTGGAAATGTTTTCTTTTACCCATCTGAGAAATTAAGTACCATCCTTTTTAAAAACTAACTATGAACATGTAATTGGCCCAGAAGAAAAATAGTAGAATCTTTTAAAAAGTCAAATAGATTGTACTTTCCCTTGACACTTGGCCTTTGGTGGAAGTCCTTCAAGTTTAGAAATTTCTTCAAGTACTAACTTAAGCTACTTAAGAATAATCTAATATTTGATATAATTCTTTGATAATTTCTGCTTGATTTTGGTCAACCAATGGACAGATAGCTACATACAGACAGCATTACTGTTAACCCACACGTCCATGGGATTTGCAGCCTTTCTGTCCAAGCGATGTTATTTCATATTCCACGGTTCAGCACAAGGCTGGCTCACCATGCTGCAGCTTTCTGGTCTCTCCATTATTTTATCCTATTATCTTCTTCTGTTTTCCCATTCCCCTCTTTGAGCACGCAGTTTATTTTATAATTTCATTCTGTTCTAAGAAGCATCACAATGAATGTTTTTCATATAAATTGCCAGCTCTTCTGAATTAATTCTTTGCATTGATGTATCTTCATGTTATTTACCTAGGAAAAAAGCCCAGCCCAGTTAGAACTGTAAATCAAGAAAGAAAAAGAAAAATAGAACAACTCTGAGAGAAATGAGAGTCGAGGGCAGGTTCGCTCCTGACTGCAGCTTGTGTGTAAAATATTCTTCATTGCATCTTTTCTTCTGCATACGCTCGACGACAAAAGGAAGCAGGTGAAGGTTGTATTTCTCAACGTGGTTTCATTTATCGCTCCGGTCTTCTGAATGTAGAGAAGAACTAGAGAGTAGTGCTTTCTAGAACAACTCCCACTATTTCTGCTTGAGGTTTGCTTTCGTTTTTAAAAATCTGTCTAAAAGAAGTAAAGAAATAAATGTCCCACTACCAGAAGCATCAGGGCAACTCTAACCTCGATGAGGAAAAGAAAAATACCTTATTCACTACAGTGCCCCTGGCATCATCATGGGGGCAGAGCAGATGGTCAGCAAACATGGTCAGAGGTGGCAAGGGTGGAAGGGTGGGCTAAGAGTGCAAAAATACAGTAAGGTAAGAGGATTAAGTTCTCACACTCCATAGCACAGTAGGGAGACTACACTTAATAATCCATTATCTATTTCAAAATAACAAGAAGAAAAGATTTTGAATGTGTTCAATACAAAGAAATGATCAGTGTTTGTGGCGATGATAGGCTTGTACCCTGATCACTCCCTACTGTGCACAGGTGGAGAAATACAGTATTACACCAAGCCCACGAGTATGTGCAACTGCTATGTGTCAATGAAAAAGAAAGAAAGAAAGAATCGCACTCATAGAAACAAAGTGGAAAGTCAATAAACACTTTCTGGAGGAATGTCTGGTAGTAAGCACAGTCTTCTTTGGGGAAAAAAAAATCACTTTCCCCTACTGTATGCCGTCTTAGAGGTGGACAAGTTTCCAATATCTGATCATACACAGTTTCTAGGGAATGTGTTTTAGGCAGCGTGTGTGGACTGTGGATTTGGGTTGGACATAAATACTCTGACAGTCTCATCTGATCATTAAGGAAATGCAATAAATCTTTATTATATAAACAAATAACTAAATTCTTATTATAAAGAAAGGCATGAAATAAATGAGTAAAGAAATAGCTGCACATTCAAGAAAGGGGTTACTATGCACGAACCAGAAGACAATCGGAGCTAGGTCAAATTTCACTCTTTACTGAAAGACATCAACACTTATAAAGAAGACTAGGCGAAAGTTGGCTTTGAGGATTTCAAGTTTTTGTACAAGGGCTAAAGAGCAAGATAAAAGACAAGAAAAGTATAAAAGGATGTATTCGTTTTCCAGAAACAGTCAGGCAAAATTAAATATGCATCTTTTTCAGACAGAATTGTAACAGGCATTTAAAATGCAGGCAATATATATATATATATATATATATTTATATATATATATTTCTCCAATAGAATAGGCTTTATCCATATTTGAAACTCAAGATCCCTAGTTTTTCAAGCATGATGTAGTATTAAATTTATTTATATTAATATAGGTCAAAAAGACTCTGGCTGGGGCTAGAGACTGGACCCCAAATAGGAGCCAATAAAGACATCAGAAGTCACAACCCTGAAGTCAAAGTCAAAATTAGGAACCAAGATGGGGTAACTTACCTTCATTTACAAAATACCTTACCCCTGATACAACTGGGTGACACAGATCCTAGAAACATCATAAAGGTTTTGTTGAACAGGACATTAGGTTAGGCCTGATGTGTAAATGCACAGAAATCGATTTCAAAGCCAGACATGGAATGAAAAGTGAAGACTTGTGCCTACTTTCCATGTATTTCTTCTACAAAGAGCATCAGATACTACGTTCATGTCACAAAACAACGTTTGCATAATGACATTGTTTTAAGGGTCTCCCAATGATCCATATGTTAAAGGCTTGGGCTCCAGCCAGTGGGTGGCATGATTAGGAAGCGGTGGAACCTTTGGGGGCGGGGCCTCATAGGATGTCTTCTGCGCACCAGGGTGTGCCCTTGAAATACCAGGACCCATACTTCTCCTTGTCCTCTCTTTCACTTCCCAGCCTTTGTGGGTGGGAAGATTCCTCTGCCATTTGTTTCCACATGTTCTCACATAGGCCCCCAAACAGTGGGGCCAACTGACCATGTACTGAAACCTCCAAATCTGTGAACTAAAATAGAACTTTGCTCTTTTTAAATTGATTATCTCAGCTATTTTGTGACAGTAACAGACAGCTAACATACATAGTCATTGCTTACCTAAAATATTGATATTCTAATGATAAATGATATTCTAATGCTCTTGACTATCTATAATCTATTAAATACAGTATTTCCTATTTTGTAATTAATATTCTAATGATAAATGATATTCTAATGCTCTTGAATATCTATAATCTATTAAATACAGTATTTCCTATTTTGTGTTGTTCATATGGAAGTAACTCCTATACCTAATTGTAGTGTTACTACAACAATCAATGTGACAACATGCAAACAGAAATCCAGCTACACATGCCACTGGATTTTGGCCAGAGGATCCAGATTTTAGCTGAAATCCAATGCTATCAGCTCAGAATAATATGCTTAGGTAAAGAGACAGAAGAAGCAATTGGTCCCAGTAACCTTTGCTTTTATTCTGTCACCAGCAAGAAACACAATGGTGCAGATTTCATATAGTCAAGACTGACAAAAAGACATGCACATCTGAAATGGGTTTCTAGGTGGCACCTGCAAGCAGAATGGGTTATCTAAGCTCCCTTTTTCTCTACTCCCTCGGCCACCATCACCAAGCTCTAGGGTCATATTTCATTTTCTATCAACAGTTGTTGCTTTTTTTTTTCCACCAAGGACCCAAAAGAAAACACCATCCCTAAGTAAGTTAAACAGTTCATTGCACCTAGGAGATTGGTCCTTGAGGAAGATCTGCCTAATGAAAGCAGTTCTCTAACTATAATATGGAAGACTGCGTTCTCTCCCTAGTTAAAACACATACAGCCCCCTCTGCTATAGGAGGAAGACATCAACCTCGGCACCTCTAAGATTAGCAAGAAACAAAGTGCTGTTCTTAGAAGACCTGGCATGGGAAAATTTTGAAGGATTCTCGTAATCAAAACAATGATCAAAGTTCAACCATGATACAAGAGCTCCAGTCTGCCAACTCAAAATCATTAATAAGACCAACTTTATTTGCAGTTACTAAAATACAACCTTGGCTGGTGACAATTTGTGACAACCTAGATATATCTTCTATCTATTTAATGAAATGTTTTTAAAAAATGATGGTCAAAAGGGAAATCGCCTTCATGAGAAAAGCTGATGCCTCTTTCACACATGGTCACCCGAGGCCACAGCTTGTAACTTAAGACTTAATTTGGTGTTAGCAGAAATTACCCTTAACTGGCAAAAGAAACAGAGAAGGAAATGACAATATGGTGCCTGTATATGCAACCGCCACAGAGCCCAGTGTTTTGACATGGTTACTGAAACAAACTCAACTATTTATGAGAGCTAAGTTGAATCAAACAGTTGGTATGGCAGAAAAAAAACATCTGTTTCTGAAGTCTTTATGTCTAGGAAGTCACTAAGAAAGGAGGAGGAAGCACAGCAATCACACAAACACATATACCTCCAAAAGAAATCAGAAATAGCACTGTCAAGTGGGAACAGAACCCTCCCGCCTCCAGGATAATGGCTCCTGGCAGAAGCACCATGTGGATGGATTTTACACACTGAAATATTTTTTTTATTTTCAATAAAGTATCTTTCCGGAATGGAGCACAGACCAACAATGCCTTCTTAGATAGAGGACACAGACAAAATTAAACTTTTAACTTGAGATCCTTGGGTCAAGGCAATCAGCATGCTAGGGGGTATGTGGTCCCCAAATCCACTCAGCTGTGCCAGCTCCACCTGGAGATTCTCAAAACCGCAGATACCCAGACCATTGCAGACCTGCTAATCAGTCAGGTCATTCTAAGGGTGGGTGCAGGCAGCTGTCTGGAGCAAGCCCTCCGGGTGCCTTTGATGGGATCTGAGGTTTAAGAACCATTGACATCTAATAAATGGCTCTAAATTACTGTGCCCTTGGGAGTTTTCCACCTGCTTTGCTAGTAAGTTTTCCTTCTTTTTGCTCTTGAGTTACCATTCATTTCTGACCACCATTTTCTTGGTCCTTCTGTCTGCTAATTTGCTGTATCTAATCTGTTGTAAGCTTAGAAATCAGTTATCACAGTTGTTAAAATCGTGTGTACATTACAAACAAGTAGGCCTGAATCAGTGAGGAGCCACCTAAGGGCTGCAACAGCCTTCAGGGGCGAGGAGTGCAGAAGTGCAAAGTTCCAGGACATAGGTTCTCAGGACCTTGTTGGGCTTTTTAGAGGCCTTTGTGTACTTCCTTAATTACACAGTACTGACTTGTGCTTCTTCCCCGGTCAGGAGAGAAGGTGCTGAGTAACTGAGCTTCAGGAGATGACATGTTTCTGTGGTTAGCAAGTCACTGCAGTGTTTCTCTTGGATATTATGAACATAGCACTAATACCTACCATTCAACAGACATCCACTATGCTCTGGGGGCCACGCTAAGCCTTTTCTACACGTTATTTCCTTAGATCTTCACCATAGGAAGTAGGTTTTAATTCCTTCCTTCTTATGAGGAAACGGGCATTTTGCTATGGAGTAACTTGTGAAGACCATAATGTTATCAAGAAGTATAATCAGTACTCGTTTTCTGGATTTCAATGTCTTGAAACGTTTTTAAAAAATTAATTCTCACTGGGCTATGTAGCAAAATAGGCAGGCAGGTCTCAACTCAAAACTTAGAAGAGAAAGAGAGAGAGAGAGAGAGAAAGAGACAGAGAGAAAGAGAGAGAAAAGACAGAAACCAAAAGAGAAAGTAAATCTCAAGAAAATAGGATTCTAATGTACAGCCAATATTCAGAAAGGTATAGACATAGTATTCCTAGCATATAATTAGTAAGACAAATAACTAGTCATACCACCCTACCTAGAAAGCCAAAACCTGTTTATGTCTGTCCGAAGAGGGCCTCCCCAGTCCACCTGTACCCTGGCTGATCCACATTTTGGAAAGTCTCAATGAATTCCCTGGTCTATTTTCCACAGGTCCCCATATTTTCTTTTATACCCTAATTTGGGGCTCATACAATTATGCTTTAAGCTTGTTCAAAGCACACGTAATTTTCATATTTGTAAACAACGCAGTCAGATTCCTTTAGCACATGACTAAGATAATAGAACTTACAAAAACCGACCATCTAGAATAACAGTATCTTTTGAAATATTCTCTTTTTACTATTTACTTGTTTAAAAAAAAGTAAAAGGGAAGGTTTCAAGTTCTCTTTCTTTTAGCCTAAGATTTTAACAACCATACAGTTGGACTAAGATACGCTGTGTGGTTTCTCTGAAACATTTAATATACTGACAGATGCAATAGCTGTATGGTGTAGACTAAGTCACATTAGGTATGTTCAAGGACAGGGTGGGCACAGCAGTAGAGCCCTGGCCCAGCATGTGTGAGGTCCTGGGTTTGATCCCAGCATCAGAAAAAATGAGTAAATAAAAATAAACAAAAATGTGTTCTCCAATCCTCAAGGTAGACCTTTTATATCTTCTTCAAGCCACTGAGAAAATGCCATTTCTTAAATCATCTGTTTCTTACTGAGAAGAATCAGATGCAAACCTTATATTTCTATAACTTGATTACAACCCATACATAATCACATAAATGGGCTTCTGCTTTTTAAACTTCAAACAATCCCTTTTGAGTTGGCTTTTTGAAGAATCTATGATCCTTGGGGAGGTATTTCAGGGAAAAATGCATTCTGCAAAGTACGGGAATGACCGCATTGAGAAGTGAATATCCAATTATTTCATACGTGAGACATCTTCGCGTTCTGACATAACATTCAGGCCAAGGGATAGATAAGAAATACATATAGGCACATTATATGTGATGAAATGTAAGAGGAATACAATTACCCCGTTTGCAAAGAGGTGACGTATGAGAGTTGCTTTTCTAGTGTGTAACAGTTTCTATTTGCCTTTCTACACCTCAAGAACTAATTGTGTTTTGTTTCGTTGTGCTGTTGGTTTTGTTTCTGGCTGATTCTTCAGTGAGAAGTAAAAGCTAGTCTACTTGCCAGCAGATCAATAAAGGACAAAACTTGAGTTCTTTGGGAGCCAGTGTCTCACAGTACTGTGAACTCACCAGCTCCGTCTGCCTGCTTCCCTATCTCCCTTATCACAAAACAATCACTTCCTCCTCCTGACCCTCATCCCTCTTCACCTTACCAAAAGCAAATGAACAGCTGTGCTGTTAAAAGTTTTATTTCTTAAACCTCTCTTCTAATTACAAGAAGGTTTTCTCAAGGTGCTTTCCAAGCTGCTGGAGTTCTGAAAACTCCAAATTTTCCATCTCTTGAAAATGAAAATTCTTTCACCAAACCACCAAACAGAGCCCTCGAAATGACAAAGATGACATTTCTAGAACTACCATGTTAATCTAGACTGAGGTTGTGCCTGCCTTTCCCTGACATATAAAAGCACGTGTAAGACAGAAGTCATCTCCATGAAGGCATGCCACCATCAAATGCCAAGACTTAGTAAGCGAGACAGTAAACCTGCTTTTCTGTAATAAATTTTGCCAGCCAATCCCAAGGTCACTTTGTGAAGGCACATAATACAATGCAAATGTATAAATCAGGTGTACCTGGTTGTGTTTACATTTATGGTTAGCCTTTCCTTTTCTGTATAAAATTCCATCAAGGTAGAATCCCATCTCTTTAAAACATTTTTTCCTATGCATTCTATTGCAGCAAGGAGAAAAGAGTTATAATTCCTTTACTTGGAGAGATCACTTGTAGCTTGCTTGACTAGTATGTGCAAGGTCCTGGCACACAGGTCAGCTTCCCCAGTTTGACATGTAAAGAGTAAAGAATTATAATTGCACACATCAGCTGGCTATGCTGATGGTGCCTTGGAAATCTGGAGCAGCCTTTTCCCTACAGAGCTGGAACTTTTCACAATCCGTATCTTTTGGCTTTGCCATTCTCAAGACCCTCTGGGTTAAACGACACAGTCTGTGTGGACCGTCACATCCCACAGACTTGGTGAAGTTTAAAGGTTTGGTTGTGAATTTGGTATGAATTCATGCATATTAAGATTTTTGAATCTAAGTCTCTCCTAGATGATGTGAGAGTTGTAAGTTTTCTCCTTCAAAAAAGGCAACTAATACATGAAAATGGAATGCCATAGGCCAGCTGGATGAGGGTGAGATTACTCTCACTTCTAAAGGGCTTCCTCTGCCCACCTCCTCTGACCTGCACATTCCTGGCAACTCTGCCAGCCGGAACGCTCCACTAGGAAAGACACCGCAGCACTGCTCCTGGCGTGAAGAGGCTGCTGATAAACACCTGTTCAGTAAATGACATCCTAACTTTGCAGAAGGATTTATCAAGGCTTTCCTCCCTTGTAAGAGCTTAAACATTCAGGCCTCTCGGTGTTCACTGCTGCCGGTGATGGATGGACACACGGTTTTTCACACGTCTCACGTGGTAGCCAGACCAAAAGAGATTGGTGAAGATAATTACATCAGATGCCTGGAACAGCCCAGGTTAGACCCATGCTTTTCAAAACAGGGGTTGTCACTGCAATTTGGGACATATGCAACAAGCTGCAGAGGGACCTGAGTTTGAATCACAGCTTTGTTACCCGTAGAGCTGTCCACTACCCCAGGCCTTTATTTTAGGTCATTTTCCTTCCTCCCTTCCTTCCTCTCTATTCCCATGTTCCCCCTTCCCGCTCCTGCTCCTTCTCCTTTTTTCTCTTCCTTCTTTTTGGAGTGCTGGGGCTGGAAGCCAGGACCTGGCACACGCTAGTCAAGCAAGCTACAAGTGATCTCTCCAAGTCTCAGCCTTGACTTTCTAACAGTGGAAGTGGGGAGAACACTCTCAAGTCGCTGTGAGGCGTAAATGCACCACCAAGTGGTTAGCACAGCGCCTTCCCTGCATAGAGGGCCTGGAATAGAGGCGGCATCGGTTCCGGCTGGTGTAGGGCGCACCTTGCTGACACAACCCAGAGTGCTCTTTCAAGTACAGACTCTCAGGGTTGAGGGTGTAGCTCACTGCTACAGCACTCGTCTAACATGTGCAAGGTTCTGGCTTTTATCCCCAGCCCTGGGAAAGGAAAATCTACCTGATTTCTTAGAACACGCAGGTCAGCTTCCCCAGTTTGACATGTAAAAGGTAAAATGTACCCTAGGAAGGAATCTAAGAGGAGACAGTTCTGCCCTGTTTCAGAATACTAGCTGAAAATGGCTAGAGTGAACTTGGGAGCTTCAAAGCTGAAGAATTACAAAATAATAAACTAAGTGAATTCCAGCTCTCCTTCTCCCAAGCGCACAGGAGGCAAAGATAGGAGCTGCTTCCCAAAGCTACAGCCTGACCTGGTGTAATGGCCAAAGCCATAGCAGAAGAGCCAGCCAGGCTGCTGCCTGCAGCCACGGCCTCTGTCCCTGGAGATCCCTTCCAATTAAAGTCCCGATGAGCATTGCTTTGAACCCAGTATCTGCAGATCAGTGTTGAGAGATGAACCACAAATCTTTTAGTGCCAATTATCCAGACACAGAGTGAAGGGGATTTAAACTACATTGGCTATTTTTAATCTCAAAGATTTCCAATCTTTTATGTAAATGGGTTAGGGCCAACAGCACTGATACGTACAACCTCCACAATAATGTTTGCATATGAATCCCTGAGTGACACAATTTGGCATGCTTTTTCTCCCTTATCAAGGCTTGGGAAATATTTTCACTCATTTTGAAACGGGGGAGAGAGACTCAAGATGGTAATCAACGTAATCACTAAATGTCCCAACCCCAGCGGGCCATTTAGGATAAGATTTTAGGGATGCGAGCATGTCTGTATGTGTGTGTGGAGACAGAGAGGGAAGAAAAAAGAGAAGAAAGACTCAGGGCTCTCAGAAGACATTTAATTTCCTCTGCTGCTAAAGAGTGTGACTTAAGCCCAACTATCAAAATGGTCAAGAGTTTGTAAATCTATCACACAGCACAAATTGCACTCACAAGAGCTGGGTGTGGTAGTGCATCCCTGTAATCCCAGTACTCGGGAGGCTGAGGCAGGACTGCTGTGAGTTCAAGGCCAATCTGGGCTACAAAATGAGTTCAAGGCCAGTGTGAACTGTATAGTGAGATCCTGTCTCAAAAAGACAAAGAAAAAAAAAAGGCATTTACAATAAATCTTGCTAACAGTGTCTAGCAAGGCACTTGTTAGATGCAGAAAGACTGCAAATTCTAGCCCAGCCTAGATAACTTACCAAGAACTTGTCTCAAAATAAGAAAATTAAAAAAAAAAAATAGCTGGAGATATGGCTCAGTGAGAAGGTCCAGGCTTCAATTCCCACTGCTGCAGGAAACAAACAAACAAAAATACAACAAGAAGGAGAAAAAAAAAAAATCCACACATAACAAAATTCTAATGTCCCGGAATATAACAGCAGTTTGGGTGCGTGGGGGACGTGATGGTGCATATGAAGCTCTCAGAGCAGCGGTTTTCTATACTGTCTCTGCTTAGTTAAAATGCACACTTCACAGCCAAGATTGAGCAGCTAATTCTACTCAGGTTAATAAACATTAAGGCTGAACTTTTTCCCATATGGAAAATTTCAAACACTTAAACTGTACATTCAGGTAATACCTAAGTGTCAATCTTAACCTTTTAAATTTGGCTTCTTGTGAACAGGAGGCCATGTGTGATTTAACCTTAGAAACCTGGAATGTCGCACAGCATCACGCTGGTGCATTCTGTTGGGACCCACGGTCACATGCCACTTGGTGCTAGGAGATGCAGCCCTCCCTACCACAGGAAGAGTGTGAGAAAGTACGGGTGCCCTGTCACACAGCAGCCACAGGGTTTTCTCAGTCTGCACCTTTGTGATCCCTCACTGGCTGACTGTCCTGTGACCAGCGGCACCTGGCTCTGCACACAGTGGTGCTTAATGAATGTTCTGGAAAGCACATCACAAGGAAAGATGTGATACGGCCGCCTACATGGACTCACACAGGGATCTCCACAGATTTACACTGACACCGGTTGTAGAACTCAATTTGTTCCAAATTCGAGTTCAAACAGCAAAAAGTCTGAGAACTAAATTTCTCCCTTAAGATATACTGGAAAACCAAATAACTGGTCCTGAGGCCCTCAAATTATAAATTCATGTTTCCCAGGACTTAAACAAATTTTGCAATGATTTCTTTCTTTCACTCTGTCATGATCCTCACAGTTTTCCTCTTAGCTTCACTGTTGGAATCACTAACTTTCTCTGGAGCCGTAGTTATGATAGTTTGTGCAAATTAAGTGCCAAAAAAAAAGCAAAGCACAGAGACAAATGTTTTCTCACACTAACACAAGCACTATATGTTGTGTGGGCAACAGTGGCTCTTACACTGAGGTGTCACCCTTTGTCTCTGCAGAGGAGAGATGCGATCTCTCTCTCTCTCTCTCTCTCTCTCTCTCTCTCTCATCATACACAGTGTTTTTTTCCAATACAAACTTTTGGTTCCACCATTGAGCAAAGTTACCAAGACTGAGCAGATTTTTTCTTTTAAAATTTTGCTTTTCGCTAGTGGAAAGTTTGAGTTGGACCCGTTGGGCAACCGAGGTACAGTGTATGGGATGTGAGCACCAAAACAAAAAACTCTGACTTGGTACTTTTCATACTAACTGGACCTGTTCCTGAATCTGTGACAAGGAAAGCAGGCCTTGCTCAGTTAGAGAGAACTCTGCAAAGTGCTCTGTTAGCTTCACAGTGGGAGAAATGTGGATCTGAATCCCGACTCCACCGCTTGGAAGCTGGACCTGATACTTCACCTTCCTAACAAACATGTCTCCATTTTTACAACTGTGACAAGCAATACCACCTACTTCACAGCGCTGTGGGGACTCACTGGGCATACAGCTGTAAGAAGCAAGACTAGAACAGTCACCTGGTGGCACTCAATAAATATGTGTTGGTTTTGTATTATTATTACTGTTAAATTCTTAGATCACTTCTAGCACTCAGTAAATATTAGCTATTAAGATAATTTGTTGCCCACTGCCCTCACTGGATCCAGTTTCTACCTGACTCTCTGCCATCCTACTACAGCTAAGCATCAGGAAGAAGGTGCAGACAAATCTCATAATTTGATAGATCAGACTTTCTGAACTCCTTACCTCCCGCCCTTCTTTATGTTCTAAGAAATGTATAAAAAGGAAGAACAGAAATGCCAAAAGGTGAGTGACCCAAGGAAAAATCAGGCTTTTGTAAGTAGCTTGAATAATCATATCATCAATATGTGATTTCATCTGCTTCAACTTGACATGAGAATTTTAAAAAATCTGCACCTGGATTATTCATTGCAACCTTAAAATGTAACCATCTGAGGATGGCCCAATGTGGATCTTCTGTTTTTAACCCGATTCCATTATGGACTGGCTGCTTCTTCCTGTAGAAGTAGAAATCAGACCACTGAATATTGTGCATGTGGTATGTTTCAATGAGTGATTCCATGCCAGGAGGAACAGAGCTCTCCTCCCCTCCCCTCCCCTCCCCTCCTGTTCTTTCCCAGTAGTAGGAATTGAATCTAAGACCTTCACACTGAGCTAAGTCCTTAGTGTTTTGTTTTATTTTGATACAGGTCTCATTAAATCACTAAGTTGTCCAGAATGGACTTGAACTTTCAGTCCTCTTGCCTCAGCTTCCCAGAGACTGGTGCCACCACCAGGCCCAGCTAAGTGTGGCATTTGATAGCAGAGAGGCTACAGAATAGAAGGTATCACTTACTATCCTACTATGGGAGGAGACTATGGGAGGAATTTATTTTTTTTAAGCAATCTAAAAATGAGCCAGAGTCTTACATTTTGTGAGACGGGGCCCTGTCTTGCACATCACTGCTTTGCTGATTCTGGCTTCAGTGCTGAGCACTTAACAAGTACTTGTGAATTATTTTTTGGATGAGTGGCATGCATTCATGTTAAATAAATGACTGGGAAACAACCCTCTTAATATTTCAGCATAAGTAAGTGCCCCAACTTTGGGGCCAGACACGGTCCTCTTTTAATCTGTAATAATCCTGTTTTTCCATTATGAAAACATTTCTGTCTTTTGAAAGTAGCTTATTTTTTCAATTCACTGATGACAATAATCAGAATAAAGTGGAACACACTAGAGAAGGGGGAAAAAAAAAAAGAACAAGTCCAGAAACAAAGGCAGAAGCCACAAAAACAAGCAAACACACCAGTGAGTGGCCTCCACAGCGGACTCCGGAACCGCACTGAGACTGGCCATTGCGAGGGAAGAATCCCTCTCCAGAATGGGGTGGGGGGAGACACACAAATCCTTAAGATACAAACGGCACCTAGGTGATGAGGACCAGTGGCTCCTAGGAGAACGCTGACACAGGGTGACTTCCTCATGCTTTAGTTTCCTGCTGTCTTTATTTAGAGTTGGTACACACACACACACACACACACGATTTTCCCCTCTGCATTTGGTCATTTTACAATCATTGCAAGTGGAAACACTCCTTCCTTCTCAAGAAGGGGAACCTCCTGCCTGCTAACGGTCATGCAGCAGGGGTCCCGCTTTGCACCCAGGCCCCTGGTCCTTAGGAGAACAGCCAACTGCCCACACAGAAGACCCTGGGGCACGGCAGCAGGAGCGCAGTGTCTCTCCATCCTGAACTCAGCTTTCAACACCCCTTGCCTAGTCTGCTGGCACCTCCTTTGTCTATCAGATTTCTACTGCGTCTTGTCATTGCAGGGGGAACAACTGGCAGTTTCTCAACAGCTGGCCAGGAGCTGCCACATAGGACACACGTGTGCGTAACCACCCTTGCCCTCAAAAACCCCAACTGGGCAAGCTGCAAGGCCACCCTGACCTTGCTACTTCCAGGGGACTTCAGCAGCTTCCTGGAGACGCCCTCTGCAGCTCTGAAAGCTTGAAGGGGGGGCAAGCCCTTGGCCAGCACCTTAACATCATAACTTTCCAGCCCACCCCCTTACCCTGTGCATTCCCATTGTCCGCATGGAGCCAAGACAATCACTTCTTTGCAATGTTAAGAAATCCAGAGTAATATATGAAAATAAATATAAACATATACACCCTAGTCCAGGATTAAAAAATAAAATAATTCCACTTCTCAGACCCACAGCCCCATAGTCATCAGACCTTAAAAAAAACAAACAAACAGCCAGCTCCCACAATGAAATGTATCAGAAGACATCTTTCAGACTCAACAAACAGATCATCTTTACACTAATACATTTTATGGGGAAGGGATAAAAAGAGAGTGTGCACATCTGTCCTCCACTCTCAGTGAGCAGCCGGACAGCTGGTCAAGAATATCATTAGCTCTCGATCATTAGAAGAAAGTCCCTTGGGCAGGCTGTGGTGGGGTACAAGAATGTCCATGAGCCCTAGTGCGGACATGGGGGAGAAGGGATAGAAACGGGCCACTTACTGTGATCCAGCCTCAAGTCCTTCATCATTGGTTTATCACCAATGTCACTTCCAGTTCCTGAGCCAGCCACTCCTTGGCAACATTATCAGTGAAGAAAACCACAGTAGCTGCCATGGTCCCCCTCCTTCCCTAGACTTGAGTACCTCACAAATAGGACACTCGCTTTCTGCAATTCCCCATTTCATTACTGCCCCTTCCGGGTCCATGCAGAACATATAGACAGAAAAGGGGACCCTATGTGTTGATCTTAATATCAGTGTTTCCAGGGTGAATTTTCTCTAAGTCATTGCTTCCCCTGACAAAGGGAGAAGATGTGCGGGATGGGTCGGAAGGGGAGGGTGAAGGCAGGGGACAAGTGAGCACTAGTTAACCCATGGGAGAATCACAAACCAACAGATATGCAGCTGCCTGCCTGGCTTTCTGTACTGATTCATGTGCACCTTTCTACTCAGTCTCTTACATCAGAGACTTCCATCAGAAGGTCACATAGTGATGGATGAGTTTCTTGGCCCTCTTTGATCTTTTTTCTCACCCTGTACCAGGCAGCATTGGGTATGAAGCGTTATGCTGGGTACCCATAGGAGCACAGGAGAACTAGGGTGTGAGGATCCCCAGCCTCCACTTGGGAAACAGCATGTGTGTGTGACAGAGCGCGCCTCAATCAGCATTCACAGCTTCTAGAAGTAGCAGTCTCCAAAATAATCCATGCATTGCTTTTTCTGCCAACAACTCACAGCAGTCCTTTGATTACAGAGTTCCAAGGAGGAAATCAGTGAGAAATCTTGAGGGTTAAGTAGGAACCAGAACCACCAAATTCAATCAGAAGGCAGATTTGTCACACGGAGCAAGGAAATCAGAAAAAGGACATGTGTGTTATTACAGTGAGGGTCATTATTCATCCCAGCTGTTCTCCCCTGCTGTCTTCTAGCAACCTCTGGGCCTCATAATCCTCAGCTGCTGCCACACTGACCCCTGGGTGGGGGGCCCAGTGGCAGCAATAGCACTAGCTCCCTGCACTGAGCGCTTACAGTGGGCTTGGTGCTATGCTGAGGCCTTAGATCAATCATCACAGTTAATGTCGCCCTGCGTCTCTCAACAGGTTCCACGGCCAGTTTACAGCTTGGAGAGCTGAAGCCACTGGCCCAAGATCACACTGCTAACAAGTGGCAGGGCAGGAAGTGGACCCAGGTTATGTCCTTTCCAGTATTAGCGCTCTTAGCCATTGTACAGTAGGGAATCCTTTCCATAGCCTGAGCAAGACGTGCTTGAGAATTTTGCAAATTAACTTCACTGAAAAATTAAGAAAAAAATGAAATGTAAATTCATAGAGTAAAACCATGAGTTAACAAAATCCAACTCCTGTTTTTAACATCAAAATTTAGATGCTTGGCAATTAGTAAGATCACTAACCAATTTCCTTCTCCAAGCAGTATAAAGAACATAAATGTATACAATTTTATAAGTATTAAATCACACTGTAAAAGTTATCTATTTTCTGTTCTTTCTGGGAATATGCCGTTTTCATCTTTCAACCCAAAGTCTGGGAAGATCAAATAAGACATTACAATAATTGAGGGTCCTGCCTTATATCTTTTCTGCAACCTAAAAATTAAAAAAGATCTCAAAAATTTAATTTTATAAGTTCAATTTGAAATCACTGTTACTGAAGATCAAACAACAGACAGAAAGCTCAACCAAACCTCTTAGAGGATGGAGATCTTGGGATCACAAAAACAAGACAAATGCAATTTTGCTGGTTGCATGAAGAGGTCTCCACTATCGTGTACTGGTTTTGCAATTTCCTTTTGTTGCTCTCCCAAGTCCTGGGCTCTGGGTCCCTGGAGGTCCTGCCTTTGCTTTGCTCTACTTCTCTTGGGACTTTGCTGGGCTGTTTCTGCACTGCTAAAATGTTCACTTTCCTTGCTCCTTACTCTGGGCCTGCATCTGGTCTCTTTCACCCATGGCATCCACCTGGGTACCATCTTCCCCTGAAGCCTGTCTGCATCTCTTGTCTCCTCCAATTGTCTCAGAGTTCATCCTTCCTGAAGCTGTGTGGCCCTAAGCTGCTGACTCTCCCAGGTGTGTAGTTTTGGAACAGCTCATGTGCAGACACAGAAAAGGAGTTCAGTTCCCCCAACAGCTCCAGAAAACTCTTTACTTTGAAGAACTCTGAGGAATCTTTTCACCTCTGTCTGTAGCATGAATGTTACCAATGTTGTCTACAGCGTCAATATTCCTAATCCACACAAAACTTCCCGGTCAGGTCTATCCAAAAAGGAGGTAGATGGCTGTTTTTTCCCTATTATATCCAGTAAGATCTTGCAGCCCCTCATCAAAGGCAACCCTGAAGAGGGAGGTCCATGATTAAGCCACGATACTGCCCATTCTTAATGCACTGAGTCAGAATTCGAATTCCACTTCTCATAAAGTTCCATGACAGTGGACAAGTCACATAGCCGCTGTAAGCCTCCATTTACCTTTTCTCAAAGTGGGCTGGTGATAAGAATCTTACAGTTGCAGTGGGGTTTAATAGGGATAATGGATGTTAAATCTCTGTTTGAATTAGTTGCAGGGGTCTTTTCTAGAAATTAGGTCTCTCCCTTCCTTCTAGCTCCTTCTAGGAGGCCCTGAAGATAATGAGAATAAAGAATATAGGCAAAGGCACCAACATAGTCAGTTCCAGCACCAAAGGAAGGGAATCAGATATTTGGGTGTTAAATATCACCTTTCTCTCATACCAGTCATTTCTAACAGCATCAAACTACCAAGCAGGAGCCTTACGATCCCACTTTAGTTTAGAAACGGAAGAACCTGGGAGAAAAACAGGACTCTCTTAATCATGAGCAATTTTACTGCACTTTCATGCCTCCCACACCAGGCTGGGAGGGAAGCTCAAGAGCTCAGGGCTGTAATCTGACACCCAGCTTGCCAAGGGAATCACAGGCCACTCTGAGCTTCGCTTTTCAGGGCCTCACTTCCCAAAGCCTGAGCAGAAGACCTGCATTCCAGTCCCAAAACCGACATGCACTCCACGAACAGCGTGTGCCTTTAAAAAGAGGCAGAAAGCTAAAGAAGAGAGGAAAAGAAGGACTAGGGCAAAAATAGAAAAGAAGACATAAATACGCAAAGAAAGCTACGGAGACAACCAAATTAAGCACTGTCTCCGTCTCCCACTGCCAGGGTGAAAGGAAGTCCACGCTGGGCTTCAAGGGATGGGGACATCCCAAGGGAATGCCATTCCCCAGGACCCATCTTGAGGGGTGAAAAGGAAACTAAGGGGTGACAACTTCCAAATAAATGCCAAGTCCTGGCAACCATCATCACAGGAGGGACAACAGGATGAAAAGAGAGAAAGGTGTGTACCCAGTCACAAAGCAGGTTCACAGTTGTGCATGAAAAGCCCACAAGGGCTCTGTTTTTCCAGACATGGGAACTCCATCTTCTGAATCCATGCTTGGGTCACTAAGAAGACAGGAAAAACCAGGAATCAAGAGCTCAGTGCCCTTTGAGGGAGCCCACCTGGTAGGGACACCTCTCCTCAGTCTCCAATATGGAAAGCAACGTCTACAGCTGCACAGCCTCTTAGAAAGGACAGAATTGGGGGAAATTAGGGCTCATGGATGGATGCCCTTCTGAAAAGAGGAAACGGATGGTAGTTCTGTATATTTATAACTTTACTCCTTTCATCGGGAAACTACAGAGTTAACAATCCTCATCTTCAAAAGAAAGTTTCCTCTGAACCTAGAAAATGTTTAGACAAAGTTCCACCAATAGGTGAGAAAGCAATTGATATATACTAAATGACTGCAGGTCAAAGAGTGAATTCTGCATTATTAATTCCATAACCTTCTTATTTACTGCCCTGTATCTAGACATTTAAAGCCAATGATAGGGAGCTAGCAGTATATTCATTTTCTAAATTGTTATACAAATGTCTCAGACTGACCTGTAAAACGTATGGAATCAAAGAAAGTATAATTCATTCTAAAATACATGTTTACAAAATGCAAGACAGGTGTTTGGATTTATTTCAAATGTATTTAAGAAAAAAATACAAAACTCCCTTGGACAAATACTGCAGAGGATATGGTAGTTAATTTTGAGAAAAAGAATACATGCGATCACTTATATTTTTGAAGCAAAGGTTAATTTGCAGAAAATGGGATGTTAAGATGTGCGTAATTAACTCAAAGGTATACAATATAAAGAATGGAAGGCAATGACTAATGAAGGAGGTAGAATGAACTAGCAGAGAAGCACTTGCAGAAATGACAGAAATGCTGAAGTATCTCTTATTTAGGCTCTTTCCCCCATTTAACCATCAGAGACATTCCAGTCATGGGTCACAGTGTAATTCAAAATCTGTCCTTGGACCCAGTGCTTATCTCTTAGCTGGTGATGTTTCACACCTACAGGTTAGGCACAGAATTTAAGAATGCATGCTAAGAAGTCTGCACCAACTTGAAATTAAAGGAATATCTAAGCATGTAACTTGATTTTTCTAGTAATTCACTTTCATTGTATTTTCTAATTACATCAGTCCACAATGGACTGGAAATAGAAGGTAAAGAAGGTAATCTGCCACCACAGAGAGTTTACAGAGTATCACTGAAAAACCTAAACTCTAAAATTGTAGTTGGTAAGCACTTAAGGAAATATGTGAAAAATTTCTGAGTTCCTGGTTTACATTTACTTATGTTTTCCCAGGGCAGAAGCCTGCTTTGTTAGTACTTCAGAAACTGATCAAAGAAACTGGCAGTAATGGCTGTTCTAGCCTGAGATTCAGATTCCACTAAACCCAACACATACCTATATTTTTGAGCTATTCCAAGTAGGGCAAAGCCCCATCTGACTTTTCACTTGTTTGTATACAATTCTGAACTGAACAGTCGTCTATATACAATAAGGAATTAATAGTTTTAATTGTTAATCATAGCCAAATATTTATACATCATTAAACACAAAATATATAAGCTATTAGATGGGTGTTTTTTCCTACCATGCCTTACTGTAAAAGAACATACTGTTATATTTGGGCTATCTTATGTTACATATTTCTTTATAGTAACATTTTAACATAGTTCTTCATAGAACCATGTTCCTTTATAATAATAATATAGAATTTTTGTTTAAATTTCTGAGGCTATAGCAATATCACATTTTGTCTTCTAAAAATACTTTGGACTTTTGCCTAGATTTCTTCTGCTGGAATTCTGTTTATGGAGAACAATAGATTTCTTTTTTTTAAGTCTTTTTTTCATTAGTATAAGTTTGCAGTATATAATGAATACATTCATCGCAGGGACATATACATATCGCATCTTAGTCTCTGTTGTGAGATTAAACAGTAGTGAAAATCAAAATACATATATGCATGCGTACATGAACATAAATGTAAATTCACATCCATAATCCACTCCGAAAGTCCCACCAGCAAGATCCCCACTGACACATTGTTTTATCACTGAATGGAAAAACCATTCACCAGAGGACTATCGGACAACATTCTCACTATTTACTAAAACTGTGTGTTTAGTATAATAAAGCTTTTTAGCTACTACCTTGGTTATATTAAGCCAGATGGTTTCAAGCTCAGTATATAAATGCAAATTTCATTCAATGCACAGGCATTAGCTGGCTGAAGAGGGAAGGACACTGGTGATTGGATGAGCTAAGGGACAAATAGGCAAACAATCCAGGAATTAGAAACCAATTCATCATAACTTGACTTGAGAAATCCTGTTAGACAACACTGAAGTCTCTCTGCTATGATTTTATCTCCTGGCTTTAAGAGTTGGCTGCTGCTGCAAACACTGGGGTTATCTAAGCAGAAGGGTAGGAAGCAGACCTCTCATTCCACACCCCTGGAGGATGTGATCAGTCTGAGCTGCCCCTAGATCTTCATAAACAAGGTCCTTTCCCATCAAAGGTCTTCGTGGAACCGACCTGCAGTTGTTTATACTGCTTTCTTTTTCCATTAAGTTTACTTTCCCCATGTTAAACGCTGTCAACTTTACTGCCCAGAAACCTGTCATCAGAATAGTACTGTCGGCTTTGAAGACTCCTTTTAAGAAATGTCAAGGGGTAGTAAACATAAAATAGGATCCATAGCACTACCAATGACAACAAAAACAGCAAAGCTAATCAGTCTCGTCCATAAAGCGTGCACACTGTCTCCCTCTCACACACACAGTAGCAGCACTGTAAGATCTGTGGAGTGAATGTAAGCAACAGAGAAGGAAGCCGCTGAAAGAAAGAACTCCCGCTGTGTTCTCCCCTTGTGCCTCCTTCACAGTGAAGAGTTCAAGGAAAGAATGTTTTATGGCACACTGCTGTTCACCACCGACCAGCAGGGCAAGTTTATTCTGCCAGGGGGCCCATGTGGACAGAGTGTGGTCATCTCCATATGTTCTTAAAGTGAAATTCTTTCTTGCATTTTTCAGGCCTGGACTAATTTAAAACAAGCCACACAGAGACATGACATACATCCACAACCTACTCGATTCCAGAGGGAAGGCGAGCGGACAGGCTCGGAGGCACACCCCCTCCTCATGGGCCCAACATGGAGCCCACAAGAGTGTCGTTACCATGGTCACGAGCCTGGACCCAGGTGAGGATTTCCAGACTGGAAAACGTGGTTCCACCTCACAGGCTGCAACCAGCTCAGTTATGTCAGGAGGTGAGGGCTTAAAGGGGGCAGGTAACAAACTCCATTAGCCCAAAACCCCTAAATCACCAAGCTCCCAGGAGACCTTCTCTAGATCAGAGCTAAAACACTCAGGGATTTAAAAAGAAGGAGAAACAGCAAATCAACTGGATTTGGGAGCTTGTCAAAAACTAGTACAAATGCACCCTAAAAAGTCTGAGACCAGAGCAAGATGCCCAGGTCTGAAATCTCCTGTGGCTCCATCTAGCAGGTAATTCCTGCAAACTGGTAGGGCTGGCCAACAACCGGAACCCACCTGGCATATGCTGTCATTGTCCTTTAATAGCATCCATCTTTCGTGTATATAGCGCTTAACACCTTACGCCACAATGTTTCTCTGAACGATTTCATTTCATATTCACAACAAATCCAGGCGGGCAAAGGGTAAAAGTCATCAAGCCTCATTTCATGGCAGAACTGCTCCGTGATTTGCCAGAACAATCTGGCTAAAAAGCAGAGAAAGGAAAATGAAACTCGGGCCTTGTCTGTTTCCAGCAGAACACAGCCCACCTGGAGAAAGATGCCTCACCACTTAGACCTATCCTTTCCCGTCTCATTTCTTTTTCTCAGCCACTGGAGGAAGAGGTCTATCCTTCTGATGCATGTAACTCATGCGCGGTGCTGCTCGCACATGGTCTCTCCACAGGTGCCATTCCAAGGTACCTGAACTTCTCCAGCCCCGGGTGTGGGCACTTGGGAGCTACAAGAGTCTAATGTGGGATATTAAAGAGGGGAGAAAAACTGAGGGAGGAATGCACACGCGCATGCTCATGTGTGCACACAGATGCCAGTAAGCTCCTCAGACTGACGCTTGCTTCCTAAACCTCGTGCTTTTCCAACACACAGGTCAGTCTGTGTAAGCTACACCATGCGACTGCCAACTGCTTTCCTGGTAACTCCAGTTAATCTTTACCTTCACCTCTTGGTCTTACCAGAAGGTCCCCCCAAGCCTTCTCTGTTTAAATCAGGCCAAATGATGTTTTGCCAGTGGCAGAGTCAGGCAGGGGTTTGTTGCACTAGAATCAGCTTACTGGTCCCTGCCTTTCCCAGGCTGTTAACAGGCATTTGGCCCATCATCCCACCCCTCCTCAGGCCTCAGGCCTCTCCCATACTCACTCCTGCCTGCTTCAAAGAAGCCCTGTAGCAAAAGAAACACCCTAGACTAAAAGACAAAACAAAACAAAACAAAAACTCTGCAAAAACCTGCTGATAGTGGACCTCAGTTCTAGGTGGGAACCAAGTGTAACTCACTGTTACACATGTACAAACACACACCCACACACCCAGCAGGAAACAGCCAAACCCATTTCCCTAATTATTTCTATAAGTTTGAAAATCCACGATAGGTCATTATTACTCAGCACTCCAGAGTTGTTAAGTGAATGAATGAATGAATGAATATGATTATTCTATAACATAGCCTATTAAATTCTTACTGAACATTCTAAATTACTAGTAGAGCAAAAGATCAATGACTACTTTTTTATTTTTTAGTGGCACAGACAACTTTAAAGCCACACTTATGTGCCTTGTTACAGCCACTTAAATGTTTCATTTGTTTACAAAACTTTTCTCAAGTATTTTTATGGTTTGCTGCCACATGAGCAGTGTAATATGCATGTGGACACAAATAATGAAAATGTATAAATTGGCAGAATATTATTCTAAGGATCAGGCTCCTGAAAGTCAGTTCTAACATTGTTTATTTCACTGTTCTTTTTCTCTAGCAGATCGGCTGTTCAAAAGTTTATTTCTTCCTAAATTCTTCAACTTCCTGTATATGAATTTTGTCTCAGATTTCTCCTATTACTTGCTTTCTTACCCTTTTATTCTTAATATTCCCCCTTTCCACCTTACATTATGATGGGGCATGACCTAAAGCCAGTGTTACTTCCTGATCGCCATGAAATGAAAAAGACATAAATAAAAAAAAGGAGAAAAACTTTTCATGACTATTTTTAAAAATTTTTTTTCCCTTTGGTACCAGGCATCGAACTCATGACCTCACGCTTGCTGGGCAGGCTCCTGACTATTTTTGAACTCCATGAACAAAAGTTATACCTCCAAAGAAGACAAGTCTTTAATCTACTTTGACAGTTAAACAATGGCTTGAACACACAGTACCCACAGTTCTGTTTTTTATCATAAGGTGGAAAAAGTACAAAAGTATACTATTAAACAATGTTACCATATTTTTTTCTGAATTAACCACTCTAATAGAAACACGGAGGGAACCGTCCTTGGAAAACATGAAGGGGGAAAAAGGGTAGTTATGTGGTTCAGTGTAGGATTATTAGTACTGATGTGGCTGCTGTTGCTTGGCAGTTATCTGGAAATTCTACCTTTTCTGTTCCCTCTAATGCTTTTTGCATCTCAGTGTCTGTCCCAGACCTCAGTGAAGCTGTTCACAGATCATGAACAGAGCTCACCAAATCCAGGACTGTTTACATACCAGCTGCAGTACGGAGAAACGAAAAGGTCTAAATGGCTGTTATCTAACCTGTTTTTGTGTTTTCTCTGCTTATTTCTTCCCAAGCTCCTAGCAAACAGGCAATCGTTAAACATTTGGGACCAGTTACTCATCTTGCTGTGGAGTGACAGGGCTGGTCCACATAGAGCCATGAGGTTTGTAGTTTGGGTCTGTTTTACCCAGGATAGGGCCTACGCCTCTTGTGTCTTACAAAACTGAAGGATGATTCTGGCCATGGTGGCACATGTCTAAAATCCCATCTGCTCCAGAGCCTGAGGCAGAAAGATTGCAAATTTTAGGCCAGCCTGGGCAACTCTGGGAGACCCGGTCTCAAAATATCGTTTTGAAAAAAGGGACTGGGGATATAGCTCAGTGACAGAGCACTTGTCTAGCATGTGTGAGGTCCTGGATTTGATTCCCAGTACTGGGGGTAAAAAATCCAAAACAAAACAACAACAAAGCCCCTAAGCAATGACTTCATTCCTTGCCCTGGTCACCTGAGCCATACTGCACAGGCGCGTGAGCTTAAAGAGTTCTCTGCTTTGCTCTAGTGGACTCAGAAAAGGAAAGGAGAAAAGAGGTCCCTGCCCTGGCTCCTCCCACTTCTTCCTAACTCCACTTTGTGGCCCTTGTGCAAGCTTCTGGAAAGGTCATGTTTCCAGAGTGGCTCAGCCAAGGCAGAACACATGGAGAGGAACAGACAATTCTGAAAATACTTCCAAGTCCTTTTCTTGCTTCTCACACAAGAGCATGTAGTACCTTACAATTTTAAATGCATAAGGCAGTTTCAAAATATAGAATAAGGTGCCTCATGCCACCTAGAAACAGCTTGAATCCTACCTACTGGGCATAGCTGCTGCCGTCAGTAAAATCACATTTCCTTGGCAACTGTAGCTCCAGTTGTACAGAACGCTGTTCTTCTTAACTGATTTATGTCTGTGGTCATCTGTCCGATAGAGCAGATTGCTTTGCAGACCTCAACCATTTTTCGCCTGTGAAAAATTCATGCCTTCTCCTTTAACTTGTAGTGGGCTAAATTTACTCTACTAAGGAAATTCTGGCCCTACGTAAAGCTCATGTAAACTTTCCATTTCACTGTGATGCTTTTTCTTGGATTCAGCGCAAATCTTTTCTAATCTAAGAAATGGCTCTTAGAGGCCCTCTATGCATGTTTGTTTTCTAATTTAAGAGCATCTCTGTGTTACATACATAAAACAGCAAAAGCTCTAGCGATGTGTCCAGAGCGCCTCTGTGCTGGGAACAGCTGAGCTTGGCAGAGGGCTGTGACCTCCACCCTGCCCATGTGGCCTCTGCCTCCCTGTGTGGCTGCGTGGTCCCCTGTACCCCTGAACCCTCGGTGTCCACTACAGCCCGGCTTCCTTGAATTCCACCTGGATACACACACGTTTGGATTCAAACTCTCAGAAGTTCATCTCCAGCATCTATTTCCTTCATGTTCCTTTGTCTCACAACTGAGTTCAACAACACACTGTCTAGTTGTCAAAACGCTTTCATGCTTGCTTTCCTGTGGTTTAGACCAATGATCTCATCATCTGTAGGAGAACGGGGGTGGGGGGAGTCTAGGAAATTTTAACCCTTCTCTAAGAAAAACAAGAAAACATCTAAAAGAGCAAATATTTTATGATTGACTCAACGTATGAACAAGTCTGAACAAAAGTATGAGTTTTCCAAGTCTTGTGGACATGGTTAATTCACCCTGGTACTCTCACGTGAACATACAATAAACAGCAATAGAACCTGAAACATGTAAAGATGGGGAGGGGGGAAGGGAAGAAATGAATGAACTATTTCCCTAGGAATTTTTTTTTGACTGCTCCCACTGACTCATCAGGAACAAGAAAATACAAAACAAACCCTTCTACATTAAATACCTTACATTAAAAACTTCCATTCTTTGTACAAAATTAGGCAGAAGGAAAAAAAAAGAGCTAGGCAGGAGATGTTGTGGTGTTCTGTGGTGTAGTATGGTGACCGCAGACAAGAGAATTTTCCAAAGAGCTAGAAGAGATGCCTTTTAATGTTATATCCCAAGGAAAGGACAAATGTTGGAGCATCTGGATTTGCTCATACATGTATCACAATTTCACACAGGCAGGATGGGGTGGCACATGCCTATAATCCCAGCACTCAGTAAGCTGAGGCAGGATGATTGTGATTTTGAGACCAGTAGGGACTTTAGAGCGACATTGCGAGTTCAAGCCTAGTCTGAGCAACCTAGCAAGACTCTTTCTTTTAAAAACAATGAAAAAGAAAAGAAAGAAACATCACTCTGTGCTCATAAGCCTGAACAACTGTACCGTGTCCACTCAAACTAAAATTTTCATTTCGTATAGCTACCCTGGCTTGTCAGAGGTTGCGTACTCTCGCTGTACCCCGGCCCTGTGTTGTCCTCTTCAGCCACCCTTCAGTGGCACCCACACACTCATCCTGTTCCAGTATCCCACTGCAACCCAAAGAGACTATCTTACTGAGCACAATCTGCCCTGATACTGCGTTATCTGCGAATTTGTACTGTTCTATTTAATTCTCACAAACAACGCTGCCAGGAAGAACTTTATTACTTACGATACTTGGCACATTTGATGGCATTTAGGTTTTGTAAAGTTTCAGCTTTTTAAAAATTATTTGAAGATTCTCCTCGGGGTCCACTGCACCAGCCCTACAGTGGCCCCCCTAAAGTGTAAGTGAAGCTGCTTCCCTGGGTTTGGCTCGGTGTCGGTCGAAAGCGTCCATTTATTTGTTTTCCCTATCTTTAATTTGCTGCTTGTTTTTGTGGTGTTACTGTTCTGAATCCTTAGACAGACATTCTACAGACCCCTTCCCCCATCACCCATTGCCCAGTGTGGTCCATCTGACAATGAAATGCAGCGTGAACTCTTGGCGGGGGAGGGGGGTGACTCCCAGTTGCCCAGGCCCTGTGTGGCCTTCATGGAATGTTCGGGTGCTGTTATTAACATCTGTGATTCATGCTAAAGACATGAGGTCCGAATACAAATGGTAGCAACAGTAGCTTGCTGTTGTTAAAATTGGACTCACTATGTTCTAGGCTGTCTTCAAAGTGTCCCCATGAAACCCTACCCTGAGTAAGCAGCTCAATTACAGCAACAGTCCAATAGGTTGCACAGCAGTGTTATCCCATTTGACAGCTGAGATCAACCAATTTTCTCAAGGTCAAGTGGCTACGAGGTGCAGAGTCAGAACTTAAACCTAGACAGCCCGGCTGTACACAAAGCTGAGATGGTATGTGGGAAGGCTTTCCTTACAGAACACTTGGTTCACCTTCTCAGAGAGTCTGTGGCCATTGCTGTGTGCTCCCACACCACACACCCTTGTTCAGGCCTTCTTCCAGACTGGACAGAAGGCCTTCTCCGATGAGAACAAGCCAGTGCCAGGTGAAGATCTGAAGAAGTCTGCAACAGCAAAAAACCCTGCCCAGACCACTGCCCACAGCCAGGCATGGCCCTGGGTCCCTCTGCCACCTCCCTGTCCCCAACAGGGCTGGCTGAAGAAGAGGGGGTGTTTTCTCAAGCCCTCACAACCGTGGCTGAGCTTCACCTGCTACTAGTAGTTAGGGTCTAGCTTTTCCTTCCTAGTTTGTAGTTTTAGGAAGGTTTGGTCCTTGGGCAGAAGCATTGTGGTTCTGGAAATGACCCCTAAAACAAGTTGCTTAATCCTGTAAACTAGAGCAGGAAGGTAACTTTAAGAGGAAAAAAAAAAAAAAGGATTGAAGCTGCCTCTACTGAAAGAAATCATCCAGACAAAAACAATGAGCCCATTAGACAGTTCCTGTGAGGTATTTAGACCCTGAGAACTTTGAACGCAATAGAAAACCATGTTAAAAGGGCTCTTAGCCGGTTCAGGGGCTTGTTTAGTCTGCTTATCTCAAATGCAAGGTAATCATCTTAATCACTGTTTATGGTCGAAACAGGGTCCAGTAGCCTTTCAAAAGAGCAGGCCAGGCCTAGCCCAGCCCACCCCAAACAAAGCTACTCCCCTCTCCAAGACTCCCACTTTTCTTTATGAAAGGGGGAATCTCCATTCTGCGGAAGTAGAAAGTAGACCATAGCTTTATCTCCTGTCTCTTCAAAGCCGACTGCTAGCTCCAGAAAGAACAGTAAGGAATCATCTCTGTGGTTTCTCTGACTCAGAGATCATTTTTGGAGTAAAAATTTTAAAAATATCAGGGACTAATGAGAAGTCAGATTGTATTTAAAGCCTCTCGGTTCTGTGATGTAGCCCCTATAACCCTGTGACCAGTTAACAGGGCCCTTCCAACTGCAGGAGGACTTTCACAGAGTCTTCAGACTCCACCAATAACCCATCTACCAGAACCAAGGGAACAAGTCTCCCAAATTCTAATTCAGTAAGAGAGGAGCCAGATTTGGAGGGGACAGTTAACAAAGCAAACACTCTCCAGGCCACCTACTCCCACCTTCCCAGCGGCTTCAGGTAAGGAGCCAGCCAGGAGAGGCATGGTCACTTTTCACTGGGAAAAGCCCTCCCTCAATGGACATGTTATTGCTCCTTTAAAACCCAGAACAAATGAACAAACTGCCACCCTCTGTCCTGGAGGATGCAGAGAAATAATTGTCACTCAGCCACTGAACTCCCTGCAGCTCTGCTCATTCCTTGTGGTTTCTCTCTCAGCCAATGACTGCTGTCATTTGCCTTTCGGGCCCAGTCCACAACAGAAGGGAAAACACTGGGCCAGGTGCCCACAGATGTCCAGTGGCTGAGCTGGTGGAGCCAAGCTCATCCCCATGCACGGCGGGAGCTGCAGAGGTGTCCTCATGAAGCAGAGGCCTATGGGTTTCATCTTGAGCATCCTAGGGCTTCCCAAGCACGCTCTAACTATGCTCTGGGAAATGTGACCCAAAACACCAGGTTAACCATGAAGGCGCGGGCAGGGTGTGGTGGCTCAGGTCTCTAATCTCAGCCTCTAGGGAGGCCAAGACAGGAGGGACCTGGGTTCCAGGCCATCCTGGGCAATTTAGTGAGCCTCTGTCTCAATAAAAATAGCAATAATGGTGGTAGTATTAGAGCAACAGATATTTAACTGCTCAGCAGGACTGCAGACAAGTAGAGAGTAGCAGAGATTATTGCAATATAGTATCACAAAATCCACATGGCCATGGTCAGCAAACATGAACACAGGAAAGTCTTTCTTCGATCTCACTGCTCTTCTTTGCAAGGAGATTCTCCATGAAGGCATTTATTCATCTCTAACTGGGTCCTAGGGTATGGGGAAGATGTGTATTTTCTCAGGCAATCCTTAGTTAAAATATCTAAAATTTATGTTTGTATTTTAGTGTCATGTTGTAGGCTGGTAGTAGTGTATACTTAGTCAACAAATTTTATTTGAAAAAGAAAAGGAGTCTTTAAAGAAACAACCAGATCTGACTCCTTAAATCAAAAACAAAACAAAACAAACCATAAAAACTTGCCAGACTGAATTTCAGATTTTTTAGGTTTCACGAAGGTGCCCCTTCTGGTTGTTCAGAATACCCTCTTTTTGTTTTGAGACTGGGTTTTGCTGTGCAGTTCAGATTAGCCTTGAACTCATTTTGTAGCCCAGGCTGGCCTCCAACTCATAGCAATCCTCCTGCCTCTGCCTCCAGAGTGCTGGGATTACAAACATGTGTTGCCTTGCCAGGTCTAATTTTTTTCAAATATTTCGTTTACTCTGCCTCCCTCATAGCTACGTTTGAGCCTTTATCCAAGAAGGCTGAAGGCTCCCGTTTGCACAGGTAGTACCCTGTCAGAATGTATTAACCTAGCCTGAGTCTCCCTTTGCAATGCACAGGATCTACCTGAGGGACAGATGCAGTGTTTTAAACCCTGACAGGGGAGGGCAGGGAAAGGGGTGAAGATGTGGCTTCTGATAAGAGCCCCAGCCTGCCAATATGGTGCGGTGCAACCGCCAACATAAACGCTGAGTATCAGCCATCAGGGCAGGCAGTGATCCCTGGACGGTCCCCCTCTCAGTGACCACAGCTGAACAGCGGTGAGCTTATCCTCTCATCCTGCAGAAAGCAGCAAGTTCCCTCTGACGTTCCACTCTCTGAAGCCCCCAGCAACCACGGCAGGAGGGCGGGGCCGAAGAGACCTGTCCTGGCTGGATCCCCACAGCCCGTCTCTGGGTCTAAAATAAAACTCTCAACTTCTCGGCCAATGAGCTCCGGCAGGCCCGGTGACGCGACGGTGGCGTCAGTCCTTTCTGCAGGGCAGGCCCCGGGCCCCAGGGCTCCATCCAGGTGAGGCTGAGCCGAGAGGCCGCAGGAGACGCCCCGTGCTGCCTCTTCCCCTGAGCGCTCGGAGCGGCTGAAAGCTGGGCTGCAGCCAGCAGGGCTGCACACCTCCTCCCGGCAGGGCCTAGCCGTGGCTAACTGCCATCCTCAGCCATGGCTACGTACGTGCCCCCACCGAACGGCAGAGGGGGGAAGTCTGCTCAGCGCACAACAAAGAAAAATCACAAGCGAAGTGAGCTAAGCAGCAGCCAGGGAGGCCCGGATTTGTTCTCGCTCACCTCCTCCCTGGCCTTCTAATTGGGAAAAATCTTCAATCTGGAACCAGTGAGCTCTTTTCTTGCTCATTTCAGCCATCGCCCTCGCCCATCTCTGGGGACTACAGTGCGTTTACAGAGGTGGAGATGGAAATAGCCTAAAATAGCCGGTGGCCTTGGGATGAACTTCCTAATTAGAGACCCCCACCAAAGTAACTTTCTCTTCCTTTCGGCTGTGTGTGGTTTTCAAATTTTGCTTCAAGCTGAACCAACTACTTGAACATTCTCTCTCTCTCCCTCTCTCTCCCTCTCCCTCCCTCTCTCTCTCTCCCTCTCCCTCCCTCTCTCTCTCTCCCTCTCCCTCCCTCTCTCTCTCTCCCTCTCCCTCCCTCTCTCTGATCAATTGCTGCCTCTCTGGGTCATGAAGTGTGCAATAAGCTGCGCTTTTTCTTTTGTCTCAAAGCCAAAACACACTTTCTGGAGAAGCCAGTTCCTCTGCCCCCGCCCTCCGCGCGTGAGTGGCAGCCAGCGGAGGCTTGGCAGCCAGCCACGCGCGGCCGAGACCCGCGTGCGGGCCAATCAGCGGCGCCCATCCGAGCCCCCTCCCCGCGCTCACCCCGGACCAGCAGTCTTCACACAGCTTGGGCAGCGGCCACCAACCGCCTCAGGGCTCGCTTGGCTCCAGTGCTGCAGCCCAAGCCCCACCTCTTTCTCCAAGGACATCACAGAGTACTTGCCCCTGGGGTTTAACAGGTCTTTCTGCCTTCATTTCTGTCAGATTCAAGTTGACTCACAGCCAAGAACCTTTGCTCCTTCCTACCTTACCTACAGTTCCACTCAGTCTTCCCAGCATTCACAGGGCTAAGTCACTGGCCACTCCCGGACTCTCCAAGAGCAGGACGAGGGCCTGGATGGCCACAGAGCTGCTGTGCCCCCAAAGCCGAGCGCATTCTTTTCTTCCAACTCTCAGAATCCAGGGATAAAACTATAGCCCTAGCTCAAGTCCAAATCCATCTCCATGATCTCCCTGCCAGGCGGGAAGCTGATGCCTCACTCTCTCTCCATCAGCATCTAAGCCCCTCTGCCCCACATGCCCCTCAGCATGACATCTGAGAGCTGGTGTCCTCTCACCGCCACCCCACTCCCTCCCAGTGCCCACCCCACGGGAAGCCCCCAGCCTCATGCCCTGGATCCACCCTCTCCACAGAGCTCATCTCATGCTGGGTCTCGGCCCAGGATCCCTCTTCCTGGCTCCTGCGGCACATTCTGTCACTGTCTAAGGCCAGGGACTGTGTTACATTTCTCTGCAAATTCTTAGTGCCCCGTGAGGCACTGTGAGCACCTGTTACACACGGCTGCAATTGGGACACTGGATTGGCACTTTCACATTACAGTTAATGCCATCTATTTCTTACCACAGGGTGATCAATATCGCAGTCTCAATCAGATCCATTCTAGTGTTATCTATCTAGACACCGAAGATTGTGTCTATGTAATACATTTTGTCTCGAGATATCTGTATTCTGGGATATTTAATGTGTTGGAGTGGAAGATGATGACGAGGACAGTGACGTCAGCCATGACATGAAACTGAGATGATCAGATATCCCTCCATTCTCTGTAGCTGCTTAAGACAGTACACGATGAGTCACAGAGTGACAGCTCACTTATCTTAAAATCCAGCATGGAACCTCTGTGAAATACGCTTCTTAAAAGCCAAAATACATACCAGGAAGTCCACAAACTAGCTTTAGAGACAGAGTCCGGGGGACAGGAGCATCTGGTCTGCATTCAGAATCTATCTGTTCTGGCTCTGAATCTACCTTAATAGTTGGTGTGATCTCATTCTCCGGGCACAGCAAGGTAGACCTAAAAGGTAGGAAGTGGCAGGGTGAAAACAAGGTCCCAAAGTGCCATATAGTGGTGGCAGGACAAGGGTTAACCACTGGCCAAAGAGGAGACACAAAGCACACAGCAGCCTGGAACACTTTCTGTTGAGGACCAACACACAGCTAAGCCTAATGGCACCATTACCTATCACACCATAAAGATGCAACATTTACCCCAATAGTGGCAACTGAAATAGCATGAGAGTCAAAGGCTATGCAACATTCTCTACGTAAGAAAAAAAAAAAGTAAAGTGTATTTCTCTGGAAATTCTAGAAACTACCTAAATACCTAACAAATGAGCCGCTGTTTAACTTCATCCAATGTGAAATTGTCAAGTAACCATGCCACACGTCTTACCCACCTACCAAGAGCATTCAACAGCACAGTGCCCTGCAGAGTACATTTGTATACACAGTGTTATTTTAAAATGTAGTGAAACAGGAAACCTTATCTGCCAAAAAGTTACCAAATATAGCATGTCCCATACCTCCTCATCCATGCAAAACACAAATGGACTCAGATTTTAATTCAGGGCAAGAGCATGAGAGGTGAATCTCTTTCAAGACAGGCCCCACTTAGGAAAGTTTTCTTTTGCTCTGTTCTCTCCTGGCCTCTCTCCCTCTGCCTTTCACCACGGTGCATCAGACCCCTCCAAGGTACAGCAGCTACTTAGATGAAGGAGGAATCCTGATTGTGTTTGCCTTAGGTGTTAAGAATCACATGGTCATCATTCTCCTAGAGGCTCAGCAGGTACAACTCAGGAAGATCCCAAAAAATGGAGGGTAAGAGACTTGCTCACTTTTCACAAAAGATAGAAATTTGAAGTGGAAGTAATGAAAAGGCCATTAGGTAAGAAAACATTAAATGGAAAACTTTCTAAAACTGGAAGAAGGAATGTACCAAATAAAAAACAAACAAACAAAAAACAGAAAGAAAGAAAAGGGTGACCAGAAAAAAAGAAATTGGTGGGGTTAATCCCAGTACTCTGGGAGGCTCAGGCAGGAGGCAGTTCAGGGCTTAGTAAAGCTTTGTCTCAAAGTTTAAAATAATAAAAAGGGCTGGCTCACTGTGAAGGTCCTGGGTTCTAATTTCTAGTATGAGAAAGAAAGGATTAAAAGAAAAGAAAGGAAACAGAAAAAGAAAAAAGAAAAAGATTAATCCTGCAAACAATATCACAGAGTTAAGAACAGAGAATGCTGGGAAAGAAGCTGAAGTTTGCTCACCCATCTGATCTTTCCTGCAAAACTGGAAATTTCACAGCTGCATCTCCCAGCTCACTTTTCTTCCTGGTGGCCAGGAGGAAATGAGCCCTTTTAAAGGATGGGAGAATTTACCACAATATTCTCAACATCATGTTTCCACCAAATGTCTCCAAACTGCCTATCACTGGTTTGGCATTTTGTCAACCTGCCAGTATTATGAAACTTCTTAAAAATAACATTTTTATTTAAAGTTCAAAATCTTCAAGTCTTGCATATAGTTTTTTCTCCACAACTAAGTACTATACCAGACAGAAATAAATACTAGTCATTCATTTATTCAACATTTACTGAACAGTTATTTTGTGGTTGGTCCAAGGAGCTTTTAGAAATCACACATTTTCAAAACTAGGGTGAGTACTATTTTGCATATGTGGTGTGTGATGATTTACACCAAAAAATATCCTGATAAAGAATATGTGTGGTGCATTCAGCCTGTTTTCAGTGTATTCAAAAAGGTTTATTAGAACAGTACAAATCCAGCCTTGAGTCCTAGCTGCCTGACATGCAAGCTTCATGTCCTTGGGTGGGTCACTTAACATCTCTAGACACGGATTTCTTTACCTGCTAAACACAGGACTGGGTTTCACTATCATTATGAAGATTAAATGAGGTGTCCGATGCCAGGCGTTTATCAAAACCTGGCACGTGGCAGTTAAGCAGTCACTCACCTACTGTGGGCCAGGCCTGATTCTACGCACCAAGTCAGCAACAGAGGAAAACCCGGACCCCTCCTCTCTCCTCATCCTTCACCTTAGCACCAGCAGTAACCATCCAGGGCTCTGCCAATCAGTGACAATGACACCAAGTGGGTGTGGTGCCCCCTTCCCAAAAGCCACTCTGCTTAAGATCCCATTGTGATGTGCAAGAAGGCTGTACTCCAGTGAGATCAGCCTACAGCCCAGGGTCCCCACACGACTATGTGACTGTGTCCACCTGGGACCCTGAAAGCAGAGTGCTAAAGAGATCCACACCCACTCTCACATCTAAGTGGAAACAGAATTTAAGAAATGTGCATTGTTGCCTTTTGCCCTTTTGCTCTTAGAAGCAGAAAGGTGATTTAACAGAAGCGGGTACAGCTCTATTGAGAGGAAGTTCCCAAATGAACTGCTCCATTGTTTCGCCTGCTGTCTGACTCATTTTTACTTTTCCGCCCCATTCCTTCCCAGTCTTCCCTCAGTGTCTTGGTGTGTGCCATGTAGGACACAGTAGATGCTTTGTTTATGAGACTCTAATATGCAATAAAACCAGCTATTGGGGCAAGAATAGTTTATGCACAAAATCTAAGGACAGTAGCCAGGAGTGGTGTTGCATCCCAATAATCCCAGCACTTAGGAAGGCTGAGGCAGGAGGACTGCAATTCCAAGTGAGCCTGGGAAATTTAGTAACTTAGTGAAATGTCTCAAACCAAAAAATTAAAACTAAAGAAAACAAAAAAGAGCTGAGGCGTACCACAAAAAAAGGGGAGGGGGAGATCATAAAGTTGACCTGAGTTGTGTATTTCATAGTACTTTCTTATCTATAACATTTCAGCTGATAGAGTTGGTTTAAAAAATTATCTAAAAGCCTCAAGTGTTTATAAAACTCTGTTCAAGTCGGAAGTATGTGATTGATACACACACTTCGGGAGTAAAACATTTTTAAAGCCTGGAACAAAATCCTGAGCTCTGTTACCGGAACAGCCATCCATCCACCTAGTCTCCCAAGTGAGAAGCTTGCAGTTATTTTTGGAGGGTGAGGCAGTGAGGTTCGCAGGAAGGGGCAGGCACTCAGAAGCCCAACGCTCTTGGCTCTGAACCCCAACCCCATTCACATCTCCACCTCCTCAATGCCTCACTGACCTCATCTGAAAAATGGACTTTAGAGCGAACTAAATTGAAGGAAGGACACAAGCAGAGTTTCAGAACGTGCTAGGCATTCAGAAAAAGGTGTTTCCCTTACCTCCCGCCCCCAACATGCCACCCCTCAAATCCTTCCTATCCTGCATTGGTATTACAGCTCTCCTGGACCAAAGCCAGTTGGAGGCTTTTCAACCTCTTGCCTGCTACTCCTCCAAACCACCCCAAACCTGCTATTAGAAAAAGCCCTCAAAAAATCAGAAATGTGACCATGGCTCTTGTAGCCACACATCCTGCTTGGGCGATCACATTCAGAGCAAATCCGCATGCAGTGCAAAGTCCACATGCAGCCCATCTGTTCAGCCTCGCCTGCCTCCACCACGCACCCTGCCCCTGCCTCCACCACGCACCCTGCCCCGGCGAGGCCTCCGCGGTCCAGGATCGCAGCCATTGTTCCTGGACTGTGTGCCATCTGCTGGGGTGCTGACTGCTGTCCCCCTCCGGGGCGCCACCCCCTCCACTCCTCCCATCTGCAAGACCGCTGTCAGCTTCACAGCTCGATCCCAACACCGCTTCCTCTTTGAAAGCCTCCCTGACTTCCCTGGCCGACCCAGAGACACACAGCTCCTACAGCACAGACACTTTTCTCAGGTTTATTCAGCTTGGTGTTCCACAGCCACCGTATCCACGAGGGTCCTTCTCCACTAGATTAGTTCTCCCAGTATCACTACAGCTAAAAAAAATTACCCTCGAGTTTTAGCTTTGCTCTCATGAGAAAGACAGAACCAAATAGATCACCTCTTGAATTGAAAGGACAGAGCAAGAATAGAAGAGGCTCCAACAACTATCTTTATGAATAGAGGAAGTTATTAATAAAGAAAAATCCGCATATGACTAAAGAGTCTTTTTCTTTCCCTTGAATGTGAGCTGCCTTTACTATGTGAACCAGCAGAGGATAGAGTGGTTTCCCAAACCAAGTTATTGCATAGGACTGACAGCCTTGGTCTTGGTTTTCTAGATCTCTGCACTCTCCCTGAAGATCTGGGATTATCCTCATGGAGAAACCAGGTGGAGAGGTTTCCCAGGATACATGGAGAAGTGCTCCAGGGAGCTCAGCCTCTGAGGGATCCTTGCCAAGGTGCCAGGTCGGGGGAGAAAAGCCACACTGGGTCCTCAGAGCCATTCTGGCCAATGACTCATGTCCTCGAGTGACCACAGCCAGTGCTCCATTGGAACAGAAGAGTCACCCACTGAGTCCTGCTTAAGTCATGATCAACAAAATCACACAGACACTTAAATGATGGGTTATTTTTTTCCCTCTTTTTTGTTTCCATTTTTGTTTTTTAAGCCACCAAGTTTTGGTGTGGTTTGCTAGGCAGCAATAGGTAAGTAACTGGGCCACCATCTTTATCACTTGTGGCTCAGTATTCTACGGTGTTTAACACAATGGTAAACCAAACTCAGCTTAAACAAGTGTTACTACTGCACATTCTCCTTGAGTATTACAGCCTCAGCTGCCAGAGGAGCTTATGGGTCTGGCATCTCCTCAACTAGATGCTCAGCACCTGAGAGCAGCTTCTGCTTTATACAACAGCTCTCCCATGGGATGTGGCACACAGCAAGCCCCCACATTGCTGGTTTGAACCTCTTATTTATTGATGGCCAGCTTAGTGGAGACACCGGTGATAGAAACCTAAGTCTTTGTCTGCACTTTGAGAGAGGAGAGGACAGGCTTGCAGGAGCAATCAATAGATAACTTCAGGAGCCACCTGGTAGAACACTGCACTGGAGGCCAGGAGACCTTCCACTCTGTCCTTTATCATTCTCAAGTAATGCCGAAATGTTTGCCCTCAGCTACCAAATGCGGACACACGTGTGCTGATAAGAGGAACGAGGTCATGGATGGAAAATACCTTCAGTTTTCTGGCCAAAAACCACTTAGGCTAACTCAAGATACTAGCATTATTTTGAAGACATGTGATTCTAGTGTGTAAAACAGCCTGAATGAGTAAATGCAACTCCATGGGCTGGGTCCACCAAGTATGTGTTTGACATTTGCCAGATTTTTGTTTTATCATCTGGAAGGTAGAGCAAATAGAACCACACTAAAATGAGCGGAGAATCTGACTCACTTTTGAAGGAGACAGAACAGGTGTGGAAGCCAGAAAATAATCATCTGTGTCAGAAGTCTGAGTCTCCCACAAGACAAATGAGACCAGGCAAACTGTGGTGGGAAACTTGAAACTTCCTTGTGTAATGACCTGTGTTGTTCTAATACTAAGTGCTTAGCAGAAAGCCTGGATGATTCGAGAGTGAACCCCAGCGCATTGTTACAGACAGGAACTCTCCATCCACTGGAAACATCCATTGCACCATATCACTTATTCTTATGCAACCGCCTTTGTAATGCAGGACCACTTTCCAGCCCCATCCTAAATTGGGGGAAATGGAGACCTCGAGAGATTTTGTAACTCTCCTACTTTGGTTGGCGTTGCTGCCATGACAAAATAGCACAGAGTGGTTTAAACAACAGTAGTTTATTTTCTCTCAGTTTGGGAGGCTACGTGTCTAAAATCAAGGTTCCAGCACAGTTGGCTTCTCCTGAGTACTCTCTCCCTGGCTTGCAGCCCTCTTCCCTGCACATGCTCATCTTGGAACCTCTTCTTACAAGGATTCCTATCATACTGGATTAGTCTTCCTTATGACTCCATCTTACCTTAATTACCCACTTCAAGGGCCTCTCTCCAAACACAGTTAAATGTGGAACAGGCTTTCAATCCACCAACTTTATAGAGAAACGCGATTCAGATCGTAGCAGCTCCCCAAGTCACCCAGCTGATCCATGGGGCAGCTGGGCTGTGCACCTTGGTTCCTGCCACTTCTTAGGGTCCCACCCTGTTGTCCTCTGTGTTGCTTTGTCATCCCACCACCACCTCACTCAGGACCACAGGAAACAGCCTTGTGCAATTTACCCATCCCTTGGACTAAGAGCCAGAAAATGGAAGTCAAGAAGAGAAGCCGAAGCCCCAGAAGGACAAGCATGAAATTCAGACAAACTGGGCAGGAAACACAGCTCACACCCAAGCCCATTCTTCTATGGCCTGCAGCCCCCTCCCTGCCCTCTCCATGCTGGCCGCATTGTACCAGCAGGAAACTCCCCACCCTCCTCTCCAATGCTGAGGAAGCACCAGCCTCTGCTCCCCTCCTGGAAGTCATCCACCGGCCACAATTCAATTCCATGCCTCTGGCAAAATTACAAAATAATATACAATGTAATTTTTTTATCACATTTTGGAACCAAAAAATTTCAAAGGCCTTCTTGGAGTGCCATGTAGCTCCTAAATGTAATTAATAAAGATTTTTCTGATTAGCTAGAAAATGCTAAATCCAAAAACAAACAAACAAAAAAAAGCAAGACCTGACTTTCTCCTTTTTCCAGATAATGCTGAGAAGCATCTTGTATTTATAAGGCACAAGCTTTCAACTCTATTGGATTTTCCTTTTAAAAAGAACAATAATTTAAAGTGGCTGCTAGCAGAGAATTGGTAGGTGCATTTAAATGGGTATTTGTGTTCTGAAAATCCTAATTGGAACTCTTTTATTGTTGTTGTTTATGTATGTGTTTGTTTTGGTTCCGAGAGGGACTGAGGTTCTTTTGTGCATTAGGAAGCCTTTTATCTAAAATTCCAGTTTCATACAAAATTAAACCAGCATAGTGGAGATACAACTGTGTAAAAAGGAAAACATGCTCAAGTGTTGTTTTAGAAAGACAGGAAATATCAAGATAGCTTTTCTGTGTGAATCTTCCTGTAACAGATAAGAGAGGCAGCAGGACCCATGGACCTTGGAAAGAGCCGAACCTATGTCATCTGCTGCCTGTTACTTACTGGTCACTGTTTTGGTCTCTGCCACATGGTCAAGCCTCGCCAGCTCCCCCTACGACACAGCTAGTGAAGTGAAAAGTCTGCTCCACTTCGGTTCTGTTGGCCACTAATGCAATAATAGCAACACTGCAGTTTTCAGCTTCACTGAGCAGAGACTGAAATTTGACTTAAAATCCAGCACATCCTATTGGTCAGGAAATGGCTCAAATAAGAATATTTCTGTACTCTTTTCCCAGTAAAAATACAGTACACACTAGTGAACACATCATATCAGCAACTCCTTTCAAATAGTGGTGCTCTTTGGATACTAAAAAACAATAGTAATAAGCTTTTTTTTTTCAAATACCTTAAAGAATTAACGCACTATGAAAGCATTATAAACTCCTGTGTTTTACCAAATGACAGGAGTTAAAATTACACACATATATTTTAACGTGCAGTCTGTTTGTTGTGCCATCTTTCATCTGAGATATTAATTCAAAGACTTTTTAGCTTTCCTCCCTAAACTTTCCAAGTGGGAACAGAGGGCCCTGAGGGCTTATGTAAGGAGTAAATGATTACCCTGAGAGTTCTCTTTGCTTAGCAGGAATATGTTCCAGACCACACAAACACCTTCCGCTCTCTTCAATGCACCAACGCCAGCATGGACTCCTTATGCGTAAGAAAGTCACACGTCTATCAAGAAAAACACGCTGTATAAATTAAAGTCCTTTTCTGCTGGGGCTCATTTTTGGATAAAGCATTTTACCTACATCACAACACAAAGCATTTTAAGATGGTGACCTGAACGATCACAATAGATTTAACCAGTGGAGGCCCCAAAGTTTTCCTGGGGAGATTCACTACCATAACCTTACCCTTCCACTCCAAATTCTCAACAAGTTATTGTCTCCTGATCTACTTTTTCAGAGCTAAACTAAGTACAAAGTAAGGATCAAAGACACCTCCAAACCTCCTAGAATTTGGTGCAATGAATAATAAGAACCAAAAGTGAAAAGATTCAACAGTTGTTGGCCTTTCCTCTGTCTGACAAAATTGTATTATGCTCTGTGGGGCATTTTCAAGTTAGATCACTTCATTTTCCTTGCTTAGAAAGCTTGGTATTGATAAAGTATATCACATAACTGCCTGTTTAAATAGTTTCATTAACCAATTAATAAGTGAGCATACAACACCAAGAAGTTGCTTGAAGGCAATGTGGAAAGAAAAGAAATCTTCTCTCACAGTGCAGTCAATACTGCATCAATGGAGAGCAGAGGTGCTTCATCATGTCTGTCCCAGGAAAACTTATAACTAAATATGAGATGGCTGTAGTTATGCAACTTCAAAAAGATTTAAAATGAACTAGCATTTTCCACTTCAATACTCCTAAATCTATTTTTAAGTCTCCTTTACAATAATCCCATCACTCTGTACTATGCTACACCACTAAGGACAGCAACCCTAGAACTTGTTAACTTTATCTCAGCACAACTTTTGGTTAAAAAACTGGTTTTTCCTTTGTTACTGTGCTGGGGCCTCAGTCCAGAGACTCATGAATGTGCTCTATCACTGAACTATAGTCCCAGCCCCCCAAATCACCTTTCTTAAAAAAAAAAGGGGGGAGGTTCCACTCCTGAGACCTGTGAGAAGACTGGGGGAGCAAAAGCTCAAATTAATTTTCTATTTCTTGCTTTTCCATTGATTACACAGTCCCTGCTTAGAAATTAGAGTAGATTGACTTACTTTCCTTCTCACTCTGGTTGTCACAAAATTTTGTTTTTCTTCTAGTTATTCTCAACACTTGTGAGTCCTAGTTCGGTCAATGGATTTATAACTTCTAAGTTAATTTCCTTACGTGATACATACTGTAAATGCTAGAGGCCACTAGACTTAGAAGTAGTAGTCCAACAGATGCATTCATGTGTGTATGTGCACATGTGTGCATGCCATGTCCCTGGGACAAGTGAAGTATAGAGGTCCAGAAAAATCCATCTCACACAACTGTAACCTTAACTTGTTTCTGTGTCTAAAAAATAATTTAACTAATTTAAAATCAGTATCGCCAAATAGCTCTAAAATACTAGGGTTTACATTTGTATATTAGTTTCATGCAGCATGGAGACTTACGGATGCCAGCACGCAGTCTCCTCACTCCCTAAGCTTCGATGTCTCCTTTTCCCTTACTTACTGGTATGGTACTCAGCTGGGCTATCATTGATTGGGAGCAAGTCACGACTTCTCTTTTTCAATCTAAAATAGACAAAGCTGAGATTAATTTTTGGAATAAAACCTGCTAGCCAAGGAATGAGATTTAAAGAGTCATGTTGTTATGAAAACAAGAAAACAAACAGCAGAGGGTTAATGAAGACTACTGAATAGTGGACCAATCTTCAAGGTGTGTATAAACCAGATGATGCAAATACACCGGTCAGCAGTTAGTACACAGATGCAATCTGAGTTTAGTTTTCAAACAACTACTTAGGGTTTTACACTAAAGAATATTACCACTGCATCCTTTGAATGTACAAATTTTCCTAGATTTAATTATTTAAATTATTTGTCTAGGATTGATGGGTTTCTAGTCTCTTCACTTGTTCTACCTAATATTTCCTTTTATTTAGGGTTTCAATGACTGGATTAAAAGTTCTTCTTTGGATAGAAAGTGCTCTTAATTCCACTTTTAAGACTCCTTTGCAAATAAACCTATCACTCTGCATTATGCTACACCACTAGGGACAGTCACTCTAAAGTGACAGTGAATTTTTATTTCAGGATGTATGTTGGTTAAAAACTGACTTTGAGTGGAAGAGAGTCCTTGATGAGAATGAAGGGGGGAAAAAAAAGAATTGGTGGAGCAAGCAAAAGAAATATGCTGAGAAAAACAAAGGCACTTGGAGAAAAATAAAAACAGAAATGGAAACGAAAGCAAAATCGAGAGGGAACGACCAAGCAAATCAACAACCTTGATGTCGTAAGGTCTGAGACAACTACAGTACCTCTCTCCAGCTCTCCTAGTGCAAGCTGTAATGTGGGTACATACGTGTCTATGCTGTTAGCAGATACACCACCGTCTCATTTTTTTGTCTTTACCTGTGTTGTCAGTTCAGGCTGGAATCCCCTTTCCTCTTTATCTACCTTTAGATTATCCAATCATCCTTTAATAGCCAGCTTTTTCGTAAGCTTCTGATGGGAGCTATTTGTCCCTTGCTTAGTTCTCCTGTGTCTGCTGTGACACTTAACAACCCGAACTGTTGTTATTAAACGTTATTAAATGTTTCTCCATCAAAACTATGAACTTCTTAGGGCGGGGGATTTAGCTCAGTGGTATAAGCGCCTGCCTGGCAATTGCGAGGTTGTGAGTTTGATCCTGGTACCAAAAAAACAAAAACAAAAACAAAACTATGAACTTCTTGAAGGCAAGGCTAATCTTCCACATCCCTAAACATCACATGGCTAAAATACACCAAGTCTGCAATCAGGCACACTACACTGGAGTTTTTGTCAAACAAATGCAAAATGATAATGGTATACTGACTTCTCAAGATCAGCGCATGGATGAAATCACTTATTTACCTATCACACACTATGCACTCACCAATTGTCAGATGCTACTTCCTTCTGGTCCTAGAACCAAGCCAAAAACATCCTAATATAGTACATGCTTGATACACCTGTGTTGGATTCCTTCCTACCCTAACTGATCAATTACATACAAATAGGATATAGAAGGATTACCTACTCTTGTTAACTGATATTTGAATACTGAAGAATATACCCAAGAAAATACCCGAAGTGAGGTGTCACAAGCTTCGGCCAGGCTGCTTAACTCAGGAGCCCGCCAGCAAGCACCTGCTCATTGCTCCCAGTAACAGACAAACGCTGAACCTCACACTCTCTCTTTTCCCTCAGCCCTAACACGGAAATGGAAAGGTACACACTCTTCCCCCCACTAACCAAAATGGCATGGTTATATCAGAACTATAAAGCCAGCTTCAACTTGCTGGCACAAAACCACATAATCACATACACGATATATCCATGGTCACCTAGTGTGGGGGCCTAAGGCTCTTACCAGTGTTCAAGGAGAGAGAGAAGAAATGGAAAAAAGAGGAGAACAGGGAAGAAAAGAAGAGGAAAGGGAGGTGTAGCAACAGTGCTTGACAAAGAGAAATCCGGGCACAGTTGAGCATATTCTCCTGCGTTCCGGCAGATTTAGTGCAGTACGCATAATTGTCTATCCCTGTATCTGTGTAACACTTAAAGTGCCCTAGTAGATTTTCCCAGTAATGATTTCTTAGTGCTTCTAACTGGCAAAAATTCAGTGATGCTCTCTGGCAAAACAAGGACTGAAACCTCTTTCAGTGTACAGAACTGGCTCTCCGTTCCCCAAGCCACACTTCTGCTCTGCTCAGTCTCCCTGCCTCCTCCAAAGCCCCCACATTACCACATTAGCTCAAGGGGGAAGCAGAAAGGCCTCGTGCTAATTACATGTACACAGACAGCTGTGCGATATTCGGAAACCATTTTCTGTCTTTTAATAGTTCACTTTCATCTTATTAATAAAAAGTAAAAAGTCTGACTTTCTCCAAGTCACCTAGAGCTTTGAATAGAAATCTTTTCTTCAACTAGCCCAGCTTTCCTCCAGCTGATCCTATAAACACTGCTGGCAATTTTTTCCCCAATGCCTCTAACATATTTTCACTTAGCACCAGTGTGATGTATAAGATCTGACAGCCCGGCAGTTATAGGCCACCTGCATCACTGTCGCCATGACAACAGTGAAAGACAATCCATGATGCCATGCCCTGGTCACACGTTTCAATACAGCTTATCTGTCCAAAGCCACTGAGTCTAATGGAAGAGAGTAATTACCATCTTCCACTCATTGTCAAAATTCCCACCATATAATGCTCTTCAAAATTATTTTATTCCTCTCACATGGCTGCTTTGCAAAAACTAAAAGAAACCTTAAGTGGGGAGGGAGGGGTAGAAGGAAGAAAGAGGAGGCTGTGACTGGTACGAATGTAGCTGCCTGTGCGTGAACTGTCCCTTTGCAGCTGGGAACGCAAAGGGGCTACACCGTAAACAACGTCAGTTCCCTCACCGGCATCCTAAGGCTTTTGAAAATCTGGGTCAGGAACTAGAGAGTAAAGCTCCCCTGTTCTGAAGGTGTTCATTCCATTTCTACCAACACAGCTCTGGCCCAGGGACCATGATCTCCCAGGACACCGTGCAGCAGGCACAGTGACAATCACCGGTGCTGCAGCCCACACGTGTGGAAATGAGGACTGAGCAGAGGCCTCCCGTGTGGACACTTTTCCCAGAGGGGTTTCCTCCTCCACCCCTTCCCTTCACGCTGGAATAATAAACACAGACCCCTGACTGTCCGACCTCTCCATTTGCTATTCCAGGTTCTTAGGGATGGGTAGAATCATCTTTGAGAAAAGCCTCATCCATGTGGCATTAAAAAGTGAACTTTGACCAGCAAACATTTTCATGCGAAACCTTGAGGAGAACAGTACTTACTGGAAAGAATAATTCATTTTAAAGGCAACATTAAAAGTCATATGAACTTGCAAAGCAAATTGCAGAGAGAGAAAAAAAAAAAAAGATAGAAGGGCATAGAAAGACAAGCCTTTGCCATAGGCAGCCTGCATTTGGTAAGACAGTGCTACCTTTTTTCTTCTTTTCATTCCTTTCTTTCGTGGGGGGTGGTACTAGGGATTGCATCTAGAATCCAGGGCCTGCACACTGGGCTACATTCCCAACGCTTTTTCAATTTTTTCTCTCAAGACATGGTCTTGCTAAGTTGCTAAATTGTCCAGGTTGGGCTTGAACTTCTGATCCTACTGCCTCAGCCTCCTAAACTACTAAGAGCACATGTGTGCTCCACCACAGCTTCATCTTCTCTAGCTTTAGTCATTTTCATAAAAGTAATTTCAGAGCCACTATCCGCTCACCAACTAGCAAGGAAGCTAGATGAGGTGGCACCTAGCTTTGTGGTGAGCATAAAACGTTCCTATTAAGACAAAAAAAAGCATTTTCATATGATGAAATAAATACCAAACTATAAAAGAATACTTCATTTTAAAGTCTAGCTAATGAATTTTTAGGTCAGTATTTATGTATCTGACAGAAATGCCTGAAATGTTTCATGTGTGGCTTAAATCCTAAAAAGCTCATAGTCATAAAACATTTAGCCTGCTATCAAAACATCAGAGTTATGAACAGATATTACCTAGGTTCCATGTATTAAGGGTGGCATTAGATACGTCATACAACAGCCTCCGAAAGGCTGCTTGACCTCTGTACCACACCACTCTTTGGTGGCTGGTGGACAGGCTTTTTTAACTTTGATCTCTTGACCACTTGGTCACTTCCTTGCTCATTAGCAGCCTCACAGGAGGCCAGGGAAAGATGCGCAGGACTGAGGCTGAGCCTAGGAATGGTTAACTTCAATAGCTTGATTAACTTATGACGGGACATCACAGACACAGAGGTGCTTGCAAACACACCGGATATTCAGAAATCTCCAGTCAACCCACGACTACAATATTCCAATTAATTGTGTTATTTAATACTTGGATGAAATCTATTCTAATAATCATTTGTGGCTTTCACTCTAGCTTTGTCTCCTCTCTCTTATAATGGAATTAGATCAACACCATTGAGATCACAAGGGTCCAACAAATACAAATGCCGTGATAGGATAGAGCTGGAAAACTTAAAACTGTCATGGGGAAAAAATTTCCTATCGGCTACATCTCACTGAGAGAGGAGACCCAACATGAATCAGTCTTCTGTAAGGTTTTCTGCCGTCTTCCCTAAAAGGCTCTTCTCCACTACACCACCTCATTTGAAGGAAAAACCTCAAAAAGTGTCTCAGAAATCTGAAGCCTGAAGCTTACACAGGCAATAGAAAGAGGAGAAGTTCTTGTTGTCTTCCAACTTGTCCATCTAAGCAGCCCAGCTCTTGCCCTGGGGCCCCTCAGTGTCCTCCCTCTTCTCTGGCTTGACATATTTTGAAGATTACAAGCCCATCCCTTTGTTGAGTGACTTTTGGTTTGGGTTTGTACACTGTTATCTCATGGCCAGGGTCAGTTCACTCCTTCAAAACAACAGAACTAACGCTGTGTCTTCTCGGAGCATCACATCAAGAGGAACATGGTGCTGGTTTGCCTCCGTACTGGGGCATTAACTTGGGTCATTTGGTCAAAGGGGAACCTTCCAGATGTCTCTGCTATAAAGTTATTGCATTCGCCTTTATAATTAATAACTAACTTGTGGGGAGATATTTTGAAGCTATGTAAATAACCCCTTCCTTGTCAAATGTTCACTTACCACTTCACACACACTGATGATTTTGCCACTAATTGTTCTTTTAATACTTACTAGTTGCATAGATGGTTGTCCACTCCCTCCCAATTTACTTGATCAACTTCTGCAACCATATGGACTTGTGGATTTATATTTTACTAACTTGATTACAACACATTACCATATTTACTCTGATGATTAAATTCTCCCAAGTTGGTCAGTGGGATCTCATTAACGTGGCCCCTGCCATTTTGATTTTCTGAGAGTTCCTGGTATCTTCTGGCTCAGCAAGATGTTCCACATCCATGTTGCACTTTCCTTGCGTCAGCCCAGGAATGTAGTCATTTTTTCAAGCCATGCTCCATCGTTTTAAAGGTAATACGTTGATATCCCCAAGACTACGATGTAAATACAGTCAAGGATGCAAGGTAAAAAGTAACCATCAGTCTGTTCCGAATAGGAACACCACTAGTTAACCTGTAGGAAGCTGCCAACCAGCACAGCCTGTTTCCTGTGCTCCATTCCAGCATCACCAGAGCTGGCTTTGCTTCTGGTCACACACAGGCAGGCTATGAAAAGTACAGGGCAGCTCAAGGTCAGAGGAGAGTGGGAACAGAGATCAGTCTCAGAGCAACAGTGCAGGACGCTGGAGACAGACAGCAAGGTCCCCAACACAGCACAGATTCTTTTCAGAGCCTCTCAGGCTCATCCAACAAGTGTAGATTCCTTCCCCTCTTGTTAGGACCAAATTATTTATCACAATCCACTTGTCCCCCAAATAGCTTCCAGTTCCATTTTACCCACAACTGTACAGTAACCTGGAACCGATCTAAGAGGCAGAAAATACTGTTATCTGTTCTTTTCAGGAGGAAACAAGAAAGCAGGAAGAAACTTCCACGTGATGCACAGATGTAAGAGGAGACTTAGGCGGTCTAAAGCTTGAAGTCTGTGACATTTTATTCTTTAAGAATAAAACTATTCATGACTACATGGAAATTTCTAGAGCCTTTCTGGAACTCTGTAAAAGTTCTTTTAGAACATTTCTTCCACGGAGCCAGTCACACAGCTCTTCCACTGGCCTGGGAGAGAGAGTGAGACCTTCCAGGGTCTATCCCAGTAACAAGCACCAGGATCGCCTCTACTCCATGAGGTTTAAACCCCACCACTATCTCGCAGACTAAGCAGGAAGGCAACCAGAGCTCACACAAAAGCCCACAAGCAACCTGCGTGGTAGAGGAGTTGAAGTCTTCTTGGCTGTTTGTTAGCAAACTGCACCTGTCCAGCAACACCAGCCTAGCCACCTGAGGGAAGTGACATGAGACCAGCGCACCTAGAACCCTTTGAATAAGATGGGGGTGACAAAGCCAACCCCAAGTCACAGGGGATCTAGAAACTCAGGTTGACTGGTGTAAGTAAACCGCCCCTGGCAGGAGGGACTCGGACTCTGGATTTTATATTCTCGGCCTTGTGCCTGCCTCTCCTACGTCTAACTCCTCTCTCACCAAGCCCAGGCAGACACCGCTTGCTGACTCATTTTCCCGCCTCTGTGCTATAGACCCTACCGTTTCCTATGCCTGTCTGAGTTCCCAGCTTCTCTGCTTAAGACATTCCCACCCACCTACTCCTCAAGTTCCAGGTCAGATACATGGTTTCCCTTCCATGCCACTCCCTGTGCCCTCTCTCTGTCCTGCAGATGAAATCATTCTGGCCTCCGAGTTCCCATGATGCTTCTTCCTAAGTCTGTTAGAGCCCCGATTGCATAACACTGTGGAATGACGTGGAGAAATCTCACGAGCAGCTCTAGCGCAAGGCCTGTGTCTGTGCTCTCCTTTGCATTTCCTGCAGTCTCTACGGGACCCGCCTTGGAAGGGCTTTCAGAAACCCGTCGGCTGAATTAAAGACTGTTGTCAAAACCGGCAAGTGGTCTTTTTCCTTTCACCTAAGCACAGGCTTGTCTTAATTAAAATAAAACAACAATATTATTGGCTTTTAAGATCATGTGGCTGTATATAGCTGTATGTAATTGCAATGCAATCAAACCTCTGATATTTTTAGGCACTTCCTTCCCTTGAAACGCTCTTTAGCTATTCTTGAAAAAAAAATCACTGTATTTCTACTAAGTTTTCTGCACATGTGTTTTGTTTTTTAGAACTTTTATTATTGAAAGTTTCAAGTGTACAGAATGAGAAAATGTAATGAATCTCCATCAGTCAGGCTCAGCTCATGACTGATCCTAGTTCATCATACTTTATACCTCCTTCCCCTCCCTATTAGATTAAAGCCAATTCCATTTATTTTATCATACCTTTAAGTGCTGCAGAATGTACCTTTATTAAATTATGGTCTCGTTTTCAAAAATATAACTGTGATGCTATTATCACATCTAAAAAGTATTTAACAATGATCCTAATATTCAGTGAGTGTTAAAATTTCCAGTTGTCTTCATTTTTTTTTTTTTTTTGGCACTATGGCTTCAAATGGTGAAAATATACCATTACTTCATCCAACTCATAAACAAGTTGCCCTATTTAAATAAAAAGCCCCCAGCTCGTATCCTGTAGAGCTGTAACATTCCACAGGGCAAGACACAGGAAGTCTCATTTCGGGGTAATGTACTAATTATGCTATGGAGATTTTGCTAAACATTTGTCCTATATAGATATGTAAAATAATTTTTTTTTCAGTTCACTGCTTTTCTACTCAAAGACTCCCACAGTCTTCCACGAGTTAGCACTGCTTCTGAGCTATTCATAGCACATAACAATACATTTTATTTTTAAGACTTAAAGTACATGTTTTCCTTCCTCCTGAATCTCAAGTGCTTACTCTCAATTAACACAACGGCTTTCACTCTCAATTTTCACTTTTAAAATAAAATATGACTAGAAAAAAATGCTGTCCAAGAAACAATTCAGACACAGGTAGGCAAAGCTATAAAATAGCCCTGATAATTTTTAGTTGGTACAAATTTATCCATGGGAGTCAATGTTTTTGTCTACATTAACAAGACTCAACACAAGCATGACTGGGATGGCGTGGAGATTACACATCTGTAATCGTAGCACCATGGGAGGCCGATGCAGGAAGACCACAAGTTCATGTCCTACACAGGCAACTCAGCAAGACCTTACGTCAAAATAAAAAATAAAAAGGCCCTGGGTTTGATTCCCAGGCCAGGAGATTGGGGGTTCAGGGAAAAAGAAAAGAACAAGTCAATAAATGTATAAGACCAGCAGGACAGACTGGACAAGATTCCACCCCCAGGACTACAGGACTTAAGACCAAGACTTAAAAATCAACTACCTAAGTTCACTTCTGCATCACTCTGACCCACAAAATACATTTTTAGCCTAGAACTGGAAATCTGGTACTTAAGGAGCACCGAGCGAGTGTTTTAAATTTCTACAACCAAAATGATTTTGAAAAACAGAATACAGGGCTGGGGATTTAGCTCAGTGGTATAAGTGCCTACCTGGCAAGTGCAAGGTTGTGAGTTCGATCCCCGATACAGCAAAAAAAAGAAAAAGAAAGAAAGAAAGAAAGAAAGAAAAACAGAATATATTTGTAAGGAGAAATCTTGTCGTCAAGTGAATATTAAAGTAAAACCTCTGCAAAATTAAGATTCTCTCCCTTATAATTCAAAAAGTATGCCTTTAAAATTTATATTTGAACATAAAAAGTTTTTCCCCCACCAAATACAGTCATTGGTCCTACAGATATTGATTTAATGTAGAAAATATTTATGCTAACTGAAGGCAAGGTGGCATAGAAGTTCATACAAATATAGAGACAAGTACATGCTAAAGATATCCTTTAAGATCATTAGTTTGGTGATTTTGTTTGCTATTATTTTATTGTTTCCTTCTTTTTTTTTTAAAGGCTGTCTCCTAATAAAAGCACTTTATTTTACTAACTAGGTTAAATATCCTGTCCTATGTCTTTTTTATTCACAGATACTCTTTATTCAAGGTGAAAAGTCGTATTACAATTACCACAAAATCTTAACAGCCATACTCAAATTATTGAAGTAAAACTGTATTTCCAGGATTCTAGACTTTTTACTGTTTTTCATATATTTAAACAGTGCTAGCCTATATCTAGGGCCCCAGAGAACTGGCCTTACTCAGGAGACTCCTGACTCTAAACTCGCCCTGAAGTGTGGCCCTATGTCCTATACAGAGGACGTTTCTCCCCATGTTCAGGACTACCATGTTCACTGGAAGTCAAGAAGGTATCTGTTCTACCTCAATATGAGGATGGGGCTTTCACAAAAGAAAACAAGGATCATGTGGAGCCAAGTGCCCGGACTCAGTCCCTTCAGAAGCTACCTTGGAGCCTGCCACACTGATTCCAAACGCCAACCCCACTGCGTCAGAAGCTGCCCTTCCTGCCATGGTGGCCAGTTCTAACCACATGCAGGGGAAAAGCACTGGGGCTGGTTTCCACCCTCGGGGCAGGACGTGGGTCAGGCTCAGTTCTAGCTGAACACAACCAAAATGACTCTGCAACCCTTTGCCTGGAAAGAAGTGTCTGGGGAATGTGACTACGACAAAGGATTAGCACTCTGGATCTGCACTCCCCCTCGGAGATGAGATTTTTTTAGAAAGCTCTGACACTTTGCAGACGGTGGGGCAGCACAGACCACTATGGGCAGTGGGGGCTGGCGGGTGCTCCCACCCCTGCCTGGGCACTGGTGACTATCTGGCAGCAATGGTGCTGAGTTCTAGGATCCCACTAGCTTTCCCCTCTCATGGCAGAATTTTTTTTAAAGTTTACTTCTTCCTCTTTAGCAAAATTTCAAAGTTCTACTTTTTGTTTTCTGTATGGGGATTGTTCTCCTGCACTTTTATCCTTAGCATGATTCATGGTGATTCTGCAGTCTCGACACTAACAAAATCCTAACTATGGGAAACGTCACTGTATTTAGCATAATATTTCCCTTTTTTCCTATTCAGTTTGGTCTTCTAAAAACCAACAGTTATGGACCGAGGACATAGCTCAGTGGTAGGGTGCTGGCTTCCCAGACAGAAGGCCCTGGGTTTGATCTCCAGCATTCGGGATGATGATGATGATGATGATGATGATGATGGTAATGACCATGACGATGATGCAAGTGGTGCTAACAGTCATGAGCACACTCTAAAACCAGGCATCCTGGGTGAGGTCAGAGCTCTACCACTTAACGTGCTGTATGTCCTTGATCGAGTCACCTAGTCCCTCTGTGCCTCAGTCTCCTCAGCTGTAAACATGTCTACTTCATTAGTCTGCTTTGGCGATTCAATGAGTTACTAAGCATAAAACATTACAGTGTCCATCACGTGCTGAGGGCCCTATGAGTATCGGTTCATGAAAAAATACATAACACATATGATGCTAAGGTAGGAGAATCGTGATCATGACAGTCTTAGAGGGACATCGACTGCAGTTAAGTGTAGAAACGTATGTATGTAACATTAAAACAATTTCAGAAAGCCGTGAGTCATTCCTCCAGTCAATATTTATGTTACAGTCCACTGGACCTGAACAAGCTGTATAAGGGAAGGGAGCTTAACACTCTTTCCAATTTGAAAAATAACATATTAAGAGTTATGTCCCACCCAGGGACCCCAGTTGATCAAATTCTCTCCCCTCTGTCCCCACACAAGGCCTCTGGGGCACACTCAGGAGGGAAGCAGGAGCCCACATTTTAGATGGAACCATTCAATCCAACCAATTTATTTCCAACAAGGGCTTTGCGAGTGAGTGTGGGGTTGTCAACAGGATGAGTGGAAATTAGCAGCCGCTTCAGTGACAGGTGGCTCAGCACACATGACAGTCTCCTAAAATTGTTCTGGATGTATGAATGTTTGTATTTTGGTGCCAGGGATGGAACCCAGGGCCTGCCTCACACATGCTAAGCACATCATCTACCACCAAGCTACATCTCCAGCCCTTAGAGCCTGTTCGAAACAGGAAAGTCTACACCAGCTTTCCCCACGGAATTGAAGGCAAAAGTGAGATGATGCCTTACAAAATTCACCCTGATTAGATTATCCTCCAGATTTTGTCCTCACTGCTAATTCACACAACAGAAAAACCTACCCTGTTTTCAACACATAATCTTTTCTAGAGATCATTTTAAAAGATGTCACCATGATGGACAATTTTAACAAAGCTTGTAACATGGTCCTCTCATTTCAAATGGCATGAGGCCAACCTAGATTCGGTCATTAAAGTATTTCATTGGAGAGAAATTGATTTAATTACACCAGGTATTCTATCTTATGTCTCAAGATCATTTACGGATATGCAACAGTTTGCCTATGTAGTCAGTACAGACTTCAATATCACCTCTGCAAAGACACTTCTGGATACATAATATTTATATGTGGTCCAATAGCTCTCAATTCTCTCTATTTAGTCAACTACTATTAGCTACTCCAGAGCAGCAAATTAATAGTTATTGTAGGGCTGAAAAGAGACTTCCAATCACAATCAGGTTTTATCTCGCGAGGTTAAAAGCTAACTAGAGAGTGACATCTACCATGTGAATCAGAGTGCCTCTCCTAATGAGTAATAGCAGTGCTAAATTACAGGTTCCTACCCATACATACACAGAGGGCCGCATGGACGCGCTGGGTGATGTCTCATAAAAGTAATTATTTCCCAAACACAAATCAACAAAACCTCTAGCTAAACTGATATTCTTGCTTTCTGTTCCCTCACTGGTACACGGAACTGTGCGAAAACGTCCGATGTACATTAATATTTTAAGGGCCTCTGGTCCTTAGGCATCATGCTTCCACATTAATCTTTCACATTTTGTTGCCTATAATCCTTTCCCACAGTTCTAATTTTAGAGAGAGTTAGTCCATAAAAATTAATCTTTTCTCATACAAAGACTTCGCACAGCTAAGATCTAATAGTTTCTTCTTCATCTTTTCTTTCCCCCCTCATAGGGAAACATACAAGTTATGTTATTAATTGGTCTTTTTACTCTCACTTTTCATTTTGAAATCCCCAGCAGTAGGTTAAAGGTGTCCTTCACCACTGCCTGACAGCTTCCTCAGGAATGGGTTAAACTGTGGTGGGCTTTAGAAATTTAAAACATACACATGTGTGTGCATGTTCGCACGCATAGTAGTTTTAGGGAGAAATGTACTTCTAGTGTCAAAGGAAATCTTTTGGGCTAAAAACTCTGAATCCAAACCGAGGGGCAGGCTTAACTTTAATCTTCTAATACAGTCTTCCTGCTTCTCAGTTACAGACAAGCTGTTCTACTGGAAATTCTGCCACCAGATAGGTTTCAGGGGGAGACAGTGAAAAGCAAAGTCATTTTCATCTGGACACATAACTATGAGGAGCTCAGATTCAATTGATCAGTTTCTTAAAGCTATTGTTTTGTCTTTTTAAATCCTGCCCTGTCTTTTTAAATCTAAAGCAGAGATTTGGCTGTTCCTAACTGTGCCAAGGAAGTACAAAAATATTAACATTTCCCTGGCACTTACATTGGCCTATATGAAATTCAAAATGTTAAATGTTTCTTATTTTCATGTAAACAGTCCAACATTAGAAGACAGATGATCTTGGACACTTTCTAGCACAGCAGGTCTTTCTCTTGGTTCCAGTAGTAAAAAGCTCCAATGTCCTTCTATGACCAAGCACACTCTGGCTGGCAAGTACGTCTAACTCACCTCTACGAAGGGGAGAAAGTGTCCTCAGGATATGCAGGCTCTGGAGACGGGGAAGCTGCTATTTCTACATTTTAGCCTGTGTTGATAGAGAATCGATGTGGCAAAGCAAACAGTAGGGTTTTACAGATACAGTTTATTTCAAGAGATGAATTTCTCCCATAAAAGTGACATCTAAGTTTTTTTTTTAAATTTGTTTTGTGGTACTGGGGATTGATCCCAGGGTCTCTGCAATGCACAACATCACCAGTTTGTAGTTGTTGTTATATGTTTTTTTTTGACACAGGATCTCATTAAATTATGAATTGTCCAATTTGGGTACAAATTTGTGATCCTCTTGCCTCAGCTATAATTCCAGTACTCTGGAACAGAATGCTGAGGTAAAAGGACTCAGAGTTTCAGCACAGCCTGGGCAAGTTAGTAATTTAATGTAAACACCCTCTCTCTCAAAACAACAACAACAACAAAAATTAAAAATCTGGATGTGGTGGCATAAGCCTGCAATCTCAGCACCGTGGGAGGCTGAGACAGGAGGATTGCAAATTCCAGTCCAGCCTGGGCCAAATAAGGAGAAACCCTGCCACCAAGTAAATAAATAAATAAATATGGCTGAAAATGCATTTTAGTGTGATAGCCTTGGGCTCAGTCCCCAGTACAATCAGAAAATTAAAATAAAATTTGTTTAAAGATTTTAATGAAAGGGTTGGGGATATAACTCAAACTGATAGCCCAAGGTTCAGTCCCTAGTACCACCTCCACCCCCCTCCCAAAATTAAACAGTTTAGTTAAAAAATTTAAAGAGCTAGTGATATAGCTTAGTAACTGGCTTTAATTCCCAGTATTCTTACCCTAAAATGTAAGTATAATGGGAGTGTCCATCTCCATTTGAAAGGAACGGGGCGGTGGGGAGGAATTTATCTAAAGATGTAAACACTGATGGGGCTGGGGTTACAGCTCCATGATACAGAGTCTGCCTAGAATGCACGAGGCCCCAAGTTCAACCCCCAAGTACTGGAAAAGGAAGGGAAGGAGGGAGGGAGGAAGTGAAAGAAAAAAAAGAAGGAAGGAAGGAAGGAAGGAAGGAAGGAAGGAAGGACCCTAATAATGGGAATAATCAAAATTGAGCCATTTAGTAAATCTACTTTGTAAATCTGAAAGTGCCATCATGTCTTAACTAAAGCACAACAATATTTCACTAAATACTAAGTAAATATCTACAAGTACTTCAAGTACTTAAGAGTTCTGATCTTAACGATAAGGTTTGAGAGCTTTCCTGGAGGTTTTTTGACTTTCTCATCCTCCAACCTTTCCGATTCTCCGCTAAACTACTTTGGTAATAATACGAAAAATTTTTAAAAAAACAAAAACCCACAGAACTTCTGAGAATTTCAAACTTCTTCCAGGCACAGCTCTATAGCTTTTAAAAGAGGAATCTACAATCAGAAAACAGCTGCCGTGTTTCAGACCATGCTTACTTTTCTAATAAAATGTGATTGCCTCAATTCAGTTTCAACTTTCCCTAGAAAAGATTTAAGATAACTTACAAAAATACATACAAGATAAAACACAAAATTAACTATAAGGATCAGCAATCATGGGAAAAGGAAAAGGGTCCCTATATGCTCACATACTCAAGAAAAAAAGGTCTGAAAAGCATGCTGTCACTTCACAGCATGTGTCACCTCGGGCACGGGGCAACTGAGGGGAGTTTTTTGTTTTTTATGTTCTGCTTTACAAAAATGTGTTTTTTAAAGTTTTTAAGAAGTAGGTGAGACATTGGTTTTTCTAGGTTGTCCATGTGGGTGAACTTCTTGAATATTTTCTCTCCTTTCACTCCTTCCCCCTCTGATCTAACTTTCATAATCTTCTGTTTTCTGGTTCCTCTGTCTGGTTGGTTCCATGGAACCTCCTCAAGACTACAGAAAAAAACTACAGCCTACCCCAGCAGAGGAATCATATTTGAGCCCTGTTATTACTCCCCACCGTTTAGATCCAAATGAGAGCATTGGAAGACCAGAAATTTTTACATTTGATTTTGAAGAGGCAAATGTCTTTAAGACATCTGATTTCTTTTTGTATAGGCAGGCACTGTGTATCTTCTGAATAATAAAATGAAGCTGGAAAGGGGAGATAAAGTTCCTACATCAATAACAAATGGTAAAGTATAAGAACTAAACCCTAAACCTCTAGAAGGTCTCTGAAGTGAAGTAAGGTGTATCAGTACTCCCATTACGGAGATACAATAACCCAGATTTAATGTGGCTCACAGTTTCAGAAGATTCAGTCCATGGTTGGCTGACACAAAGGCAGATACATCATGGCAAGATGGAAGAAAACTGCTTAGCTCATAGCAGCCAGGAAGCAGAGCAGGGGAACAGAGCAGGAGAGGAAGGAGTAAGGGACCAGACCTAGATTCTGAGGTCATGCTTCAAAGACCTACCCAGACATATTGAGAAGTGTGCTCCAGCAATCCCCTGGGCAGCTCCCAAGCCAATCAAATTGACAAAGTTTAACCATCACACAAAGCAAGATCTATTTACCTCAAAACTGGTAACACTCTCCCTGGTCAAATTTTTTGACAAGCTCCAAACTGACAAAGGTTTGAAATGAAAATCCCTAAGTTATACTTCAGTTTTGTTTTTTGGGTTTTTTTTTTAATTTCAATCAATTTCCTTTCAAAATTCCCAAACCTTCAATTACAATTTATTAGCAGTCCTTGTTTCAAACTTCTAACCTGAGGAGTCAAATGTTTTCCTTTCCAACAGACTTTAGTATGCTTTTCTCTAAAGTCTTTAACCAGTCACATATTCTGCCCTTTTTCTCCAAAATCTTCTTAAAGGTTTTGGAATATCTGTCTTAATCTCCAAACTATGTGCACTGTCATGTGTGTTAGTCTAAAATCTGCACACAGAGAGCTGAAAATGATGCCTACTCTGAATCAACATCCAAGACATACCCTCCTTGATTAGCTGCTACATAACCCACACAGAGCTGGTGTTCCCCTATTAACAGGTACCTAACCCAGCACTTGGTACCTAACACAGCAATGCACCTCCTTTAGATGGCAATCCCTAGGTCTGCTTGGGGACATTTGGAAAAAAAATAATAACCAAGAAGAAGGATCTCGCCAAAGCTTAGAAGTCCCACGTAAGTAATTCCTGAGATGCATGATAAAACCTAGGTGCCAGAACAGAAGTCGAGAATTATTTTTTTTTTAATAAAAAGAACCCTCAGGACCTCTTTAAAAGGTTAATCCTTAAGGCTGGGGCTCTAGAGCTCAGTGGTATGGCACATACTTAGCATGTGCCAGGGCCTGGGTTTGATTCCTGGCACCACAAAAAGAAAGGAAAGAAGGAGTAGAGGGAGACAAAGCAAGGAGGGAGGGGGAGATAGAGAGAAAAAAAGAGAAGGAAGAGGCAATGAGGGAGGGAACAAAACCATAAAGTAGATGGGTCAGGGGATGTGGACTTGGCATTCGGACACTCAGGGCTATAAGGCATATTTCCAAATTGAATTGGTTTTATCCTGATACTTCTTCACAGTCCTTTAGCTGAAAAACTCCTAGAAAGCATGGAATGCACCTTGTTTTCATGCCAGACCTTGGGCATCCTGAATTCTGCTTTAGGACCATGGATACAGTAACCCTGAACCTACCATACAGCGAGTCTCACTAGGGCAATATCCAGGATAAAAATGCCCCATTTCTAAGGCAGAGTCAGATTTGTCCTGCAAGAGGGGCATCTTCTTCCCAAAGAAATCATTCATAGAAACTAATTGTTCCCTAATGTCCTTTAATTAAAGAAACTGAGTTATGACTTTGGTTCCTTAATTAAGCTCAACTCTAGCTTATTTTTCAATATCCTAAGTTTAGACAGGAAATTCATATATGCCCTATTAAAGGACCTTTCAATTCTTATCAGAAGGAAAATTAATATTAGCATATATATGGAAAACATGCCATAAAATGAGCATTTCTTATAAAACTAAAAACTTAAAATGTGCGTGTTTCCAAACAATGAAGACCACACACACACACACACACACACAAAACTTACTGATAATTACATGACCTTAGTCCTCTCCCTTGCTCTTTGCAAGAATCCAGATGATATTACATACACATGCTTACTTATGCACAAGGCCAAAGAACTGACCACACCACTGCTAAGTGGAGGAAAAGGTGTATGTTTTAAAGAGGCAGCACCATAGTTCCACCTAATGGATGTTCTTTGATAAAAATAATGATAAAAGAACATGGCAGCATTGGAGGAAAACCAATCAATACATACCAGGAACTGCAGGTACTCAAGATACTCCTATCCCAAGAAACTTACCGACTCCTGGCAAGGGGCCCTGCTCCTGAGTAAGACTCTTCTCCCCCAGTCTCCTCTCTTCCCTCCAATGCAGGCTGCACTTCTTACTACACTGCTCACTCTCTGCTTCTCCTCACACCATCCTCTTGCAACCTCTCTCACTCAGGCCATGAGCTCCTGGTTACCAAATCCCAGGACACTGTTTGGTCCTCATCTTGCTAACAACATGGGCTACTCACCAAGGGGACTACTGGTCCACACCAATCAGACTACTGCATCTCGACCCTTCCTGAAGGAACTCCTCCAAAAGTACAGTGGACATTAGGTTTCCCTTTTGCTCTTGCTTTCTTCCTCTCATGCTGTCCATGCTTCACCAATTTCATCCACTCTGAAGTTTTAGCAATCTGCAATTTCCACACCAGCTACTCAGGCCTCGGGGCTAAACCGCAGGCTTGTACATCCAAATAACTGCTGGCCTCTCTTCAGAAATGACCAGAAATAAACCCACTAACCTATGTATCCCTCAACTTGGTCATCTTCACTCCAAAATCTAAGACAGTTTCTTACATTTCCTAATTTATCTTCCAAGCCAAAACCCTGGAAATCACCCCTGACTTCTTTCGGTCCCCTTTTGTCTATTCAGGGAATTGCTTCCTTAGTATGTTTTGCAAATGTGTTCGCGTCTTCATCTCTATACATCACTCCCCTCCTTCAAGCCCCTCAGAATCTCTTGCTGGAGAATTTAAAAATATCCTAACTGACCTCCCTCCCTCCAGTCTTTGTCAGAAACCTATCTTTCCTATGGTCATCAGGTGCCTTATCTAAAGTCTAACAGCCACATTGCTCCCTGGTTTGCAATGTTTTCATGGTTCTCTTCACCTAGATCACCTGTTTCCAATCCTGAACATGGCACCTAGGGCTCTCTGCATCGTTGTATTTTCCATGTCCCTCTCCATCCACTCAAGCTCTCTTCAAGTCCTCCAGGGCAGGGAGAGCAGCCCAGTGGTTGTCACCTCAACACTTAGTCATGGCACCTGGCTCAGAACAGGTGCCGTGTGAACAGTCAGTGATAAATGATGAAAGATAGTGTGTGGTAAGTGAGTCAAACGTGAATGGCACAAATTAAAGCCCCGAAGCAATCCAGACTCACGGAAAGTCACTGCATAGTGGGCTAAACGTGCTATACACTTTCCACACAAGAGATAAAAGGGAGCCAGCAAAGCTCAATGCCTCCTTAAAACCCATGCCACAAACCTAGAGCCGTGCTCTGGGTTTTTTTTTTTTTTTTTTGAGAAAACATGTTTGGCCCTCCAGTGGGGCTGCCACTGCATGGCACAGTAATGGGCTTGTTGGTGGGTGCTGATAGTAAGAGCTGATAGTCACAGGATGCTGATTGTGTACCTTGAACTATAATGGAAAATCCTACATGCATTATATCTCTCAGTTCTCACATTAGCACTATGAAGAAGACACTTCCCCCTGCTTTACAAGTGGGGAAACTAGGGATCAGATATCAAGGAACTTTACTAAAGACACAGAGATTTAACATGACGAGTATTACTCACCAGAATGAATACATATTTCTCTGTTCACACATACACTCATACACATATGTTTCACTTAATTCTTAAAATTATATTTGAACATCAAGAGCTAACCAGGAATGAAATGGCAATCTACTATGCTGTCAAACTCTTTTAAGCCACTGTCTACCAAATAAACTAACCTGGCGAAGGGAAAGAATCATTGCTTTTACCTAAGTTCTCACAGATGGAGTCACCAGCACATCACGAAGACCTCAGTGACATGACAGACAGCTCGGCTTCTTGCTGCTGAGACCCCTTTTCCTTGCTCTGGCTCTCTTCTGCCCCTTTGCATGTCCATGTTTCTTTTCTACTTGCTCAAAAATTTTCCTATCTTCAGCTGTGAAGGATGGTACAGGAAAACATGCAAAGTAAGAGCTCTGCTTCACCAAAACAGAGCATTATTGTCTTTAGAGAAGCAGAAGCCAAAAATATTCACCCCCTTTAGAAGGGTATAAAAAATTCACAGATGAGAGAACTAGAGTGCAGTATGGAACATGGAGAGAAAACCATTTATCAACAATAGCCATGTGTATTAGTCAGCTTTCTCACTGCTGAGATGCAATACTAAACACCCATAATTTAAAGGAGGAAAGGTTTAATTGGGTTCATAGTTTCAGGGGATTCAGTCCATGGTCAGCTGATGTTCCTCCAAGGTAGGAACATCATGGCAGAAAGGCAGGCAGAGCAAAATTGCTTAGTTCATGGCAGCCAGAAAGCAGAGCAGGAAACAGCACAGAGAGGAAGGGGCCAGAAACAGTATACAGCAGCCAAACACATGCCTCCATGACCCACCTAGACACACCTAGAAATGTGGCCCATCAGTCACCTGAGCAGATCCCAAAGACAATCAAGTTGACATCCTGCCCCAACCACCACACCATACTTGGCTATCAAATGAACTAAGTGTGTGGATGTATTAAGCACCTACTATGTTCAATGCACTTTCCAAGAGGCAGCAGAGCAGAGAATGAAAGAAGCAAAATCTCTGCCTTTATCGAGGTTCACGCTCTCATCGCCTAATGGTTTCCAGGCAATGGAATCTGTAACAGAAGTCTCCTCTTAACACCAGAGATCCAAGGTTCTCCAAAAGCCTTCAGTGTGCTATCAAAAATGTGTGCATAGCCAGATGTGGTGGCTTATGCCTATAACCTCAGCATTCTGGGAGGAAGGAAGATCACAAGTTCAAGCTTAGTCTTGTTAACCTAGCAACTTAGTGATTCTGTCTCAAAATAAAAAATAAAAAGGGTTGAGATGTAGCTCAGTATGAAGGCCCTAGGTTCAATCTCAGTACCTTCGAGAAACAAATGCTCCCCCACACCTGGCTGCATGCTGAAATTCTCAAGAACTCAGTAGTCTCATCTTTTAAAGGGAAACAATTATCATACCAGGCACATAGGATCACTGTGAAAAATAAAAGAGATGATCAGATGTAAGGCACTAAAAACAGTGTCTGGCCCTCTAGCACTCAGGACCAGCTGCTACAGTCCTCCCAGCATGTTCAAAGCCCAAATGGCTGTTTGGAAAGGAAATCAATGGACAGAAGTAAACAGTTTGTCCCGCTGGTTACAGGTAGCTCCAGAGACAGCAGACACCATGAGACCAAATGTGTGCCCCGTCCTTAAGGTCAGGGCAGAGTTAGTGAGCCAGGCATGTGATAAACGGCCCCAAGGGGCATCTAGGGGTGGCCCTTTACCTGTGCTCCTCCAGCACAGGCAAGCAGCCTTCCAAGTCCTAAACCCATCGGTCTCTACCTAGGGGCAGCTGCAGGAGGTAGCTAGACACAGAGGTTAGTCACCCCCACCCTGGAGCAATCCTGTCTGCATTTGAATCCCTGCCCTACCACTCTCCAACCCAACAAGTAACAAACTCTCTAGGACTCGGTAGCCACATTTTTAAGATGGAAACAATAATTATAACAGCCGCATAACTGTGAAAATTAAAAGGGTTCATTACATATAAAGCACTGAAGACAACGTGTGGTATCCAGATACTCGGGAACTGCTGGTCGCACCATTTTCCATCAGTTGGATCAGGAAGACTCCCTCCCAGGTCATGGCAAAGGCTGGAAGCCATCTAGATGCTACACAAATGAAGAGCTCAGGGCATGAGCTGTCTTGTTTTGAGGTCAAGCCAAAAGTCTACATGGAACGTGTTTCCAAAAACACTGACTGTCGAATTCTTGCAGATTTTTCTCTAATGAAACTACTGATTGATTGACTGACTGACTGATTGATTGATTGACTGACTGCTGTTAAAAGTGAGAACCCAGAGCCTTGTATGTGCTATGCAAGGACACTATCACCAAGTTAACATTCCCCAGCCCAAGACACTGATTCTAATCAAATTAAAACAAAACTGATTTTGAGCACAGTATATATTGCCAAAAGGTAAAGGCAAAAAGATCAGGTCGATTTTGCCGGCTCAGTATTTCCTTGGCCTCTGGACTGACAGGCTGAGTCAGTCTTCGGCAGCTGAAGCTAACAGAACAAGAAGGCGGGGCTGCGGGAGTTTGCAGGCTGACAGCCAATCAGGACGGTAACTGCAAAAGCCCAAGTCTAACCAGCATGTAAAACCAAAACAAAACAGTTTAGTGTTTCTACTATTCTACCGAGTCTGCAAAGGGAGAGAAAGGCACCAATAATAAATCTCAGTAGGCATCACAGACAGAGAAAAACTCAGTGTGGGGAGGGGCTTCTGTTTGCAAACTTCTAGTAGTGCTGGCTCTGTATTTTTTAATCGTGACACTGGACAGGAACCGGATGGGGGCTTCACAACAATTACAATCACCTGTGTAGTCACTCGGCCAAAGCCAGACATTAATCTCAACCAACTTAATTTCTCATTTCTGTCTCTTTAATTTGATTGGAGAGGCTCCCCCACACACACACCTTGTTGTTATAAAACAATGAGCTGTTATCAAAACAATCTGAATTTGATTTAATTCAGAGGCATTCTCCTGTGTTTCTGTGTGTGCATCAAAATTACTCGGAGGATTGCAGCACAAAAATGGCTATGTACACAAGAAAGTGCTAGACAGGTACCACTTCAGAAAAGCCTCTGCTTTTGCTTCACTGGGATAATCCAAACACCCTGATTTATGAAATTATTTCCGGTAAACCTAGAAAGCTAAGTGTCTCCAGAACTGAAGAAACAGCGCCTATGTTTACAGAGTATGTCTGCGTTTTCCTACGTGGGAATGGTGTAGGCTGGCTCACACCTGCAATTTATCTGCCTAAACACATATTTTTTAAACTGAGGTCAACTAAAAGTGGTATGGTGGGTTTGAAACAGTCTACTAATAAGAAATTGTGGGTCTAGACATTTGTTTTGAGGGTCATCTATATAGATTTACTGCAAAGGTCTTGAACTGCAATTTGTATAATGATTTTTAAAAACAGCTTAAATTTCTGGGGTTGTTCTTTGGCCTTCTTGAAGCTAAGTTTCACTTGCAAATCACAAGAAATGCCATTTAAAAATATGCCTTGCCGGGCATAGTGGCACTTGCCTGTAAACTCAGCACTCTGGGAGGTGAAGGCCAAAGGGATTCACAGGTTCAAGCCCAGCCTAGGTAAATTCATGACTTGGTGGATGTAGCTCAGTGTGAAGATTCTGGGTTCAGTGGCCAGTACTGGGGGGGAGAGAGGGTCTGAGTTTCACTCTTGGTAGCAGAAAGATACATGTCAATTGAATGATGAGAAAAGTCTCTCCAACCTAGCAGAAAACAAGTTTGCAGGCCACATTTTCAAATCTAGCCCTGAGATTCAGAACGACTGCCTTAATTCACATGGCCAGGAGGAAACAGACATGACCACTGTCCATTTGGGAAGCATTTAATGAGTTCCTCTTATGAGTCAGCCTGGCTCCTGCCTCACAGTGGCTCACCACCCAGTGTTGATCGTACACCCACAAGGCACACAGCACAGCCACCACATCACGCATGGGATGCCGGGAAAGCACAGGAACAAGGAGGCCTTGGGTCCTCAACAGAGAAAAGCAACAGGAGTGGGAAGTATCCCTGCAGAGCTTACTGAGCAGCCCAGTTTTACACACCTGATGTCCGAGCAGAGCACACACACACACACACACACACTGAATTTATGAACTATGCTCTGAAGCACAAGACCCTCAGTCAGTGCTAGCCAAGCCTTCCTTTGTTTTTGCTGTCCTTGAGACCTCTAGATAACCAGCAAGAAAGCTGCACTTATTCCTAGGATTTAAAGGTAGCGCCATCAAGAAAGTTACTAAAAACTTACATGTCCTCAATCTATGTCGTTCCTATTGTCATGTGTCTTTAAAGTCAATTAAATCAAACCATGAGTTTTGTAGTCCTCAGAAATTAAGTGACTTGATCAAGGTCATACTGTCTGTTGTGGCTGGCCTGAACTAGACCCAGTGTTTTTTGCTCCTCATAAAATATACTGTACTTTTCTTTAAACCAAAGTGCCTCTCAAATATGGGAGGCAGAACAGATGAAACAGTGGACATTTGTTATATGTGATCATCAGAAATCTGTCTAGGAAACACAGAAAATAATCCAGAGGAAGTTTACAGTTTACCACAGATGTAGTCTGGAAAACCTAACCAGCAGGACAGGACACAAGTAGAAAAAAACCCTTAAAACAGCAGGCTCTACTGGAGCAAAAGGCTGGGGTGTTCCCTTGTGTGTGGAACCCCCAGACCTTGAGGTAGAGTTGCCGCATCTGGAAAGGATGGGGTCCCTAAGCAAAGAGATTAATTCTGCTAAAGACTCAGGGCAAAGGGCAGAGGTATCCTGAGAGCCCTGCAGAACCACAGAGATGCCCCCAGGAAGGAAAGCCAGAATGAAATCTTCATGCGCTATCTTTAAGAAAAGCAGAGAAACTATACCTCTCACCCTTTCAAAAATGAGCTCTAGTTAATCTCAATGCCTCCCAGCACTCCGTGCTCTGATTTCGCCCCGCCCCCTCTTTGCGCATCCATTTCCGGTCTCCCTGGTCCATCTCATCCACCTGTACCATCTCCATTATCAACTTCAGGGATGCAGCCAATTCTGACGCTGGGGCCAGAACACCAGCCAGGAACCCCCTGCACCAGGCTGGTGCCATGAGGTAGTGGTGGGAAGGTCCTATGGATCATCTACTTCTGGCCTCCACCCAGACTGCTAGATTCCAGGAGCTCTCCACCCATGTCAAATTAGGAATGCGATCTCCAGTTTCTAGTGGAGACATCAGAGATGCCATCATTTCCAAATGCCTCTCCTAATAAGAAAGCAACACGCTTCCAAAGGCACTGTGGAGATAAGATGTACAGGAGCTGGGCAAGTAGGGCTTGTTTACTGTAAGGAGGTGACTGGGTGGGGTCTGTCCAAGGACAATTATCCCTGCAGTTCTCGACCCTGTCTGCAACCCTGCAGCTTGTATCTGACCTTGTACTGGCACACGTGCTTTGGTAATAACTAACTAAAAAGTACTAGAGACGAGGAGAGGTACTCAGTCCATGAATGACTGCCCTGCCTTAGCCTTCTCTCCTATAAGCACAGAGTTAACCAAGCAAGAGGTTCAGTAAAAAGTGACAAAAGAAGCCAGGCGCAGCAGCACACTCCTGTAGTAATAACAGCAATTGGGGAGGCCAAGGCAGGAGGACTGCAAATTCACACCTAGACTGGGCAATTTAGAGATTTAAAAAGACAGTCTCAAAAAAGGCTATAAAGGGCTTGGAATATAGCTCACTGTGAAAGCCCTGGGTTCAAACTCTGATACTGAACAAACAAAAATGTGGAAAGAAAGAAGTTCGACTTGTATTGACACTTGACATAAAGCTTGGCTTGTCTCCACAAGTCACTTTACTTTCACATACACCTCCTAGGACAAAGAAAAGAAAAACAAAGACAATGTTCAGATAACTGTGCTTCTCACAGCTGTGCAGTCAAGAAGGGTTTGGAAAAACACCTTTTATGACTTCCTCTGGCGCTAACTGAAAACTCCGGACTTTGGGGAGGCTATTAGGAAAGGTTAAATATGAGACTAGATAATGATACACCAAGGGACTCGTGTCAGGGCTGTTTGAACACTACTCAGATGCAATTGCTGTTGAGAGCTGGCGACCACTTGAAAGAGCTCTGCAAGGAGGCAGAGTCAGCCAGTGAGTGCCTCGCAGCGCCCGGGGAGGGGCAGGCTGTGGGCTTCGTACTGTGCACAAACATCCCTGAAACACCTGTCTCTGTTCTTTCATTCCAAGATGACTAGGCACCACACCTAGCAGTTATTTCCTGTATGTTTCATATCTGCCTGTATTATTCTTGACTTAATTTTAGTTTTACAAAGACATCATTCCAGATAGATAGGTGGATAGATAGATAGATAGATGATAGATCGGTCTGTACCCCTCTCCCTTTCTTTCATTGTAAGTTTTGCAGCGGTTTGAGGGTCTACATCTTTAACTCCAAACTGTATTTATTTGGAATGGATCTGGCAGTCCATTATTTAAGTATTATGGTGTTGATGAGTTTACTTCAAAGTGTGAGCACTGACTGTATTATCAAAAATATGTTGCCAGCAGTGATGGTGTATATCTATAATCCCACCGCTCTGGGAAGCTGAGGCTGGGTAACTTAGTGATTTAGTAATACCCTGTATCAACATAAAACATATTAATTAAAAAGGAGGAGTGGGAACATGTAGGTGATTTAGCTTAGTGGCGTAAGCACTTGCCTGGCGAGCGCAAGGTCGTGAGTTAGATCCCTGGTACCACAAAAATAAATAAATAAATAAATAAATAAATAAATAAATAAATAAAGGGGTGGGCATGTAAAGCAGTGTGATGGCTCTGGGTTCAATCTCCAGGATTAAAAAAGAAAGTTGAAGAATATTTTGATTTATTTTAAAAGGAAAGGAGAACTGAGACAGATTTCTATCAAAAGGAAGTAGTATACGCTGCTATGTGTAACAAACATACAATATATCACAACGGCCAAATGTACGTAGTTACGTGTAATAGACATAAAACCTCTACCAAAGAGTCACTACAAGTTTTACATGCATAGACTTCACTTAGGTTTAAAGAAAGTCAACATGAAGACAGAAAGAAGAGTTGACTTAAAAGTCCAAAACTGAAATATTACTGTGTAACTCTTCCTTGTCCTGAAAACAATAGTAGTCTCTTCTTATAAAATTTGTAGCATTATCCAAAGCATCTTGTGCTATCAGTTACAGGGTTATGAACATCCACCTCTACAGCTAGCTGACTGGCTTACCGTCCCCTGGTACTGTATAATGATAACTACACAGTATATAATTATGCAGTCCCCAGAAGATACTTATAATTGAATCACAGGGCATTTTGTGAATGTTTGGGACAACGATTAGAGGGCCACAAAGTGATAGTATTACAACCCTCCCCAGCTAGAATGTAAATGAAACACCCTCAAATTCAATTATAAAAGTCCTTCAGGTATTAAATAATTATAACACAAATCACATTAGGGGACAAGTATATTTTTACTGTCCCCAGGAACCCCAAAGATTGTATTTCCTTAATAGTTTATAAAACAACACAACCAAACTTTCAGATTCTCCCAAAACTGGAAAAGCTACACCACAGGCAGAGGACCTAAAAAATTTGTTTCCAGTTGTGTTTTGCCACTTCCTTATTCTATCACCCCACTGGTATTGTGCCAGGTTCCACAGAAGCTTGTCCTATGAACACACTGTGTAACTAGACAGAAAAGAGAATTCTTCATCTAGCTGTATGGTCAACCTTCCTAAACTCCAAACATGCCCTGTCATTTCTTAATCTCCCTTCTTCCCCTCTTCTCCAGCTGTCCCTTCGCCTGATCTTGCTTATTCCCCACTCATCCCTTCTTGGTCCCCACCATCTCTCTCTCTCTCTCTTTCTCTCTCTCTCTCTCTCTCTCTCTCTCTCTCTCTCTCTGGGGAGACTATGACTGTGGTAGTAAAGCCTCCAGGAGCAGCTGTTGTTGGCTCCACTCATCTTCTTCTTGCTTCCATTTCTTAAAAGAGAACACAGGTCAGTTCCCTCACTTAGGAGGGAACAAACTCAGTGTTACGGTTTAAGCTTGAACTGTCCCCCAAAAGCCCATGTAGTGAGGGCTACATTCCCAAGGTGGCAATGCGCAGAGGTGAGGCCAAAGTGGCAGTTGAATTATGATTCACTGCTAATGCATGACCAGGAAGTGGGTTCCATTTGGAGGAAGTAGGTTACTCAAGGCGTGCCTTTAAAGGGGACATCTTGTATCCACCCCTTTCATTTCTCTTCAGGCTCTTCTCCTGCCCCCGACTTTTACAATGACATGAGATGAGCAGTTTTTCTTCTAGTCATGATGTTTCCATCTTAGAGCCAGCCAACCATGGACTGAGACCCCCTAAACCATGAATGAAAATAAATCTTCCCTCCCTTAAATCCTGCATGTCAGGTATTTTGTCTGAGCAATGTTAAAGATGACTAACACACACAGGGAAAATAAAAAGAGAAAAACTTCCCTGACTGACTCCTGTGAACTCATGATCAAGAAGTTAAAAGGATATACACAAAGCCAAGGAGCTTGAACAACTAACCCAGCAAGTTACCAGACGACAGGACTCCAGTCACGTCTCAGGACACTCAGAATCACTTCTAAGGACCAGGCATATTTCCCACACCCTGAATACCATAGTGAGTTCATATCCACCAATGACAGACCTGTTTTTCTCTAGTTAAAAATATTTCCTGAAGGCCAGTGATCAAAAATACAAAACCTAAGGCATGAAAAAAATTCCAGTTCCTCTAGCAGAGCCCAAAGTTAAAATGCAATTAGTAGAATATCACATCTATATAGCTGTGTTTCAGAGTGGGGGAGTACATTTGGCCTTGTAATGGCAAAGTTCACTGGAAAAAGAAATATCCTTAATACCATAATTCAACCAACTTTCATGGGTATTCTGCAAAAAGACCAAGAATCTGGGGACATTTGGTGCTCCTCTATCAAAGTGTGACTACCACCCATTTTCTCCTTTCAGCTCCCAAAATAAAAATATTCTCATGCACAGAGCACAACAGCCCAGGCTACAGTCACCCCTCATAGCATGAGTCTCTCCAGGCTTTGCCTCCTGGTGTTTCTGAACGCACCTCTGCCAGAATCCCACACCCTTCAGGATTCATCTTCTGCACCTTGGAGTCAAGAGAGAAAGAACGGGATAGGTGGCTGTGACCACAGAGAGGCTGAAGCCATCAGAGATTCAACACAACGGCAAAACTCTCACCCTCGTGGCGTAGACCAACAGGGTGGTGGGGAGACCCTTCCAGAGGGAAGCGGCATTAATCAGCTTTTTATGCACACACACACATGCCAGCTTCACACATTCAAAAAATAGATGCAGGCTAAGCAAGGGCCTATTTTAGCACTTTCTCATAAAAAAAAAAAACTAAATAGACAGAGCTCTCTCCTTTCTATCAGTAACCTTGGCCTCACATACTGGTGGATTTTTAGCTATTGAAGCCTTAAGAATGAAACAGCAATGTGCACAGTTTTCTGAAAAGCACTAAAAATAAAACCAAACAACTTTCCCTCTCACAAGAAGTATGGAGCATCAGGGATTCGCCACGTCTCATAATGAATCCGCATGTCTGCACAAAATGTCTTTCATAATTGTGGCCACTGGGGCTGCTGTGGAAAGAAAGGTCCTGATGTCCACTTGTTGAACAAACGATTAGATGAGTGACCAAAGTCAGGAAGAGTGAATACTCCGCAAACAGGAGCTTTCCCACCTGGCCCAAGTAGCAGGACTGGCCCAGGACCAAGGACATGCTCACCAGGGAGTCTAGAAGTCTGTGACAGCCACTGCAGACCCAACGCTGGGAGAGCTCCCCAAACAAAAGACGGCCACCGAGTTCAACAACTGCCTCGCCACGGTACCATATGTTCCACAATATTGTCCTGCACCGTCCTAGGCCTGTCTTCAGTGTCTCATGTGCTGCACAGCTGTCAGCATGGGAGCTGTCCTATCATTATTTTCACTGTTTTATGACTTTTCTGGGAATTCAAATCAGTGTAACCGCACTTGATGCACCGGGTGAAAAATGGCATTGCCCTCCCCCTCCTCCTTCAACCTAATGAATTGCCTTTTTTCATATCAAAGAGTAATGAGCACCAAACCACGTAATATTTATTCATGGAACAAAAGACATGGGAATGAGGTGGAAGGGGGAGGGCAGAGGCAGAGTGTATAGAAAAAAAGCTGGATATTGTGAGGAGCTCCTTGCTCGGATTCCTGGTGACACTGGATTGGATTTACAGCCCAAACTTTTGGGTTCTCCCTCGTCTTCCTGGGATACCACCCCACCATTCCACTCCACCCAGTTTCAAGTACTTCCCTAGTCAAGGCTTAGAGACTCTGCTGTTGAGAGCTGCCAGGAACCAAAGATAACTGGTATGATACACTTAACTGTGAACTGTCTAAACATTTTCCTTCTCGGTGAAATTCTCCTAAAAAGCCTCCTCTTCTTTTTTCTCTGAGTGGTAAACCAGTACCTTCCAGAATGTTCTAGATAGATCCCTTTTCCTCCCTTGTTTCCTGTATCATTATGACCTTCATAATGGGTGAGGACATGCTTTGGCCCAGGGAGGAAGAGCCATAGAAATATTGGTGATGCTGGTTTCGGTGGTAGATACCCAAGAATCCTAGGTACTCAGCAGGCTGGGGATGTAGCTCAGTGGTAGAGCACTTGTCTAGCATGTGGGAGGACCTGCATCCCATCCCAAGTATCACAAAAGAAGAAGAGGGACAGGTAGGGAGAAAGAAAAAGAAAAGCTAAATAAATACTGATGATACTAAAGGCTTGTTTACCTTGGATGACATGAATTTACCTCATCCACACTTTCTGCCTTATTCAAGCTCTCATTTGATCTACAAATTTTCTTACTAATCCAAAAAATTGAAAATAATAATCAATAGTAGGTTATTCCAACCTCTCATTAATCTCTTTCTCTGTTTTACCCTCCAAGGGGCAGGATGAAGCACTAAATCAAGTTAATGTCACTTTCCAGGCTACATAAGTTACCAGAGTGAAAGCAAAACTAATTTTTGAAGGTAAGTTAGCTATTACACAAGTTTCCTCAACTATGATACACACTTCTGCAAAGAGAAAAGTTAAAGGGAACAATAAACAACCTAAAGAATTTTAACTCCAGCAGCAAGGTCATTGTTTTTCCTTCCCATCCCATTACCCACTATCTTGAATCTCTTCATTTAAAAACTATTTTGAAAAGTAAAAAGATGTTTTTAAACTCGAAATCTGTTTAATTTTTTAAAAAGCACCAAAGTAGCCACTTCCTCCTATAATCTGTGTTCATATGGATATGAATTTTAACACAGAAGAATTTCTTATCTGGATAATTTTCCTCAAGCTGAGTCAGTAACTGAATTCTTTCTTTAAGCGATCCTTTTGCTTCTTCTTCTTCTCACTCTCTCATTTCTGTAAGTCTGTCAAAACTAATTATCTCTCATCTCAAATTTATTACTCTTCAGTGTATCATAAACACATGTATTACAAAAAGTTAAAGAAAACGAGTGAAGTGTGGGTTACACTGTGAAGGAAAAGACTGATCTAAATATTCAAAGTATCCACTATCTCTGGCTAAGAGTAATGAAAATGGCATTAGAGAAAAGTAGCCGAGAATACCAAAGCCAGCCATTCCCTGCTCCACTTCCTTATAAGGAGGTTCCTGCCCCCAGGAGCCAATCCCAGAAACTCCTGCACCACCACTTTAGAATCAAGAGAGAAGCAAAGTTCTCAGGTTTGCAATCCTTTGACATTCCAGACCACAGATAAACAGGAGCCTACCAAACCAGTAACACAAACAACATGGGCCTCCGCAGGGAACAAAGACAGGATTCTCATGAGCACACACCACCATTAAACTTCCTTCCTTGAAACTATTGTTACATATTCCTGAGTGCTCCAATTCCAATCTCAATCACAAATTTAAAAGTTAATAAGCCCCTGAATGATTCATATCAGTCCTTTAAGAACAGGATCAAACACTAAAAATGCAACATGCCACTTGAATTTCAATAACGTGGGTGCCAGACTGAAGTACCAGTTTGTCATACTTTATCATCCTCAAAATCACCTTCCCATGTTCCTACTTTCTTGTGGGCTAAAGATGTTTTCTACTCTAACAAATACAACTTCCTCCCCAAATTCTGAAGTGTGATTATTTAGGGTCATGACAAACAACATCTTCAAACAGTATTCCTTCCTTAGGTTCTGAGAATCAACGCTGAAATCATTGTTTCCACGCTTCATTAAAGAAAATGAACGTGTTTTTAAATATTCAATAGCAGCTGCGAACCATTTAGGAATTCCTAGTTAAACTACAAAATCCACTTTCAACCATTTAGCCGTAACATCTTCTAAACTGAGCAAGCCGCTTCTTCATACAAACCAGCTCTGTTTACCCAACATAAGAGACTGTCCCAATAAAGGCCACTGTAGTACTTGAAGAGACAGCATGTTACCATCCAGGAGGTGCAGATCTGCGCACGGCAGTGTGAGAAAATACCTCAAGTGATTAAAGATAAACACCACCTGTGCACGGTGCAGAGGCGTCCACTATGGTAGCCACTTGCCTCCCAGAGAGGGAGAGAGATGAGACCGAAACGCCACAGTGGGTTACAGCTGAAGACAAAAGGAGAGCAGGGAGCAGAAGACGGGCACTCAGGAGAGGAATGGACACCCCGACCCTCACTCTGCTGGCAACTCTAGCTTTATTATCACTTAGACATGCTGAAGCCCAAACTTAAGGATAAACAATTAAAATAATTTTGTCTCACTTACTTTACTTAATATCCAGAAAAGTTTGCTGAACACTGACAAAAGTCAAAAGTCCTTGGAAGAATATTAACATGAACCTGCAGATACTGCTGTTTATTAATTCAAAGCCACAAGTACTGAACTGGTGTCTTCCTGCCTATTCTGTTAAGATTAGCCTTGAACTTCTACCACATTTTTCTTTTAAAAACAAAACAAAATAGGTCTGAAACACCTACTTTTCTAAATTACATATATAAATATATTTAAAGCACCATAATAAGGCAAGATCTGATTGTAGCCATGTATTATTATGTATGCTAAATCTCCAGACCCTTTAAAACACACACACACACACACACACACACACACAGAAAGGTTTTCCAAAAGAATTAGAAGCTAGATGTTTATCACATGAGGCTATAACCCCAATATCCTTTGGAAAAGTTTTTAATCTAATAGTGATAGTCAGATAGCTATGAAATAACTAGTATTAAAAATGTTTAATAACCATTTACACTTGTATAATCAGTACAAACACAGGATTATACTTCCTGAAAACTGCAATATAGTTGTCTACTTTGTACGTAGTTGAGAAATCCTCCTTAAAAGAAAACATTCTAGTGCAAGAAAGAATAAAGCTAAAAAAAAAAATCAGAAGCAAACACATAAAAAGTGAGACAGTACTCCTGGGAGAGACAAATTGAGAAGCTAAACTAAACAGTCAAGGAAAAGTCATAGTTTGGAATTTGACTGCACTGCATGATCAGAGCACTGAATGTAAGAACGTCTCAGTTTTATAATATTGGATAGCCTGAGCTCAAGATGAGGGGAAAAGTTTCTTATTTTATGCACATAACCAACTCTTGCCACTGAGTTGCTACCTATCACTAAAGCTACTCTTGCTATCTATCACTCAGACACAATACACTATACCCACAACTTAAAGCAGATAAAGTTCAATCTGGATCATGGTTGCAGGGTCAGTCCAGGGTTGGCTAACTCTAAGGCTGGAACATCATGGCAGAAGGGTATGGCAGAGCAAAGTTTCTTAGTTCATCATGGCTGCATAACCAGAGCCCATCCCTTGTGGCCCAGGTCGCAACTCCATGACCCACACACTCAGAAGTGTGTCCCAACAATCCCCTAGGTGGCGCTGAGCCAGTCAAATTGATAACAATGAAGCTTAACCTCCACACTAGGTAAGCCACTGAAACAGGAAATCAAGTAGTCTTTAGAAGGAAGCTCCTTCCCTAAACCCTGCACTGAATCCATGACTGTATCTTTGGCTGGCCAAAGGTTTTTCTCACTTAAATACTATGTGCACAGCAAAATGGCAAAAAGTGGCTAATCAGCATCTTGATCATATGTTGAAGCATAAGGCCTTGTTTATGGGATCACTTGGTAGAGAAAGTGTAGGCACCAATCACTTCCTTGCCCACCTTTATTTTATTCCTCTAGTTCATTCCATTGCCATCGATACTGTTTCAGGTGCCACTATCACAAGGGAAAAGGGAAAAGGAGGTGGTAGCAAAGGCGATGAGAAAAAGAAGAACACAAAGACAGAGAAATGTAAGGCCAGGTGACAGCAAAGCTGGGGACTTCACTGATCCCAGCAGGGCCAGTCAAGGAGCAGCACCACCATGTGCTTTAATTCCGGCCCCTGTCTAAGCTGACACTCTAATGACAGGTCAAGTAGGCAACCACTGCTTCTTGGGAGAACACAGCTATTTAGAAAATGAAGCTGCTCAGACAACCATGCTAAGAAAGAACACTGCAGTCCAGGGAAGGCAAAATGACACAGGAGCCAAGGGTGTAGATGCTGGAGCCACACTGCTCCAGAGATGGTAAACATATAATTATTGTTATTTCTGTGTAAGGAAGTTACTGTGCCAAAGGTGAAGGAAAACAACCAAGAGCTCAGAGCGCACAGCTTCACACCTGTGAGCAATGAAAACTGATAGGCCTCCTCACTGTCTAAACAGACGCTCTTAAGGTAACTGTCAGACAAGTTCATTTTGATGCATTTTCCACAGTTGGCAACGTCAGCAGGTTGTTATTACCACATTACACAGCTGACTGGATTGGTCAGGGTAATTTAACCTGTAGGAAATGGCAACTCACAGACCTAAGATTTTTATGACCACTCGAACATGCACCCACAGATACCCCGGGTACTGGACTGCAAGAAAATACTTTTTCACACTTTAAATGCATGGTCAGGCCCGTGCAACAGGAAAGCTAAAGAGGGCTGCAAACTTGTTCAAGGGAAGCAAAGGTCCCGCGTTCACAAAAGGAACAAGAGTTGTTTAACCTGGCTCGTGATTCAACAACTTCCCCTCTAGGGCCAGCTAAGAAGAGGGAAGATCATTCCTGGGAGCTTCCACCAGACTCACAGCCTTCAAAAACTAGTACCACAAAAACCAGCAGTAGTTACCACAGTTCATAATTTTAAGCCACATTTTTAAGGACACACATTTATTTTACCCTAAGAAGGGGGTGTAACAAGATTTGGGTGCCATATGAAAGCGTGAAAGATTAAGAGATCTCTCTGCCAGTTTTTTCTCTATTTACACCTAAAATATATAGAAAGGACTTTAAATCGGTGCTGCAGAAACTTTCACATTCACACAAAGAGATGCATGTGTAAGAGTGCTGTAACCTTTAATCAACACAAAAAAATGAAAACCTAACTAGAATATCTATCAGTGGGGGATCAGTCAATGAACTGTGGAAGGCTTTACAACAGAGCTCTAAAATATATGAAGCAGAGGGCTGGGGAATGTAGCTCAGTGGTAATGAACCTCTAGCTTGCTTGAGGCCTGGGGCCTACAAAAGAATAAGATATATTAAATGTGAAAAAGTATATCTTAGAACAGTATATATAATACGATTCCATTTATTCAGAAACACTAATATATGGTTATATACAGGTTATCACATATACTCAAGCAAACAGAAGGTCAGGAGAGATATATACGAAACCATGATAACTGGGGAGAAAGTCAAGAAGGCAAGGGAATTAAGCCACTTTTTATTCTATCTACTTTCATCTATAATTTATTCAATAAGTGGAGTTCTTCCTATGTACAAGTAGGTCCATCTGGAGTTAAGAGGATGTAGAAGTGAATAAAGAGACAAACAGCCTCTCCTCACCCTTCCCCAATGTTCTAGCCAGCTGAACAAGTTCTGCCTGGATACCACCACTCATCAAAGCAGCCCACTTCATCTTTGAATGGCTTTAATTTTCATACAATTGGTTTTTAAAATATATATTACACCAAACTCCGAGATCTAATAACTGCCTACCCAATCCTAAATTTATCCTCTTGGGGCCATAAAGAGCACATCTAATCCTTTCTCCATATGACAGCCCTTCAGATGCTCGACGGACCCAACCCTACCGCCATCAGACTACACATCTCAAGTTCTTCCCCCAGCTCTTTGTGTGACATGGTTTCAAGTCTTTCTTTGTACCTTCCTGATTGCTTCTTTCTAAATGTTCTCTTTGTCTAATTTCCTCTAAAAGCTTGATGTCAAGTCATGATCATGGTGTTACAAGTGTCACCCATCCCTCCTCCACGAAAGAAAGAAAGAAAGAAAGAAAGAAAGAAAGAAAGAAAGAAAGAAAGAAAGAAAGAAAATCACCTGTTATTTCAGAAGTACTGGCAATTGAACCTAGGGCCTCTGGGCTGAGCTACATCCCCAGCCCTATATATTCCTTTATTTATTTAAAATTTTAAGGCAGGGTCTCAAAATTGGTTCCTAAGTCTAACTAAGTTGTCAGAGAACCTGCCTCATTAACAACCATGCCTAAATCTTATTCACCACTATCAGGCCAACTAATCTGCTCCTCCTCCAAAATAACTTTGCATGAAAATTAATAAAACAAACTTCATCACAGAAAACAATGCTTGCAAGAAGGTACAAAGCACTCAGCTCCCTTAGGTTTTTCCTAAGTGTTAGTTTACTAATTGTTTCCCCTAACATGTCTAACAAAACCACAAACACCATTTCATGAAAGAGATCTGCAGCACACAGCGAGGCCCTGCTGTGGTCCCATGTGAACGAGGGTGCCACCTTCACCACAGTCCCCGATGGAAAGAAGAGTGCCCAAGTGCAGCAGGTGCTCTGTACAACTCATCAGGTCTGCACATTTGCCTGAGTGACAGAAACCTCCATCAATCAACTTTCAGTCTGCATTTGGCCAGGAAGTAACCAAAGTGAAATGAAAGTAATTCATCAAAACTCAGGTAGCACTGCACAGCAGAGTCCTGCACTAGTAGCTCATTTGATCCTAACAGTCACACCACTACAAGAAAAGAATGACAACTGTTCACCTTCCTGACCTGCAAGGAGACAGAGCCCATAATCACCAAATAAAAGGCAGAAGGTCCCCTGGCCCACCAGGACAGAGCCGAAATGCACTATGGGAATCCTCCAGCTGCTTAGCAGCTCTATCTCATCTGAGCCACTTTGCCTCTCTCCACTCCTTACGTGGCAGAAGTGTTTTAGAAAAGCTATGAGTGAATCCATGTTGTGCAAATCCATTCATTAACCTATTTTTAACCTTCTAGTGGGGGCTCAAAGCAGAGTTTCTCAACAGCAGCAGTGATATTTTGGATCAGGTACTTCTTTGTTGTGGGTTCCTGGTGGAAGCATATTTTACAACACCCTTAGCTTCTACCCATTAGATGCTTGTAAGTTGTCTTAGGCACCCTAAATTGCAATAACCAAAAATATCAAATGTCACTGGGGTAGAAGTGGGAGTCCAAGTCTCTACCAGTTGAGGATCACTAAATTAGAAGAATCTTCCAGTAATTCCATTCCAGTGGCAGCAGTAATCATTTAAGAGGGCAATGTTGGAAATGTGATTTTTTTTCTTTCAGATACAAGCAATATAGTGATTAGCTCTTTAAAATATGTATTTGAGTTTCAGTGAGATCTACAAGCTAAGAACAGACTATTGAAAGCATACCATACCTTTGTGAACTCCCAAGGCACTGCTGATCACAAATTAGCCAAACCAACCATCTCTCCAAGGTCTCTTCCCTCAACACCCATCCCAACAATGCCTCTGGAGCGATCATTCTCTTCTGATTCTCCTCCCTTCTTGCTGCTTCCTGAAGCTCTTCCCAGGTAGGTATCCATTCCTTTCACTTCACTTTCAATCACTGAGCTACTTTTGGCAACTAACAAACAAAGACAGAAAAATAACCAAGAGACCAAAGGGCAAGAGCAGAGTTTGTCTCTCAGAGGTGTGCCATCCTTTTGAATCACAGGGACAACTCAGCCATACAAATGCACTTGCAGCACTTCAGTCTTTTCCTTTGGAGGGAAGAAAGCCCTGTCCAGACACGGTGGAAGAGATATGTAAGAAGGAAGGAGAGGTACTCCACACATACCCTATCTGCTTCCTGAAGTAAACAGGGATGGCCCACATACACGAAACATTACACAACCAGACTGTACCCACCAGGACAGGGACCTAGGGTTAAAAAGGAAATTCTGGAAGCAGTTAACACAAAAATTAAATATTTCATTGAAGCCTTCTATAGTTGTGAAGTCACTGCTAAAGAGGATGAATGTTAGTTATTAGTATTTAAAAGATTCTACTTCAACATAGGGTCATTTCCTACCAATATGGGAGATCCAATATAATTAAAAGGAGGTACCTAAATTATTCTTAAGGAATCATTTTCCTTATGTCAGAGAAATACTGCAAGTCTTTCAAGATTTTTTTTATTAAATTCTGCCAAGAACAATATGTTTGCCTTAAAAAAAAAAAAAACCTAGCCATATTAGTAATTTGTTTTTCCTTTGTGTGCATGTAACCCTAACAGAACATGGAGTTTCTTTTCCCAGAGAAAAGAACTTAAAAGCTTCTTCATTGTTTATCAGATAAAATAGACATAAAAATAAATAAAAATGTGTGCCCCTTCTCTGATGTTGTCATAATCTTTAAGTACTGTTTCTTGAACAGTAAGGCCACAATTCCATTTTCTGAGTAACTTTATACAACATTCTTTGTTTTGTCCTTTAAATTTTCCAATATTTAAGCAAAAAGTATTACGAAAAATTAATCAGGTGTTGGTGATAGCTGATTTTCCTGAAGCTATATTTCCAACTCACAAACGTGACTAATGTATTTTTGGAAAGTGTCTATTTGAAAAGCATGCTGTATTTTTAATGTAAACTAAATGGGGAAGGGAAGTGTCTTAAAACTTGGCAGCAGTCATCTATAATTCAGGTTTCTTCTTGTTGTTTGTGGGTTTTGTTTGTTTTCCAGACACCAATGTCAAATTAGTTTGTAACAACAGGAAAGTAAAGCTTATCATTTTCCTTAAAATATCTGGGGACGGTATATATGAGCCTGAAACCTGGAGCTGCTAAGATATCATTACAATTAAAGGCCTATGTTGAATTATAAAATAAATAAAGACAGAACTGTCAGCTCCTAAAAAACTAGCTAGTACAATAAGGAAAACCCACAAAGAATATACAGTGTCAAAGTCTGGAATGAATGAGTATGTTTTAACATTTTAACTTCTAAGAAATACCATGGACTATGTACCAAGGCCATTGATAATAGTGATAAGAGTAAATGAATGAAATTAAAAATTCAATCTAATCTTCGTTGTGTACTCTAAGGAAGGGAAAACAAACTTTAAAATCAAATCCATAAAACTAAATCCAAAATGGAATCCTCTCCGCTGGTCTCATTAGTTATGAGACACAGAAGAACCAAAATTAAATTTCTCCTCTTCTTATTACTTCTTTCCAATCTTTGGTGAAAGTGCCAAAAATCAGGGGAAAGACCAAAAAAGGTTGGCAGCAGGAGGGGAAGGAAAAACAGAACCAGAAGCTATCGGATCTGAAAACTCAATAATCAGCAAATTTAGTAATCAGCATTTGAGTATATATAGAGGAAAAACTGTAAAACTACTTGAGAGATGTAAAAGGCAGGTATTATGAAAATCTTGAGAGTCTTAAATATGTTTCTCTTTATGAGAAATAGATGTCTGATCGATTGATGGATGTCACACTTCTCTAGGATGGGTAACCTGGAAAGAGAATCTGAGCATCCTAAACTCAAGTGTACAGCATAGGACTGTTCATAAACAAACACAGACACTCATCAAAAATAAAATTTAGTAAGTGACATCAAATAAAAGACAAATACTTCAAATATGCCCAAGAATTACTCTGTAACACACAAAATCCTTTCTATGGCACTAGCACCAGAGTGTGCGGTAAGGAGAGGAGTGGGGGGGGGGTATTTCCCCCATGTCAACCAAATGGAAGAACTCTACCCAGAAACCTCTTTAACAGTTGACTACTGATCTCACAGTGGTATTTAGAAAACAACTTTTATAATGCCAGGTGTGGTGGCGCACTCCTATAATCCCAGCACTCAGCAGGCTGAGGCAGGAGGATTCTTGCAAGCTCAAAACTAGCGTGGGCTACAAAGAAAGTTCAAGATCTGCCTGAACTGCATAGTGAGACCCTGTCTCAAAAAGATGAAAGAAAGAAAGAAAGAAAGAAAGAAAGAAAGAAAGAAAGAAAGAAGCAAGCTCTATATAACTCTATTTTAATGTCTAAGATCTTGTCCTTCTTACAGAAGTATAAGGAACCCATGTTATCAGGACTGTTCATTTCTATCAGAAAACCTAAAGAAGATTCTAAAATTTGCCCTTAGAATTCTAAAGCAGCCAGGACGGAAAGCATCAAACACATTTGCTGTCTGAAACTCAGCTTTCCCTTCGAAGGAGCTCAGCCTGAAAAGCATTTTGGAGTAAGGTTAATGATTAACTATACTCTTACTTTCTGACTACTAGTTACCCCAACTAAATAAAATGTACCACAACCAAAGAATATAGTAGTAGAATTATATATCAAAGATTTTTAAAAATGCTTTTTCAAGAACTAAAAGGAAAGACCAACACACATGGAGGACAGAGAAATGAACACTCACAATGCTTTTCACACACTTAAGGCAGGTTACACTTGGGCTATGGAAAGTTTTCAAAGGACAGCTGGCTGTCTGCCCTATCACCACGACAGTACCAGAAATGGAGGGGGCCAATGAAAAAGGTTATCATAGGAAAGATTTCAAAGTGGATTATAGTATAAGTGTGCCAAAAACACCCAGAAACAGAGCTAATGAATTACCTTCAACAGGATAAGAAATGGCAAACTTGATTCACTTATAAGGAAGTTAAGCTCTGGGTAATATGTTGACATTTCCTGGATCTATTCCGAAAATGGATCAGAATGTCTTGGTTGACTGCAGTGGTCTGTGATACGTGGTAATTAATACATCTATTATCAAGTGAATTTTATGTGATATATTGGAGAGCAGAGTCGTAAGATTTATGGAGTATGTAAACTGTCTACAAGGTAAGCACACTCCAAAAGTTACACGAACACAAGTAAAAAAAAATTATGAGAACAATGTGAGTCTCATGCAAGATGGGCAAGATCACCACCATTTTGAGATTCTGAAAACTGCTGTTGTGTTTTTTTGATGGCCTTGAATGATTCCATCCCTGTCAAGTTAATCTATATTTGAACTTGAAAATGAACTTGCTAGGGGCTGGGGATTTAGCTCAGCGGCATAAGCGCCTGCCTTGCCAGTGCATGGTCGTGAGTTCGATCCCTGGTACCAATAATAAAATAAAAATAAATAAACTTGTCAATTGACATTTACGTTAGTATTATAACCAGGAGTTCAGTTCCATGCACAACAAATGAACGATGTGTCATTCTGTTATCACAAATAACTAAAATTATTTCAGGAAAAGCCCATTTTTCCAACTGAAATTCTTTAATAGGGGAACTCAACAGTTCTTATCAACAAGTGTTGGGGGACCCTTTAGCAGAAATAAAGTGGTGGTGATTGCAGTAGCGATGAGAGGTCGAGTGTATTTCCAGAGAGATTCAACAATTTCAAATTTAAGAAGGTGACCTACTCCAAATTTTCCCTTGCACACCTGGCTTTTGGTTTACTAGTTGGTTGTTTGGTTTTCATGCCTATGCTTGTAAATGCGAGATAGGAAAACAAATCAAAAGATGTAAAGCCCTCATTAGAATGCCTTCTTAACCCAAGCCAGGCAGAAAGAGAATCAATATTTAGTACTCTGAACATATCAGCCCTAAGAAGGTAAACAATAGCAATAAAACAGAAAAGAACCTATCCAACTTTATTTTTATCATCACCGTTATTAGTATTGGGTTGTGGTTGATGATTTTTGTTTGTTTTGGGCTTTCCAAATAGTCCAATTTAAGAACTAAATTTAATTGCTCTGTGCCTCACTATAATCTTACAGTCAATTCAAGGAAATGAAGATCAACATTCTCTTTGTAACCTCTATCCTTAAGATGTTATCTTATGCATAGGCAAGTTAATCTTTCATGGGGGGGCGATATGAATTTTTAAACTACTGTAATTATTTTAAAGGGAACTATAACTTGTCAGGATATTAATTTTTCTATGAATTCACACTTTTCATTACATTCATCACATATTTCACACTGGTATCAGACATGCTCAGGCAAAAGCTAAAGCTAAAATATACTATTCTGTACCTGGCTTTGGCATTTACATATAGTCAGTAAGCCAACTACTGTCACAAACATGTACAGAAGTTTTACTTTCAGGCAATTATTTTTCAAGTCCATCTATTGTTAACTGGCTACACTAAGATTTTTTTCTGAAATTCACAGCTGATGTCTTCAAGCACTATCTTTTCATTTACAAAAGTGAGCTTTAACTAGGGTTCGCTGCCTCCCTGGTTTCCAGCTCGCTTCCACCTGCTAGTACCCTGGGCTACTCATGTCGTGGGGATCTAAAGCGACCCAGCAGTGGGAACGGCATTGGCTTTTGTTCCAGTGTGGCTGTGTTGGCAAGGTGAACACCCCAGGAGTCGTGCATCCCCAAAAGTCGTGAGATAGTCCGTGGGACGAGAAGCCCATTTCCACGCAATCCGTGAGCGTGGGGTGCACAAACACGCGAAAGACGGAGAGGGAGGGGGAAGGATGAATCCTAAGTGCCTTTCAAATTCTCCTTCAGCTTCAGGTTGACACAGGGAGCCTCCTTCTTCGTGGAGGGCGCGAGCGAGTCGGGGGCCGGGTCCCGGAGAGAAATGGGGACAGGAAGGGTATCCGAGGAGCAGTCCAGCTGCAAGTCCCGCCCCGCCTCAGGGTACGATCAGGAAAGCTACAGTGTGTCAGTGGTTTTCGGCTTCCTGTTTGTAAAGCGAGAAGCTCCCTCCCCGACTCCGGGACCCACGCGCGCTGGAGGCCGGGGGCGCAGCGCCCCTCCCAGCCGGCGGTCCCCGGGCGGAGCGGGGCTAAAGGCGGACAAAGCGCCCCCCTCCTCCCCGAAGGCCGGGTCCCAGGGCGGGGGGCTGGAGGAGGAGGAAGGGGAGAGGGAGGAGGAAGGGGAGGAGGAAGGCGCAGCCGGCGGGACTGGGCAGGACCGCGCCGAGGAGGGAGGGGAAGGAGGAGGGGTTGGGCGGCTGCGGAGAGCCGGGAGGAGGGAAGGATTCTTGAAGCCCAAGATAAACAAATTGTTCCTCTTCTCGTGCGGGGTGGGGGGGCGGAGGAGCCAGCGCCTCGGTCTCCCTTCCCCTCCCCCTAGCCGGCTCTTTGTCACCGAGCGCCCGGCGAAAGCCACCCTCGGCGCGCGAGGACTCCCAGCCCGGGGACGAGCGCAGCGCAGAAGCCGCACTCCCGGAGAGCCGCCCGACCGCGGCGAGCCCGGGAAGCCGGGAAGCGGGAGCGCAGCCTCCAGCGCGCCCACCATTCCCACTCCGGGGGCCCGGAGGCGGCGGCGCGGAGGGGGAGGGGGAGGGAGCGCAGACACCTTTCCCGAGCTTCCGGCCTTCCCCACCCCCCGCCCAGGGAAGCTAAAGAACCAGAGCGGGGAGATAAGAGAAAGGATTCCACCCTCAGGGTTAGGGGGCGGGAACTGCCCCTTCCTCCCGGAGAAGTTAAGCCATTGGCTGCGCATCCTTCCTCGAACCCACCCACCCAGCCATTTAAGCGTCTTTCACCTCCCTCCTCCCCTCCACTCCTCCGCGCTCATTACACAGGCGCGTAAAGTTGGCGGAGAGCGGGCGGGGGGCTAAGGTGGAGGAGCCTCGGTGCCATCAAGTTTAAGAGAAGCCGAGTTGCACGGTGGAGACTTTAGGCGTCAGCCCCGGGCTTTCGCCCCCTGGGCCTCGACCCTCCCCGCAGCTCCACCTGCCAGGCTCGCCCGGGTCTCCAGTGGCAAGCGCAGCGCACTCGCGCCCGGCACGCGCGCGCGCTCCCGCGAGCACCCGCGCGTAGCCACCCTCTCTCGTTTCTCACCCACTTCAAAGTTCATTCACAAAACTCTCAGACTTTCTCTGCCCGAAGTGAGTGAGCCTGGGAGAGAAGACAAGAGGCTCTCCCTCCCTCCCTCTTTCCCACAGAGGTTGAGAGCTGGGTGCCCGCCCTGAATCTGCGACAGCATCAATTTTTCCCTGCATAGAGAGGGGTGGACGAAAGGGGACGGGTCTGGGGAGGCGAGGCGGCGCGGCGAGAGGTGGGGTGGAGAGAACGGAGAGGAGGGGCGAGGTTGCAATTCAGGGGTTCACTCTCAAATCCCTATCTAAACCAAGGAGGGGGGAAACTTTTCAAGCACCTCACTCCGACGCTCCTCCAAGCTCCCTCCGCCCCTCGCAGTCGTGACTGGTTTCTCCCCGTCTCACCCCCTCCTCCCCAAATCTGACAACCCTGACAGATTAACAGGTAGCGCCAACGACAGCTTTTTTTTTTCCGTGAGAAAAGTTGACGTTAACCCTTCGGCTTCATCCCACCGTGCAAATCAGACCCTCACGCCCCTGTGGAAGAAGCGCCATGTCCCCCCATCCGCGCGCGCGCCCCGAGCCCGCTGCCAGTGCGCCCTCACCATGATCAGCGTGTGGTTCCTCTGCTCCGCCGAGGCAGCCTCCGCATCTTGCTGGGGTTTACTCGCGTGCTGCTGCTTGCCGGTGCCGGCGCCCGATTTCTTGGCCCTCTGCTCCAGGGTCCGCTGGTAGAGGCTCACGGTGTCCCGCCGCTCCAGCTCTAGCTGCGCCACTTGAGCCTGCTGGTACCTGTTCTCGCAGTTGACGTGGTGCCGCCGGCAGCCCTCGATGCGCTGGCGGAGTCGCTCGACCACAGTGCTGTGCTTGGGGACGGCCGCCGAGCTGCCGCCGGGGCCCCCGGAGCCGCCGCCGGCAGAGGGGTGATTGCTACTCGGAGCAGCGGGAGTACTATTGGGAGTATTATTCACACCGATCCCGGCCCCGCCGAGGCTGCTGTTCAGGCTACTGTTGATGCAAATACTACTGCCATTCGCGGCAGCCGCGGGGGCTGCGAAATCCCCCATCCTGCTCCCCGGGCACACTATTTTGGAAGAACTTTTTTTATCCACCCCCCCTATCAGCCTCCTCCTTGGGTCCAAGGATTAAAATAGTTTAAGTGGAACGCGGGGGAGACGCAAGCACATGGATGGAAACAGCGATCCCGACGGGGCGAAAAAAAGGGGGAGAGATTTTGGGGTGGGTTTTTTGTTTCCTTTTTTTTTTTTTTTTTAAACTGTAAAGCTCGAGGGGGAAAAAAAGCGGAGGGTGTTATCAGAATACCATCAGACACCTATCAACAAAAAGAATCACAACAAACTGAGCCAGCAGCAAATCGGGTAGCAACTCAAGGGAAGATCCGCTCTTCGCCTGCCTTCTTTTTATAATCCATTATTTTCTAATAAATTCCAGGAGATTTCCGGTGGCTGGTAAGCATTTTCTCCCTACGTCCCGAAAAACACACCCCATGTACACACACAAGCATATGCCTCCAGTGCGGACACGCGCGACACACACTCACTCCACACCGCATCGGAAAACGGCAAGCTTGCTTATTGCATTTTCCTTCCACAAAAAAGTTTTGGTGTTTATGCCGCCCCGTGTTCTCAAAGTACTTTGGCTGCTCAGTTGCATTTCACAGGAACCTAGATACCGAATCCTTGGGCTGGGGGAAGTAAACACATGGACAGTCCGAGGCGACTGCAAAAGTAGATCGGTGAAGTCCTTTGCAAAACGCCGCGCGGAGAGCAGCCCCTAACGCTCGGCTGGGCTGCCGCTGCCGCCTCTGCTCCTGCCACCATCACAATGATCAACTGCTCGCCGCCGCCGCCTCCTCCTCCTCTCGCTCCTCCACCTCCTCCTCCTCCTCCATGCCAGCGGAGTGATATCAGGACGCGCGAGCTCAGTAAACACGGCAGCAGCGGCGGCGGCTGGAGGCCGTGAGACAAGCCCGGGGACACAGCGCAAAACCCGGCCCGGACTCTCACCCGGCAGGAGCGGGCGCGGCACCCGGCTCCGGCTCCGGCTCCGGCTCCCGCCTCCCTCGCCTCGGCCTCCCCGCCCTCCCGCGTCCCCAGCCTCCTTACGACCCCAGCCGAGGAGCCCCAGCTGCCAGAAACCAGGGAAAGAAAGATTCTGGGGGAGCTCGGGAATGGATCAACTTTTGACCTGTTTGTATGTGTGTGTGTGAGAGGGCCCGCTTGTGTGTACGTGTGCGTGTGTGTGCGCGCGCGCGCGTGCGTGCGCGGCGAGAACATTCGCGGGGGACGCGCCTGGCTGGATTTGCTTCTTTTCAGGGAGGTATCAAGTGAGCCCAAGTTGTTGTTATACATTTATGCATCATATTGCAGAACTGTGCATGACCAGGCAGAAACATTGCGGCTTCACAGCAGTTGTCTGTCATTCCCACCCATGTGGAAAGAAAAAGGCAAATGAGTGACTTGTTTTTAAAACCCAGGTAATAAGTCCTCACTAGTCATAACGCTGCTTAAGGACACTTGTTCAAACTCAAGGCCCGGCTTGATGCACAAATATCGAATTCTGCATAAGTAGAAATAAGCAGCGAAAAACTTGAAACATTATTTAATTCGCTATACAAAATGATTTGTTGTTGTTCAGGCAATTATTGTTTTACTTACCCTTGGAAAAGATTAAAATAAAGCAAGCAGGGACTTGGAGGTGAGACTAACAGCACATTTTAACAGACTGTTTTGAACACTAGGTGCTAATGACAGCAGTAATTAAGGGCCCTTCGTAAATCAAGTGGAAAGATTGCAGATTTCATGGACTGAACTATGGGAAAAACACAGCATTTCACAGTTTGTCATGACCAAAACAAAAACAAGCAAAAATAACAGGCTTACTTTATTGCTGGATATATTTCTTCCTATTTCAATGAATTTATAATAAGTACAATTAAAACACAATAGCAACTGCAGAAAGCAATCTAAACTTTTCATTTTATTATAGCGAATTATGCTTCTCAATTGAGTATCTAAAAACAACAGCAAGCATTGAATATCCTTGAATCCGGACTTAAACCCTTGCGTATACATAATTTTGTAAAAATTAAAATGGAAAAACTGCTTGCTTTTCTGTGATCATCAGTAGGCTACAGATCTTGATTGCATGATGTTCATTATAAGGCATTTTGTATTATCTCAATAAATCTTATAGAATTAGTTTTTAGGGTAAAAATACACCCCAGTTTTCTAAAATAGCCAGGAATAAAAGAACTTTGGATCTTATGCATTAGTCATGAGATCTGATTTAAACCATCTTCATTTCTTGGCATTGCAGATTAGCATAGGATGCTATTTCTAACCTCATAATGTCAGCGATAAGAAGCTACATTTTTCTTCAATTAATTAATCAGGTTTATTATATAGTGAACTTCAGCACCCACTAGCTTATATGGTAAAATGGGCAACAAAATAGTATTTAACATGGCATGAAGCTCTCTTTAAGTAGTAATACCAGTGCGAGAGAATATCTTTTGTCGAAGCTGCCGTATTTTCCACTGAGAGTTATTTAATTCATAGACCAACTTCAAAATCAAACCCAATCTTGGTCAGAAAATTGAAGTGAGTTAGCTTTATAGAAAACAAATCCATTCATACTCAAAAAACAGGTAAAAATTTACACAAAATTATAAGCAAAAGAGGTACCAAAGTAGCCTTATCTTTTTCACATACTCACCAAGTAGTATCTCCATTAAGTCAGGAAGCACATGGCTTCACCGCAGAGGAGGAAGTCATGACTTTGCATTCCCTCCTCGTTGCTCTTCATGAGAGTTGAAGTCTTGTTCTCCTCCTAGGGCTCCTGCCTACATCATCCATGCGAGATGGCAACTTGGTCTCCAGAGGCAGCAGATTGGAGGGTGTTGAGCATGGGATCTGCAGTTTGAGACGGTGGACTAGCTTTTACTAGTGAAAGTTTTTCACTGACAGTTTCTCACTGTGGAGAAAAAAGATAACAAGGGCGATAGCATAATTCCCATCAAGCTGGATATCTCAACTGTAATGAAAGAAAACTGGAAATGCACAGGACTTTTCATGATTCCCTTTGAGGGACCAGCAGGCGAGAGGCACACTTTCTGGCTCTCCTCATAGCTCCCAGAGCCCAGTGGAGCTATTACTGAGTGCTGCCCTATTCTTTGCCCTATTCTTAGTGTGTGAGCAGGCTATTCCTGAAAGATTGCTCTTTCATACGATGGACACACACAGCACACACACACACACACACATCAAGAGCAAGATGCCAAATGCCAAACAAGGATTATGAAACTGTGACGGTGAAAGAGAGAGTTTGAGAACCCTGACCCAAGCAGGGACTCTGCTGTGACATACTTGATGTCAGAAGCCCCGTCCTACTGTACTCATGCAGGGCCTTTAGAAGCAGGAAGTGACCAAGGCTTGAGTCTTAAGCAATGTCAGTCAGTCTCCCTGAATTCTTGTCTGTCCATTCCAGTGACTTCAAGAGACACCGAAACTTTTGCACTGGCTGCTTCTGGAGACTAGGGTAGAATAAGAACTCTCTGCTTCCCTTGTACAAGTAAGCAAACCTTTCTACAGATTGGGGCCAGGTGTGCCTGAAGTACCAGCCACAGTGAGCTATGCTCCCAATGCTCTAGCAGGAGCTATCCTCTAGAGCTATTCCACAGCCTTATCTATAACTTTCTGTGTGTCGGGTTCTGTGATAGGCTGTGGATATACAGCTCAACAGTGCGTAGAACTCAGCCCTGACCTCAGGAAACCAGGGTAGCAGGCTTGGTGACCGACTCCTATGGAATCCTAGACAAATGGAGACAAAGCAGTAGTACAGTGTTTTCTAAAGTTTCTACTGAAAAATCCGTCCTGTCCATTACTCCACCATAAAGGCTGCTGACCCAAGTAAGTGCAGGAGTTGATTTTCCTTGAATTCATGATCGTTTTGAAGGTCATGAGAAATCTCAGTGCAGGGTGTTTAACTTTGCTTAACCTAATTGTGCCCAGATCCTGTTATATCCCACAGAATAACACACTACTGAAAGCTCTGTGCAAGGAGAGTAAAAATTGAAGACAGTTCTAAATCCACTTAAATTTACATCACTTGTCTGGGTGGATGGCCTAAATCAAAGACCACATTCCCCTTACCATCTGCCCTGTCCCAATCTCAAGCAGCCGGGGCTTAAGACTCCTTATTAACCTCCATTGGATGTGTTGAATTCTGACCTTTAAGTAGTGAGCAAGTGGCCACTTAGGACAGAACCCTAAAAGGGGTGGATTTGACTAGCCTTTCTCAGCACTTGTCCCCTGAGTGTGTTATATTAATATCTATCTCTATATAACAAAAACCTCCTTATTAGGGGAAAGGTCAGACTTATGTAACTGAAAAATCTTAATTTTATGATGTCTTTAAAGATGAAGAGTTTCATTACTTTTCAAGTCTGCATTTTGTTTAGCCTAACAAATACTGGCCTCATGGAGCTATTTTAATGATTTTCTTCTACCTAGTAAACCAACTGTTATGTAATTGGCATCCCCCACTGACTAGCAGTCTTTCAAAGTTTTTTTTTTTTTCCTCTGAGCAGTTCGATATTCCAGGCAAGATCCTATTTACATTATTAATTTTAACTTTTTTTTGTTAAGAAGAGTTTACTGAGTCCTAGACTATGTTATAAATTTTGAGAGGACTATGAATTAATGGGTCTCTATTTGCTTATTAATGCATTTTAATATGTATATAATCATTTTATGGATATTAGGAGAAAGGTTATCTAAAGTGCATAAAGGAAAAAAAAATTTTTTTCCCTTTGGTTTTGTGAGAAAGGATTCAGGATAGTTTTGAACTGTGTAGTTCAGGCTGGCCTTGAACTCTCTCTAGCAAGGCTGGCCTCAAATTCATGGTAATCCTCCTGCCTCAGCTTCCCCAAGTGTTGGGATTACAGGCATGTGCCTCCACTCCCAGCAATGGCAGAGATGTTTCTTAAGCTTTTCATTTGGTTTTTACTCTTTGCACTCAATCATTTGATATAATAGAGTATCTGAATTGAACAGGTCTAGTTTCCATGTTGGATGTTAAAGATTTCCGAAAGAAAATACCGATCAATCTTTTTATTTATTGAAGACCTATAATCAGCTAAATTTGGCTTTAGAAAAAAAATTGATTTAGTCAGGGATTTAGCTCAGTGACATAAGCACCTGCCTGGCTAACGCAAGGTTGAGTTTGATCCCCTGTGTTAAAAAAAAAAAAAAAAAAAAAGAAAGAAAGAAAAAAGAAAAAGAAAGAAATAATTGTTTTCAACCAGCAACAGGCACTGAAAATTTGTTCTATTCCAGATTTCTCTCACTGGTAAAGAAACTGAGGCACAGAAAGCTTATGAAACCTACCCTAAACCCTAAACCCTAAAGAAAGCATAAAGTGGCAGAGACCAAATTAGAACCCTGGCAGTTCAACTCCAGGGTACCCAACTGTGGCAGGAACATGTAACTGGGGCTTTCCATTTCTGCACAACTACAAAGGAGCAGAAGGTTATTGCTGTGGCTGCAGCCTGAGGTCCCATTTTTACAGAAAACCATCTCTGGCCATGCCTCTCTCGGCCCCCATCCTGGGCTGTCACCTGCTCAGTGCTCTCAGAGCTGGACATTCCTCTGTCTTGGCACCTCCATTATCACATTACGCTGTGTGGAGCTGTCACCAGTGCTGGCTAGTGGCCCCTGACTACAGTAGTACAGTATAGTACATTGGTGTCACCCGCAAGCAACAGTTTGCATGTAATCTAAAACAGAGTGAGAAGGGGTTTATTTTTCAATTTTAGCTTCTCACTGGTTTCAGGTATTCTGTGAATTGTGTTGGTGAGGTGCAGGGATAGGAGAGAGGCAGAACAGTCGGCCTCATAGAGAGCCCCTCACTGCCCCTCTGCCTGCTGGGAGAGTAAAGGCTCGTGAGTACTGTCCACCATGGCCAGGAATAGCCGGCTGGTGGGCAAGGCATTTCCCATGTGTTAACCAACTTCACCACTCCATCAACACTAGAAAGTAGCTAAATCACGCTTGTCCCAAATGTGCTATTAACATACTTGAACTCAAAAGTATATATCAATCAATCAGTCAATCAATCAATCGATCGATGGATCCCCCTACTTATCCACTGTCTTCAAAATGAATAGGGGCAGGGACAAAGGGGACTATTCAGGAGTTGTGACAGGTGGTAGAGGAATGCACTAAACTACAGGCGCTTCCTTGCTTCCTTTATCCTGGGTGATGTAAAGTGCTATCACTAGGGGTGTGTCTGCTACATTTATATACTGAAATCCTAATCTCCACGTTGCTAGCTTTTGGAAGTGGAACTTTGGGAAAGCAGGTAGCCCCCAGAGTGGAAGCCTCACAGTCCTTACTGGACCAGTGCCCTCACAGAGACGGACAGGGGAGAGTTTGCTGCCTCCCCCCTCCCCACTTTACAATGGTACAGCAAGAAGCCTTTCATTCACCTCTAAACCAGAAAAAAGGCCCTCACCAGGAACTGTGCCCACACCTTGATCTGAGGCTACCCAGCCTTAGAACTGTGAGAAATAAATGTGTATTGTTTAAGCTACCCAGTGTCTGGTGTTTTCTTTACAGCCCAAGCTAAGATATAGTTTGGAGGTGATTACAGTAACACATTTGAGAAAAATGTAACTGCTGTACTATTATGTGCCCCCATTTTATAGATGAGAAAATCAAAGCTTAAAGAGTTTACATAGGGGGCAGGGATGTGATTTGTTGGCAGAACGCTTGCCCAGCACACATGAGGCCCTAGGTGCAATCCCCAGCACAGCAAACACAGTAAAGAGGTTGCATAACTTGTATTCAGTGAGCTTGGAAGCCCCCATCTCACACGCCTCAATGCTGCCTGAATGGCCTCGGCTGGTGTCATTCATGTAGCAAATACTTACTGACCTGGCCGAGTCTGGTGCTCTAAGCACAAGATGCACACACGAGACATTTTCCTCCTGGAGGAAACCTAACAACCTAGTGGCCAGAAGGAAACATTAGGAATATTCTAGGCGAGCATAAGGCAAGTGGAGCCTGCTCCCCATGGACCAGCCTTTGCAGGACCAATAGGAAAAAGCTGGTCACAGTTCAAACTAGTAAATATGGGAATTGGAGAGAGGAAAACAACCTAAGCTTAATTAGAGTATACTATACATGTCATTCAAAAGCTAAGAAATAATAAGTTACAGTAGTTCAAGGGCACGAAGTATCAGTTTCATTGCAGTTGAAAATGGCCCTGAGGAGTGTATTTAATGGTTTGATGTTGTCTGTTCCTTGCATAGCTGTGCCTCCCTTTTTAATATTGGAACAAAGCCCAGTAGTATCGGTTTGTCCCTGCCCAAGCTGCATTCTTCATGTTGCCTCTGGTAGACAGTCTAGGTCAGCGGATTTTAAGCTATGTTGAACCCTAAGAATTTCTTTGGAGGGGTCCCCGGGGGGAACATTCTATGGTGAGGAGGGAAATGGGTTCGGTCTGTCCCTTATTCAACTCAACAGCCTTCTTTTTAAAAATCAGAGAAAGCTAGCCTTTGAATAAAGTGTTCTGTAGCTAGGAAGAGTTTGAAAATCTCTCTTGGGTCATTATCTTTGTGCTGTCCAACTCCTTCTCCACCCCCACCCCATCCTACTTGGGGAATCATTTCATTCTTTTCTTCTTGCTGTCACCAAAAGGTAGTGCTTCACATTGGCTCCAAATTAATGTCTCCAAAACTTGATTATACACTTGTGCAGGTCAAATTCTTTAACTGTCTCTTTGTTCTTTAGAGCTGGGCAGCTAGTGTGTGAAGACACAGGGAATGTTATTTACAACACCTGTGGGATGTGGGCTTGGAGAGCTGGGCATATGTGTGTTCAGAAGGAAGGCAAAATGATCTGGCTGATGTTTTGGTGCGGTGGGACTTGGGAACCCTAAAGCTACGCCAAGGTTGATGGCTAAACTTCTCCTAAGAGGGGTTGTCTTGGGGCTAGAGGATTTTTGTCTTATTGAGTGAGGTAGGCAAGTGTGGGACTTGGAAGAAGGGAGCGCTACTGACTGGTACCTAGCATCTTTTCCCTCAAAGTTTCTCCTTTGAGTCATGCCAAGCAAAGTGATGTAAGCGACTTAAGTGATGCAAAGGGCTGTCAAATGGTTAACCTCGCTAGGATGTCTATAGACTATGGTCTAGTTATGCCTCTGACTTCCTTTGGCTTTTAGTGGGCCCAGAAAATTATCTAGTGTAAAACATGATGAAGAGTTCAGGATTCTTATCTCCCAGGAGACTCAAAACACAGATCTCATCTTTGGAGTAAATGCTCTTTATTTCTTTTGCATCTTTTCCTGCAAGTTTTCTGTTAACGAACAAACAAACAACAACAACAAAAACTTCGATGGGGAAAAGGAAACAATGTGTAATACTTCAGTTTCTGAAAGGAACTTATGGGGAACTGCGATGATACCATGAATACAGGACAGTGTAGACTCACGATGACTCTGCTGGTCATCGGTGGAAAAGTAACTGGTAGATGCTATAAAAAGGTAAGTCTGATTGGTGTGGGTTACCTGCCTCCCCTCAGTGTTAAACAGGGTGTCATCTGTTGGTTAAGCCAAGATTCCAAACCGTGGACACTCTATTCAAGGTAAATGTTATACAGAGTTGATGTCACCAAAAACTTTTATTTGCCCATAGAGCCACTAATGGATTTTTTAAAAAATGATGTTAATCTTCCTTAAGTATTGTGGTTTGGGGACTCCCAATAAGCTTGCCCATGACTTCTGAAACAGAACACCGTTGTATCTTTTAAAAACATCCTACCTGCTTTCTTCAGCTTTGAAGTTTGCTTAGGGATAGGAAGACTGAACTTAGCCTGGCCCCAGGGCCATGTTGGTCACCAAGGCAACATCGTGATTGGTGCCATTGAAGCTTTCTCTGGGAATTTTGCTGGCACTACAAGAGAAGTGGCATTTTTCCTCCAGAAATGAGACATTTTTCCTTCAGTAAACCATATAAGGAGGGAGCTGCCTGGGGCCAGTTTTGCTATAACATGGCAACACGTGGCTGAAAATAAGGCTGATCCAGAGGAGAACCGAGCCAGTAAATGGAAGTAGTCCTCATGATGCCAGCTCTGCCATGGATCTAGCTGGGCTGAGAGCCAGGATGCCCTCAAAGTTTCATATCAAGAGCCAGTAACTCTCCATTTTCTTTCAGTCTCTTCAACCTCAGGGATGTGTGTGTGTGTGTGTGTGTGTGTGTCTGTACGTGTGTGTTTCATGATTGAAATATTCCATCATCATAGACTGGTTCCATAAATGGCTTTATATCCAAATAATAAAATATATTTAACAATTAAAAAGGTGCATGCAAGTCTATGCATGAATCATTGCATTACTTATCATAATAAAAAATAAATGAAAACAACTGAAAGCCATTTTTGGAAGGCTGGATAAATAAAGTATATTCTATAAATATACTTAAAGGAGAAACTGTATAATGAGTCATATTCAGCTATACCAATTGATGTTGTAGGATCTTCACTGAATATTGCTGATTTTTAAGAAAGAAGGTTAGCCTTGTACAGTGTTGGTAGGAATGTAAATGTGGAGCCATGATAGAAAGTAGTATTTTGTCCTTCAAAAATTAAAAGTAGAACTACTACCAGGTATAGTGGGACCCACTCAAAAGATTGAAGCAGGAAGATCTCCATGAGAAAGAGGCCAGTCTGGGCTACAGAGTGAGACTCTGAAAAACAGTAACAACAAGAAGAATAAAGTAGAACAAGCATATCTTGCAGCTACTCCACTCCCCGGTGTATATGTCAGAGAATACCTGCAACCTCATGCTAGTGTAGCATTACTCACAATAGCCAAGAAAGCGTTCATGTACAGATTAATAAAGAAAATTGTGCTGTATACTGCATGTACAGTGGAATTCTATCTAGACTTCAAAAAGGAAGTCAATCTGGTCATTTGTAGCAACATGGACGAAGCTGGAGGATAATACGTTAAACAAAAGAAGTCAGACACAGAAAGAGAAATACCCCATTGTCGCACTGCCATGTTGCTCTAACAAGTCCAGAGAGTGAAATGGTACCTGCCAGGGCTGGAATGGGGGGCGGGGGGAATGAGGGATGTTAATCAAATGGCATGGTATTTCATTAGAAAGGATGGGCTTTGGAAAACTCCTGAACAGCATGGTGACTACAGTCCACAACAGTTCACTGCTAAGAAGGAAGTTTCTAAGTAATCTCACCATGAAAAAATGATAAGTACTTGAGATAATATATGATAATTAGTTTGATGCAGCAATTTCATAATGTATACATATGTCAAAATTTCTGGTTGTACTCTACAAATACATTCAACTTTTGTCAATTTAAAAAGCAAATGATTTTGCAGGGATGAAAAACTAAAAGTAGTTTATAAAGCAAGATTGCAAAAATACTCTTATTTTGTAAACTTGTGTAATTTTGTATGTATGAATCTACACTAGAAAATCTAGTTCACGTCATTACACTTGGATTTTAGGTACTTTACATTACCTTATTATTTTGTATTTTTCTTTAATTATACACATATGTGTGTATGCTTAAATATAGATGTATAATAAAAAGAGAAAATTAAAATTTTCTAGGAAGGAAGAAATGGAGGGAGGAAAAATCAGGAAAGAAAGGAGAAAGGAAATGTCTGTAGTTTGAATTTTGCCTAGGTGATTTAGAAAAACATGGAAGGGGGAGAAGATGCCATCTCATGAGGCTTTCACTGCCATGTCCCAGGGGGACAGATAGGCCAAGGACATCCAAGGACATCCGGAAGAGGAAACAATGAAGGGGAAGGTTCAGGAAAGTGAGAAGCCATGATGTTTTGAGGAATAAATTGTCTGATATAGTTAAATAAGTGTCAGTAACTGAGCAGTTTACTCTTAATGACTGAGGCAGAGTCAATTAAACTCAAATGTTAATGCAAGGAATTTCACATCCAGGTTATATATGGGATGTGCAAGGGAAAGGAAAAACGCTGTTATCATGTATCTGGTCCCTATATCTAATTGCTTCACTGCATTTCTCCTTTGAGGTCTAATAAACACCATCAGTTTAAGATGTCTAAAGGAAAACTCTTGATTTCCTCTCCAAATCTGCTCCAGTTATGGTTGATTTTGTGTCGGTGTGACAGAGCCATGAGGCCCTCAGATGTTTGGTCAAATGTTATTCTGGGTGTTTCTGAGAGAGTATTTAAATTGGCAGACCAAGTGGGGCTGCGGATATAGCTTGGTGGTACAAGCACCTGCCTGGCAAGCCCAAGGTCCTGAGTTCAATTCCCAGAACCAATATATATATATATATATATATATATATATATATATATATATATATGTATTATTGGGCCTTGGATTTAGTTCAGCAGCACAGTACCTGCCTGGTAAGAGCGAGGTTGTGAGTGTGATCCCTGGTACCCAAAAAAATAAAAATGAAAATAAAAAATTGGTAGACTGAAGAAGACAGTTTATCTTCTTTGCTGTGGATGGGCTTCATTCAAGAAGATGAAGTTCTGAAAAAAAAAACCCAAACCTTAAAGTCTGGCCCTCTCCAAAGTAAGGGAGGATTCCACTCACCTGCCTTCATTTTTTTAGTTTTTTCCTGTCCTTGAGCTTGAGTTGAGATATAAATCTTGCTGGGTCTCAAGGCTTCCAACTTTCCAAATGAAACTACAGCTTACACAGGTCCCAAGTAGCCAACCTGCCCCGCAGAGGTTAGGATTTACAGTGTCTGTAATCACTTACACACTCATGCAAACATGCATGCATGTGTGCGCGTACACACACACACACACTCACACCCTCTTTGCTGTTTCTCTGGATAACTCTGACCAATATCTCCTCTCTCTCCGGAAGCAACATTAGTCTGCCAGTTCCTTGGTATACAGACCTCGGGGTCATTCTTGCCTCTTTCTCTGACATAAGATCCAGCCCAAAGGTAGATTCACATCAATGATAAAACGGACCCAGAACCTGACCTGTATTTGCCTTGTTTCTTGCTACCAACATGATCTCTTATCTGGACCAATGCAATCATTACCTCACGCTATAGTGTCCCTGCATCTACCCTTCCCCTTTACAACCAGAAGCTCGGCAGCCTTGGTAATCTTCTCAGACATGCCAGGTCATGCCTGTCCTCTGTTCAAGACCTACAGACAGTTTCCTTTGCCTTCTAGATAAGATCCAAAGTCCTCATGTGCTCTGCAAGCCCATGCAGGATCTGGTGCTCATTCCACGTCCAGGCTCCATCTCCACCACCTCCTCCATTCTGTCTTCAGCCCTACTGCGTTTCCCTTGCAACATGCCGAGAATTCCTGCTGTTCCCAGATGGCTACAAGGGCCAAGGCCCACTCCTCCTAGGTGTCGGCCTCAGATCCCTTCCCTGCCACCTTCTTGAAACCACCTCCTACCCTTCTTGAGCCATTTTTCACCACCAGGATGAACACATGTTATTTATCATCTTCTGGTCCCCAGACTTGAACACGAGGCTCATGAGAACAGACAGTTGCCTTCTGTCTCTGTTCCCTGCACAGGAGCCCCAATCAATAAGGGTTTGTTGATGAATGAAGTTTCTTTCCATACATTGGGGGAAATTAGATGTTTTTTATATGATCATGTTTGCCATTTGATCATGTACTATATGTATTGAATATTGTGCCAAGATTTTTACATAAATTAACTCATTTGGTTTTTACAACCACCTAGAAAGTACAAAACATTTTCTGAATGAAGAAACTAGGGCAGACATGACCTCATTAATGTCCTACAGCTACAAGTATTGGAAGCTACCTGCCACCCCAAGGTGACTCCAGAGACACATAAATGCTGCATCTCTCAATTAGCAAAGTCATTAAGAAACACTAAAGGACAGCAAGAATTGAAGATTTATTTCCTACCTAGATTTAGTTTTTGTGGATAAATATGTTTACCACTATAGCCAAGCACGGTGGTGCAATTTCAGCTTCTTGGGAGCCTGAGGGAGGAGAATTGCAAGTTCAAGGCTAGTCTTAACAACTAAAGATCTTGTCTATGTTTTAAACAAAGAGGGCTGAAGATATAGCTCAGTGGTTGAGCACTAGGATAGCAAGCATGACGGCTTGGGTTTAATCCCTAGCATCAAAAAAAAAAAAATCCAAAATTCCCATTATAGAGTACCATATGTATACAGTCTGTTCAATACATCAAAGAGTAAAGAGACAGTGGGAAGTTTGTATTGCAGCAGGGACGGAGCAATATTATTAGGCTATCATGGTAATGGCAAAGACTCTGAAAAGCTTTCTTGGGTCTTGCATACATTGTAAACTTGGTAGAAGCTTTACAAGCTCACTTAAGGATAAAGGCAGTGCTTTTTACCCTTGTAAGTTTGTTTTTGTGAATCTAACAAATATTTATGAAGCACCCTTCTAGAAGAGTCAGGCACAATTTTAGACATGGCTATAAGATAAAGAAATGTCGCCAGGGATTTACCTCAGCAGTGTAAGTGCCTGCCTGGTAAGCAAAAGGCTGTGAGTTCAATCCCCAAAAAGATAAAGAAATGTCTTCTTTAGTGAAGTGATTTGGAGCTACATTCTGTAGTCAATGAAGCTACTGCATGTATAAGTAACTGTGAATGTAAGTTTTCAGTAGCAAAGGCAAAGTACATGAGAAAAATCAACTTTCTTTTGGTTCCTAGTTTCAGAGGTTTTGGTCCATGATTTCTTGGTTCCACAGCTTTGGGCCTGTGGTGAGGCAAATCATCATGGCAGAGAGTAAACGTGTACCAAAGCTACTCACTTCATGCCAGCAGAAAGTAGAGAGAAAGAGAGAAAGGAAGGGGCTGGGGCCCAGATATGCCCTTCAAGGGTGTATCATTGACCTAACTTCCTCACACATGGCCTCACCTCCTGAAGGTTCCGCCTCCTCCTAGTAACACTGTCACTCAGGGACCACATTTTCAATACATGCGATCCTGGGGGACATCCAAGATCCAAACCATAACACCTAGTCAGGATAGTAAAGACTAAAGGGTAAAGTACCTTTGATGGTGAGGTTGAGCAAATAAAGTCTTTGAGCTTTTGAATATGGTTTTGTAGATTTTGGTAGTTTGAGCCTCACTTAAGCATCGAATGTAGTATTTTGAAAGAATGGAAGTTGAGTTGACATTTTTAACCAGAGTGCTTAGTCTTGTGATGAAGTCATAAGGACTTGCACTCACAATTAGGCACCATAATAGAACTATTAAAAGAACACTGATTCGCTAATTTGTTGATTCTTTTCTTCCTTGTGGGGCTCTCTGGGAACGCTGCCTGCTTGCAGAGAGCTCCTTTGGCTGTCTTCCTATACCTTTCAGGCCCTCCAAACAAACTTCTTAAGTACCTCATAATGGCCCATGAGCTTGCTGATTTTGTTTCTCATATGTCAGAAGTACCTTTTTTTTTTTTAATACTAATAGACCCATTACAGAGCATAAGGATATCTCAGGTGGTCTCTGTATGGACAAACTCTTCAGATTTATTCATGGCTCTCTGCTTTCATGAACTTTCAGGAGTCAGGAGACATAAATTCCAGTCTTTGGCATGATGCTAATTAACTTGGCTTTCCTAGTGCTTTGCTACCTTAACTATCTATACCCAAAGGTTAATGTCTGTATCACCTCCCAGCTCCAAAGTCTATTCCATATCAGTAAAGGCATTCAAGAAGAAACTTATCCCATTTGGGCGTAGAACTGAATCACAAGGCAGAGAGACTTCTCAGGGAACAGACAAGCGCAAGGGGTCTCCAATCTCAGGCTGGAAAAACTGTTAGAGACTCACACAAGAAGATGGTATCAAGGTAAAAGAGAGAACATGAATACACCTTGAACAAAGGAAACAGAAGCACAAAGCTACAAGAGCTGCCGTCACCTCCTGGAAGAATATATCAACTATACATGAATATCAAACACCTTTTGAAAAATGCAGATACTAGTGTATCTAGTACTATTTACAACAAAATGACAACTGAAGTCTTTGGTGTTTGTCACTCATTGCTTCGATCCAGGCTCACAGCACTTAGAAGCAGTATGAGACTTGAGATTTCAGGGTAGCACTGCAGAGGTAGAGAGTCTTGAGAGGAGTTGCTGTCTGGTGCAGAGCTTTTGGAAGATTTTAGGGATTCATTGAGACAAATCAGACACTTTAAGTCTGAGCTCCAATGAAACAGAATTAATAAAGTATTCTCACTTAAAACCAACTTACCCTTGGGAAATACAGGAGCTTATGCAGGGCAACTGGTGATGCTTTGTAGGGTGAAAGGGTCCATCGAGTAAGTGCTTTGGCACTAGCATCCTCTTGGAGAGGAAAATACTCCAGAATGTTCCTTCTGACCCTTAGTTGGGCTTCTTTACACAGAAAACAAGTGCAAGGTGCTTTCTGAAAGGAAGATGGAGGCAGTTTGTCAGAATTATGATGAAACCAGCTGTATTCTGAATCCAAGGAACTCCTAACTACTATCTTCTCAGAGCCATACAAATGAATCAGGGACCATTTTGCTGCCTGAGAAAAAAGTAGTAGAGATACATAAATAAGTTATTGTATTTCTGCATGCTACCTTTCACCCTGGTTTTTCTTAGAATGTGGGTGTGTCTGATACAAATACTTGATTCCCTGCAAAGGATGAGCTAGGCAGCTGAACGGAAGACATTTTAAGAATCCTCATTTCTGCAGTGGAGTGACTTTGACATAAAATTGGTGTTCCATCTATGAATATTAGAACTAAATAAAATTGAATATATCTAAAGCAAATTTAAATATATTTTGAAAATTTAGTCAAAGTCCTGAATTTTCCCTTCCCCACTGCATGATGTGGATGTTTACACAGTTGAGTAGCTATTTATAGAAAACAAGAAAACAGAGCAAGTAGGCACAAAAAGAACTGATTAGAAAATTTAGAAACAAAAAGGCATTATTTGAAAGAAAAATATCAAACAGGATAAAGTTTAGACTGAAACAAGTCAAAGAGAGACTAGTAGAGTAGTTCTGAAGAATTCACACAGAGTGATGCAGAAAGAGACAAAACCTGTGAAAAAGAAGTTATGAGCCATGAATAATAGATTATGAGGCTCTAACATAAATCTGTAGACGTTCCAGGGTAAAAGAGATGGAAGTAAAGATGAAGGAACAACATTTAAAGAGGTAACAGCTGAAACATTCTAAAAATTGAACACATATATCCTCATACTCAAAGTTCACAACAAATACTAAACAATCAAAATAAATCCTCATGTCTGGAAAGTGTTAAAGCACCAAAGATCCTAAGAGCTATGAAAGAAAAAGACAGGTTACCTACAAAAGAATCACTATTGGTCTTGCAGCAGACTTCTCATCAGCATTGATAAATGAAATAATTATTCAAACTGCCAAAGAAGAATAATTCTCAATCTAGCTACATTTCCATATAAAATTAAACTTTTATTGAAAAGAGAGACAAGTTAAAGACATTTCACCTCATTGATCCATTGAAGAATTAACTTGGGTATAAGGGAAAAAGTCTGATACTGATACTACTAATGACAACAATAGTTAACACAGCAACACTACAAGCAGATACATTTTAAATCCCATTTCATAGCAAGAAAATGAGGTGCAGAAAGGTTAAAACTTCAGAGCTAGTGAGAATTAGAATTTGAACAAGGCAAATGGGGAGGCACTGGATGAAAGAAACAACATGAGACAAAGAAATCGGTAAGATATGTGGATGTATTTTAGTTAACTATTGACGATAATAATTAACTTTTTATGCTAAAACATAAGATGAAAACTAAAACTCTATAAGAGTAAGACCAAGAGTTGTACTATAAGTTATGCCCAAAGCCTTCAATGTGTTCACAAGGATGATGATAAAGAATAGGCTTAAATGTTTCATAAAAATTTATGGCTTTACCATATAAGTATAAAAACAACAAGGACGGAAATGTAATTTATAGTTTCCAAATCACTGAATAAAAATTAAAAAAAATAAAAACATTTATCAGCTCAGCAGAAAACTAGAAAAGGAGAATAAAATTGTAGAAAGAAAAAGAATGGTTAAAAGAAAGCAAAATAAAGACAGTAGAAATATATACAAACATATTACTAATTATAATAAATAATTGTGAGATGAAATCTACTTATTAAGGAAACTTATTGATATATTATAGTTTTAAAATAGCCAAAAAATTTATTACACAAATTTTATAACTGCCTCCTACAGATTAGGATCATTTTAATAGATGATAAACGAAGAAACTTCAAGAGTTATACCTTCCAATTCCAGTTTAAAAATTGAGGCTGGAGTTTACATAACTCTCGTGCTAAGGGAAATTAAAACTCAGACAGATGGATATTTATAAAAACAAATATTTCTGAAAGGAAGTGAATAATCCTTTTCCAACTTTTTTAATTGGAGAACAACCATTTTAGCACTAAGTTTTTCCTAATTGTGGTCCAAGTATGTTAAAGGGAAAACATTTAGCAATCTTAAAACTTTCCCCAGAACTGTGAAACATTCCTGTAATCTCAGCACTCGGGAGGCTGAGGCAGAAAGATTGCCAGGAGTTTGAGGCCAGCCAGGGATATATACTGAGTTCAAGGCCGGCCTAAACTACAGAGTGAAACTTCTACTTCTTGAGATTTTAGATACATTGCTTTTCTAATCATCACTGTAACAAATAATCAGGCTGAGAAATGTTTACATAATTCTTAAGATTTGGATGCTTTTTTAATATATCAACAAGATAGACATCTACCATTTAACATGCTGAACTAGGGGAATAATTTTCACTGTTTGTGTACTAAGTATAAAGTCAGAATGTAATTTACTTTGATGATCAGTAGCAGAGGTTGCACGTTCCGATGAATTTTGAGGACATAAATTTCTGTATCATCTGGGTAAGGTGTGCTTTTCAGTTGTGACACATTTCCAGGTTTCAGATTGTCATTATCTTTCCCTTTTGGACCACCAAATGCAATTCCTACCTCCTCTCCCACCCATCCTTATACCTTGACACCTACTCATCTTTTCTCTGTCTCTGGAATTTTGTTATTTCAAGAATGTTACAAAAGTAGAGTCACACAGCATGTGCTTTATTTTTTTTTTTACTCAGCATTATCCTCATGAGTTTCATTCAACTCGTCACACTTATCAGCATTTCAGTGCCCTTTATTACAGAATCCTCCTCCTTGGCATGGATGTACCAGTTTCTTCATCCATTTGCATAATAAAGAACAACTGAATATGTTATAGTTTGGGGCTATCACAAATAAAGCTGCCGTGAGCATTGATGGACAAGTTTCTGCATGAACTTGAGTTTTCATTTCTCTGGCATATATACCCCCAGTGCAGTTGCTGTGTCATAGCATATGGTTTCATATAATATGTACATCATCAAGCTATCTTCCAGAGTGCCTGTGCCGTTGAACCCTCCTATCAGCAGTATATGAATGATTCGGTCCCCTCATTCATGAGATTATTTGGTATAGTTACTATTTGTTTCATGTTAGTCATTCTAATAGATGTCATATCTCGCTGTGATTTTATTTTGCATTTCCTTAATGGCCAGTGATATTGAACACCTTTTTATGTGTTGGTTTCTCATCTGTATGTCCTCTTCAGTGAAGTATCTGTGTGTTTTGCCTACCTTCTTTTTTTTATTTACTGTTGAACTTTGAGCATTCTTTATACATTCTAGATGCAAATCATTTGTAAGATATATGTTTTGCAAATATTTACCCCTAATTTGTAATTCATTTTTTCATCCTTAAAATAATCTTTCCAAGAACAAAGATTTTTAATGTTGATGCAGTTCAATTTAACAGCTTTTGTTTGCATGGATTATGTTTTTGGTATGAAGTTTAAGAACCCTAGTTGATTTTCTACTTCCTACACTAGACATAGAATGATTTTCTCTGATGTTGTTGCATTTACATTTTATAGTTTTGTAAATAGTTTTATGCTTACGTCAACAACACATTTTGAGTTAATTTTTGTACAAGATATGAGGTTTAGCTAAGTGTTCCTTTTTTTCTGATTTTTCTCTTCCTTTTCTCCTTCTTTTTTCCCCTCCCACTGGCATCCGGCTAGTTCAGCGTTTTTGTTGAAAAGGATATACTTCCTTTGATGGTTTGCTTTTGTACTTGTCTCAAAATCACCTGAGCATATTTGTCTGAGTCCAAAATCTCTATTTTGTCCCTCCATTAATACTCCACATTTCAAAGCCTTGATTCCTACAGCTTTACGAGTCCTGAAATCAAGTAGACTGTTTCTGCTCACATTATTACTTTCAAAATTTTTAGTTATCTATATTTCTTTGCCTTTTCATGGAAATTTTAGAACACTAATATAGTTACAACGCTTTCATTGTAATTGTCATAGGAATTATGTTACTCTTCTATTTCAGCTGGAAGAACTGAAATATTTATAATGCTGAGCCTTCTGATCCATGAACATTGTATGTTTCTCTATTTACTCAGCTTCACTGATTTATTTGGTAGTGAGGGTTAAACACAGAGTCCTTATACTAAGCTACCTCCCTAACTCTTTTTTAAAAAAACCAACTTATTTTGAGATAGCTTCTTCCTAAACTGATAAATTACACAGGCTGAGATAACTTGTTCACCCTCCCTGTGCTGGAATTACAGGCATGTGTACCACACTGGGCTTACTCAGATCATTTGTGTCTTTCATTGGCATTTTTAATGTCTAGGAGATAGATTTTATGGCATTTTGTTAGTTTTACACTTAACCATTTAGTTTGAGGGGAGAAATTATAAATGGTGCTGCATTTCAAAACTTCTGTTTCAATTTGTTTATTATAACTATACAGAAGTGCATTAATTTTTTGCCATTGATCTCAATCCTTTCAACCACACCGAATTCACTTCTTCATTCCAGAGAGTTTTAAAAGACTCATCCATATTTTCTACCTATACAACCATGTCACTTGAAAATAGAGACAGTTTTAGGTTCACATTAGTCATATTGGATTAAAAAATGTTTTTTTGTTTTTAATTTTTTGGTGGTTATGGGGATTAAACTATGGACCTTCAAATTTTATGCATGTGTTTTACCATTGACCTACAACCCCAGCCCATACTGTAATATTTAAAAAGTAAGTTCTCTATTATTGGAGATCACTACGAAGCAACTCTGAGAAGGTTTTAAAATTAACTAATTGGCTTTCTATGTTTATCTGTGAGTCTGTCCTAGGCCTTGGCCCCTTGCCTGGTGATGGGAGCTGATTCATAGTAAGTGAACCTCTATGAATCACTGGTCCTGGCTGAGGCCTGTAGTGGCCTATGAGGCCAGAGATACCTCAAAAGGCAAGACAAGGCCACAGCTGAGGACACCTTGGCTCCAACACTAATTAAGTAAATAGAGACTGCAGCTGAAGGAATATCAATCCTGCTGCTACACTCCTACCATAAATGTCATCCTGGAGATAAGATGGTTCTCTTAAATTGGCATAATTTATTACTTGGAGAAGTCTTTGAAGTGACATCCAAGGTCCTGCTCATTTCCCACACTTTCCTCAGTTTCCCCACCCTTTGTTTTGGACTTAGTAAATATGGGTGGTCCAGAGAAGTCTTTGTCTTAGCCCTTAGAGTCCCAAGCTAAGCTAAAGGGTTTTGACCCTCCCGGAGCCCTAAAATCATACCACTGGTCTCATTTTATGTAAACCTTTGCTGTACACTCATTTGGGAGATCAGGGATCTAGGTCAGGACCCAATAACTGGTGCCTGAACAGGGACCTAAAATCCTTGGATTAGGAATTTTAGCCTGAATGAGTAAGTCCATCCGGAGTGGAAAGGTTTGGATATGGAGGAGGCCTTCACAGGATGAAAACTTCACCAGGGATGCCTGGAGAGAAGAGAGGGAGGAAAAAGGGTGAGTCTTCCTGCTGTGAAAAGCCATTATATCCTGGAGTGAAATATGGGAAAAAGGTTTCAGCTGAGGAGCAAAGGTATTCACAACTGCTCCAAAGCCTGCTTAAATGCTCAGGAGCTCATGTGCCAAAGAAAGACTTAATAAAAATGTTAAAAGCAGTAACCAAATATAATCCATGGTTTCTTCAAACAAGCACTATAGAAATTGATATTTGGGAAAGAGTTGGAAAAAAATCTTTAAAAGGTACAAGCATTTCCCCTGAGATGTTCTCAACTTGGAATCTGGTCCTTTTAGTTTTAAGTCTGTTAAAGAGCTCACACTGGATAGTCTCTGATTCACACACAGAAGGAGTAAGAGAGCTCCTTCCTGAGGCACCTGCCACCAAACCAAAATCCCTAGAGAGATCACCTCAGCAGGAGCCAGAGCCTTTACAAAAAATATCTCATACAGCTCCATCCAAAAACCTACAGGTAGTGTTGGAAGAGGCAGCTGCATGGGGAGAGAACAATACCCTCTCTGCTTGCTTCCCTGTTGGAACTGAAAGAGATGCTAATGACAATGAGTATTTTGTTCATATGCCTTTTGAAATACAACTGCTAAAATATCTTAAACAAAGTGTGGTTAACAATGGAGTCCAAAGTCCATTTACTGTGGGACTTTTACAAAATGTTTTGGGTACATATCAGTTGACACCTTATGATATTAAACATCTGGCACAAACATGCCTGTCTCCTGCTCAATTCCTTCATTTTTATGTAAAACTAAAAACTCTCATTTCAGAGCAGGCTCATAAAAACAGGATGGGTCCCAATCCATGTCCCACAATAAATGAGGAAATGCTTTCTGGGACAGGGATATATGTACCACTTGAGGAACAGATTCGATGTCCTGAAAAGCTATTTCCACAATTGGCAGAATTAGTAAAAAAAGCATTAGCAACTATTCCAGAGGATGGGGCTCCAGTGATGTCCTTGTTACATATTCTGCAAGAACCACAGGAACTCTTTACTCAATTTGTGGCAATTATAAGAAGCTGTTTGCAGACAGGTATCAAACATAGAAGCTGAAAACATTTTAACTTTACAGTTGGCATATGAAAATGCTAATCAGGATTGTAAACAGGCTTTAAATCCTATAAAGTCAACTAATTATTTAACAACATATATTCGAGCATGTCAGGACATTGGAACTGAGTCCTATAAGACAACTATGATGGCACAGGTTATGGCTGGTCTTGCAAATGCAAAAAGGAGTAATGTAAAATGCTTTAACTGTGAAAAAATGGGACATACTAGAAAAAATTGCAGAGTGTTTGTTAGATCTAATAGGACAGATGCTGCAGCTACAGCATGGCAAGAGAAAAGTGCCTCTGGTGAGGAGGACTTAGGTTCCATACCTGGACTCTGTTTGAGATGCCAAAAAGGGAGGCATTGGTGATTATTGGCATGCTATGGATCTCTGGGTTTTTGAACAGGGAGACTATGTGGCACAGATGATTTTGTTACTTATAGAGAAGCCTTCTTTTGTTATGTATAGACAGCTTAGAAGGGAGCAAGACCCTCAGAGTAAGACTACAAAGAGAGAAATTTATTTTACATAGTTAAAGCTAGACTTACTCAGATTTTTGGCAAGATCTATGAAGAAGGGAGAAAGAAGGGATGGCAGGAAGAGGAGATACAAATACTACTGGGAATGTAAAGGGGAATATAAATATGGATATGGTATAGATTCTAAATTATGAGTTATATAATTTTATACATACTCCACAAACTCATAAACCCAAATAGAATAGGTGATTTTCTATAAAAATATGAACAATGAGGATCTACCAGGTCCAGTCAGGAAAACAAAGCCTCTCCAAATAATTCACTAAAAGAAATTTAAAGCAAAAGTTCCCTGGAAAAGTAGAGAAGATACCAAATCTATTTTCTGAGGGTAGTATATAACTTTGAAATTAAACTAGAAAGGGCAGTAGATGAAAAGACCATCACACAATAGTTTTGTTTCATTTATGAACATAGATGGGAAGATCCTAAATAAAATAAGAACAAACGGAATTATACAAAAAGTGCACAAATGTATGACATGTAGTAATTAAATGGACTTTTTCCATCATACAAAGATGTCTCAACATATAAATGTAATCTAATAGTATCAGAATTAAAAGAAAAAATACCCAATAGATGTAAAAGAATATGATGATAGTGGGATACAAATATTTAAGATTTTTGAAAATCTTACTAAATTATAAGTAGAAAGGAATTTCCTTAATCTTCTCTTTAGAGTCACTGTTTCCACTTTATCTCCAAATATTTTTTCCTCAACCCAACTAAATCAATGTATAATCCTCACCATTTCAATGCCAAATTTAGTGGGCAATTTTTATTGTAGTCTTTTAGCAGCTTGACACAGGGAAATCTCTACCTCCATCATATAATGCTTTCCTGGGGTTCGGAGCCTCTAAATCCCCTTGGTTTTTCCTCCTGGACCAGGTATGTCCAGTTCTGACTGCATGCTGCACACATCTGTTATATTTTAAAAAGATAAACTTTTGTTACTTACGTACATTAATGATATTATGTATTTTATATGTAGCCTAAGATAATTCCTCTTTAGTGAGGTCCAGACCAATTAGGAATGTTCAACCTGGATAAAGGGTCACTCATCTTCATTTTTTTCTCTGGGGGTCACAGTATCTTTCTGATATTTCAATGCCAGCATTGCAGGAAGGTATGCCCCCCATTTGTTGTTTCTCTTCCTGTCTTTTTTTTTTTGGTACCAGGGATTGAATTCATGACCTTGCACTTGCACTTGCCAGGCAGGTGCTTACACTGCTGAGCTATATCCCTGGCCCCCTCCTGCCTTTATACTAGTCTGTTCTGGTGATCTTATTCATCCCTGTGCCTTTAACTTCCTCATCTACACTGTTGACATCCAAATAGACTTGCAGCTCCAATCTCCTAGCTGACATCTCCATTGAATGTAAATTGTGTCTCAAATCTACCTGGTCCAAAATAGAACTCCTGGCTTTCCTTTCCCCTTTACCAACACACAGCCTTTTTCCTCCTCCCATCCTTTCTAATTCTTTAAAGGCAATTCCCTTTGACCAGTCAGTCAGGTCGGAAGTGGAAGATCATCCTTGACCTCTCTCTTCTCCCCAGTCTTATACCTAGCCCATCATTAAATCTTGTTGATTTTATCCCCAAATATAACTTTAATGTAACCATTTCTTACTGCCCTCATGGCTACCAGTATGGTCCAAGGAAGCATAATATCTGGTGCAATCGCCTTTCAGCCTTGTTTATACCATGCCCTCCACCATGATTCCACCAGTAGCAGCCTCATAGAACTTCTCTTTTTCTTCTATTTTTTAAAAAAGGCATAGCATCTATTGCCAGTGGGTATAAAGCAAAAAGTGTTTTTACACATTTACAGATAGAAACATAAATTGTTCCAGACTTGCAACATGTATTAAACATTTTAAATATACATCTCCCTCAATCCAGCATTCCCATGGACTCTATCCCACAGAAGTAAACCATCATAATCACATATGTACATTAAATTTTATTATAATGATAAAAAATCTGGTAACAAAATAAATACTCATCAACACAGAAGATATTCAATAGATTGTGGAATCTCATCACTATGACATGGCCATTAAAAAGAATTAAATAACAGAGATTATTCACAGGGAAAAGTGAGAGATGCTGAGAAGGTATATGGCTTCATTTATTTAAAAGCTAGAGAGAACTTCTTAAGGCATAGTTATTTAATTTCTTCTATGACAGCTCCCCAAAGTCTTCTCTTCAGAATGAATTCCACACTTCTTGCCATCACCCATATGGCCTGACACTGGCCATCTCAGCGTTACACGTCCTGCTTGCTCCATTTTAAGTCACACCGGTCTTTACTGATGCAGCTTGGTCAGGTCGGGCTCACGCCTAATGCAGGTGCTCCCTTCATTGCTTCTGCCATTCTTCTGGATCTCCCAAGGCCCATGAGGCTCCAGGTCCCCTTCCAAAGGTTTTGCTTTCTCCCCTGCTGGGAAGGCAATCCATGGTCCTCACTGGATGCTTCTTGGGATAATGCCTTAGTTGAGAAAGTGACATGCCCATGATCACACTGCTTCCTAGGAGGGGTGGGCATGCCAATGTCTGGTCATTGCAAGGATATTTACACCTAGGCCCCTGGTCCTACTTGTTCCAAGTCCTGAATGCAGTCATTGTAGCTCTAGGACCCCCTCTGAAACTGAGCCGTGCTACACTTACATTGTGGTTTAACTGGTCCCTTCTCCCACTCTTCTTTCCTTCCCTTTGTTTCCATTGATGTTGGTCCCAAGGTGGGACCACTAATTATTATTGTCAGCTTAACCAGATTAAGACACATCTAGATGATTATTAAAACACACTTCTGGTAAAGTCTGAGTGAGTCGTGGAGTGTGGCCTTGGGGGCTTCATCTGATTCCTAACCTTTCCTTTCTGATGCTGTTCCCCTGCTTTGCTTCCTAGCTACCAGGAACACCCTGGCATGATACACCTGCTTTAGAGCCAGCTAACCGTGGACTGATCCTCTGAAATCATGAGCCAAGACACCTTCCTCCTTTAAATTGTAGGTGTCAGGTAGTTTGTTTCTGTGACTGGAAGAAAGTAGCCTAACACACAAGGTGCTTTTAATACATGACTTGCAGTCTAAATTCCATCTCAGACCCCCAGTGCACAACCCACTCCTCTGACTCAGTTCTTTGCTCACATGTTAACTTCTCTCTGAACACATTGTCTAAAATGAACATTTCTGTGTCTCTATTTTTTCTTTATATCTGTGTAATTGAAAATTTGTATATATGTGCATATAATTATGTTGTATATATTTTAAATTTGTTTCACTTACTATCTTGCATGCTTCATAAAGAACTTTGCAGTTTTTACCCCTTCAATCCCTGTCACTTATAAGCGTGTCTGCCCCAGAGTAAGCCCTGAATCAAAATACGTTGAGACGAAGGCAGGAGAGAGCTGATAATGGGTACCAAGTTATTAAAAACAATAGAAGCCCTTTTCCTAATAGTAAAATTTTAGAACTTGAAAGTAAGGAAAGGTACAAGGGTATCTGATATTATCTCACTATTAAATAATACAATAAAATACAAACAATGATTTGAAGAACAAAAACTGGAAGAGACAAAAAATTATATGCAAATTATGTCTGCATATGAAAAAAGTACCAAAACTTTTGGAAAATCTCTTAGAATCAGTAAAAGGCCTGTACCAAATATGTTAAGATGTAAGGTGAAAATACATGACCTGTATCACTTACAGGCACAAATAATAATCATTTTGAAAATATAATAAACAAAAGATAATATACCTGAGTAATAAAAGCTGTATCTACTCCAGGGATAAGTCTAACAAAAGTGTATTAGAAGCTTTTGAAAACAATTACAAAAGATGGGTTAAAGAATCTGAGAAACAACTGGGAAAACTGGAATGAAATGCTGCATTCATGGATAAGAGCATGCGATACATTAAGAGTTCAACTTACTGTAAATTTTTCTAAAATAAAGAAACCACAAAAAACACAATAAGGTTTGTCAAAGCACATGACAAGATAATCCTGAAAGTCATTTCAAAGAGAAAAAGGAAAAAACAAGCCAAGAACACTTGGAAGGGGAGTGAAATGTAATAATCCTGACCCAGTATCTGTGGAGAATATTAAGACAGTGTAATGTTTAGGAGAAGACAGGGCAAAGCAGGGGGCAAAATAGGAAAGTACAGAAACTGACCTATGGAAAATTTGGTGTGGGACAGAGATTGTGCCACAGATCAATATCAATATTTGATAGATGTGGTTAAAGTAACTCACATGGAAGAGTCCTGCATCATGCTAAAGCAAACAAAACAATTCTAGATAGATTTCAGAAATGTGAAAAATATATCAGATAAAATATAGGACTTATAACAATTTAGTAGCAGGAAGGATTTGGTAGTTAAGACATAAGTGTTAAACATAAAAAATAATAAATATGACATACTGTTAAAATTTACCATCAAAACAAGAATAAATTCATAACAAGAACAACTCCCCCCAAATACATAAAAAAAGTCAAGTCACAAACTTAGAGAAGTCATGTTCTATGTATGTAACTCAGAGAATTAGTAAGGCAAACAATCCACAGACAAAACGGGCAGAAAAAACAGGCAGACAATTGACAGAGAAAAACTTGAACTGTTAAGAAGCATATGTGAAGATGTTCAATATTACTAGTAATCGGGATTGTGAACAAAAATGAGATACTGTTTTTTACCTAATCAGCTTGGAAAAACTAAAAGTCTGACTCCAGCAAGATGCTAAAGTGCTGTTGCTGAGAGTACGAATTAGTAGGACAACTTTGGGAGCAAGTTCAACAGCAAGATGAAGGCGCCAGTGTCTTACCATCCACTTATTCTAGTTCCAGGAAATATTTTCTAATTGAGATAAATTCATGTACCTAAGTCATGTACCAGAATATTTTTACTGTGTTATTTGTAATAACAAAATACCGTAAGCCATCTTTAGCACAGAAAACTAAGAAATGGTCAAATATAATCATATACTGAAATATAGCACAGCTGTGAAGAGTAAGAATCAAGCTACACGTTCCAGCTGGATAAAGCTGAAGAAAAAATAGTGCTGGGTGAACTAAGGAAGACAGAGGTTACATAGGATGTGACAATATTTACTAAAACTTTAAAAATAAAAGTGCTACGTTTATGTCATTACAGATATAATCCATTATAAAAACCACTCCTGGGTTTATGAAACCATTTATGCAGCAATTCTTCTTTAGGGAGAGAATAAAGGGAATGTCATTTGAGAGGGGTACATGGGAGGCTTGAACCATATTTATATTGTTTTACTTATTTTTAAAATATTTGATCTAACTATGACAAAAATAATGAGATTTGTTGATACAGTGCCAAGTCTCAAAGGATTAAAATTATTATTATACTGACACATGCATACCCATATTTATATCAGTGCCCTTTACAATAGCTGAAGCACAGAAATAGTCTAGATGTCCATCAGGAGATACATGGATAGAGAAAATGTGACATACATACAGATATAGATACGCTATTCATACAGATGAATGAATTCACAGTATGTTGGAAAATGAATGGATCTTGAGAGCATAATGTTTAGAGAAAGAACTCAGACAGAAAATCTTAAATATTGTTTGGTTTTTCTTCTTTATTTGAGAAACTCAAAATATTATTAAAAAGTAAAATAAAGAAGAGATGGTAGGAAATAGGGAGGCAGACTTTTCGGAGGTGGAGAAGGAAGTGATGGGAAACGGGGATGTGAGTGGTGAAATGGCATAAAAAGAATATAGATATGCCAGTTCCCCAGAATGGATGTTATTATTATGTACCAAAATGTGCACAAATACAAAGTCCAGGCATAGCAATATATTTTGTTATTTACATTTTTGTATTCTGTATACTTCTGAAATATTTTGATTTTAAAATATTTTCTTTGAAAGGAAAAGAGAAAAATCATCCAAATGTTCAGTTTCTTCAAAATCACTTAAATGCCAATCAGTAGGAAACTAATAAAGCAAATGCCGCATACCTGTCAATATTTAAAACAATGCTTTATATTTATGTAATATGGTAAGGTGTCAAATGAAAAGGTTTATAAACTAAGCTTATAGTATGATTTTTATTTGTACCTGATATACACATGAATCAGAAATGTTAAATAAAAAATTTAAAATTGTCTTTGCTTATATCTAGATAATAGATTTTCCTTATTATTTTTCTTTATTTTTAAATGATAATATGTATTTTAATAAAAACAATCACATTATTGAATGTAGATGTTGAATTAAAGTGAAAAAATGCCAAGTTTCACCTACTTAGATTTTCACTTCATTTTTCCATTTACAGCTTTGAGGGCTGGGGAGGCTGCAGCTAAATTTGATTCTCAGTGGCTGAGATGTTAGTCATGTAAATCGGTATCATATGTTTTGAAAAGTAATTTGGCAATATGTAATTGGAGCACATTTACTAGAACAGGGAATTTATCCCAAGGAAATAATAAAAGAAGCACAGAGGACATACAAAAGAGGACCTTTCTGTTACAGCGTAATTCAAAGCACTAAATGGCTGGAAACAACCTACATGTCCAACAGAGGGGATGCTTTAATAAAGGACAGTAATAAAATCCCATGTGGATAACTTTTAAAAGCATAGTTTGAGGGATATTTTATGAGATGAAACCTGCCCACAAATTAGAATCTAAACATAATTTAAATGTATCTCTCAGAAAATGATCCCTGAGATTACCTGAAAGGTGAGAAGTTTTTAACTTTTTAATTAGTTTAGGTATTTTCTAAATTGGGGCCAGTATAAATTTTATAATTCAAAAAAGGTGTTTTTAAATAAGGAGAATAACTTTCCTCTGTCTCGTTCTGGTCCCCTCTGCTGGTCCACTTGGCCCCTGGTCACAGCACACATAGGGATCCCTGGGTTACTGTCTGCAGCAGGTAATTACTAACTATCATTATAAATTGTCCCTTTGTCCATCCTCTTCAAAAATATAAGCAGGGTCAAGCAGCTATGCAGGTCAGTGAACAAGAGAAGCAGCGAAGGAGCCAACGCTTTGCTCTCGGACTTGCCCGGCTCTGTAAGGGTTCCTTATTATCCACCGTCCTTGGTTTATTAGCCAGTGCATTCCTTCTGAACTGGATTGTGACATGAACAGATAGCAGTTTTTGCCCCAGGGGAAGGGTTAAACTCTGAGAAAGGAGAGCAGATTAAACAAGGAAGAAAAACTATCAATATGTCATAAAATATACATGCTATTTCTAATTTACTCCTGTCCATTTGAGGCAACATATCTAATGCATTACAAATATTTCTGGTAATAGAGTATCATCGTTTCCTTTGGTAATGTGCTGGTGTCTGTAACTCATTTGGACTCAATGAATTACTGTTTTATTTAATGAAAAAAAGATAAATTGTACTTGATTTGTATTTATTAATTTCTATGAATTTGGTATATGACATTTATGAAAGCTTAGGCACATAATTTCTCCTTTCTTTAATTTACAGCCAGAGAACTGTTTAAATATAATTTTAAATGATGCAGAAAATGTTTCCTGACATATTTGTTTTTTTGAATTTCCAACATGCAGATTTGCCATTTCTATGTGATGAACAAACACTGTCTCAAATTGTGGAGAAAGAAAAATGTTACCTGTTTAGGATTGCTTTATTAAATCTTAGCTCTTATATTTTGGTGGCAGCAGGCTGACTTTCCTGGAGGTTGATAGGTTTAGTTGGAATTTCGGTCTAGTTCATGGTAATTCAATTTGATAGGTAAGGCTTTGCAGGTGCAGTGATTCACTGCAAACCCCTAGAACAAAGTCTAAAAATAAAAGTCATTTTGATAGCATTTGGGGGGAACAGAAGTTAAATGATAGATGAAATATGTTTCTTAGAGAAAATTACTATTTCTCTATTCATTTCCTGAGAAAATAGGTTTTGTAATTAAGTAGATATTTTTCTTCATATTTATCTCTTGAAAATTATTCTATTTTCCTTATTCTGGATTATGGTCATATCAATTCAGAATGCCTTTAAACATCTGCCCAGCTATTGTTCAAGTAATGCTAAAATTTTACTTTTTGAATTTTTAAAGTAAACATAGGTCTCCCCCTCCACACAAGAATAAGTGTCAGCTATTTATTGTGTTGTGGTTTTGATTAGGATGTATATTAGTAAGGAAATAATCACCAGTGCTTTCATGAGCAATCGGAGGATAAACAAGGGAGGGACCTTCCCCTTACTTCTGTCATTAAAACAGATGTTCTCTACGACCTTGACTATACAACTCCATCCTCTAATCAGAAAGAGCCGACTTGTGGATTTGATAGATGTCTGGGGCAGAGCTTGGAAGACTGCATAGGATGTTGTTTTTTTGTGCTGAAATTGGGTGGGCAATTTCTGTTTTAACGTGTGTTATATACTTCACCTCAATGTGGTTATACTTTAAAAAAAAGATATTCTTATTAATTGGATATTTCAGATGTGCTCATCACAATACGAGCCGCTATAGCTTTAAGTATATGACGGACTTGCTGATGTCAGCAGCTGGAAATGATGCTGCTGATACCAGCTGACAGGACACTAATTACTAGTTATGTGGCTGTTGCCTGCTTAAGGAGCTATTCAGTGAGTTATGATTTAGAAAAGCTGGAGAGCACAGGGCTGATTTGTAAAGAGATATCGAATATGAAAATACCACAGAAGTTCTCAGACTGATCCTCATGACAGAGATCTGTCTAATTAGGAAGCGGCTATTTTAATACTAAACTGCAAAAAAGCCCAGCTGGAAGAGGAGAATTTATGGGGAGACACAGAGCTATCACGGGTGCGCTTGACAGCGAATGCCAACCTAAGCATGTTCCCCGGCCTTGAATCAACAGCGGCTGCAGGCAGGTCCCTCCCACAGATGGGTCCATCCGGGCCTGTGAGAAGCAGGGGCATCCTGGGAGGTCAGCGTGGAGTTTCTAGTGGACCTCGCTGTCCTCCATTCTCAGAGGCCAGGTCTGTCCACATGCTGGCAGCTTTCTCCTTGGTCACCAAGCTGGCAATGACTGCTTGGAGGAAGAGCTTCCAGCCCAGTGGGAGGTCGAGCCTGCTACTCTCTGTGATCAGACCCTGAAGCCACTGAGGATTAAGAACTTGTTGCTACATTGATATTCTAGGTGTGCTCCATACCGACTGACTAAGCCTTGAGACATGTTTGAGAAATAAAACAACTGTAGCTTTTCTCTGAGGTTAAAGAACTGGTTGTTGATTTGCCAGATGGGAGAAGCACCAAACCTTCCCCCGCCGTGTTTCTCTGTGGAGCTGAGGGCTGGGTCCACACGGGAGCTTAGGGACATCTTCGAGGGAAGAGAGCAGAGTGCAGAGGTGTGGATGCCGCTCTCGACACCTCCGTTTCCTTTCTCGGCCTCAGAGGTGCCAGCTGGTCCCTGAGATTCGCAGGGCAGCAAGCGCACTGCCAATGGGTCAAGCCTGCTCCCAGCCTCATCTCTGGCACAGCCTCGGTCCCTGTGAAAGAGACAGAGCGGGAGCCAGAGGTGTTTGAAAAACACTTGCTTGTGTTGGTACATGTTTTATGGTTGCGCATCTATCCGCAGAGCAGGTAGTAGCCCAATGAGTCATTGGGGGTTAGTTCAGAAGCATTAACAAATGGATCCCCCTGGGCTTTGGAGTCTGTTCCAGAGGAGAAAGCTCTGGCCCCGCTGGGCTGGCTACCCGACCAACGGGATCGGGGAACATGCACTGTCTTTTGTCACTGCCACACCACAGCCTGAGCAGGAGCAAACTGCACATTCTGGTGGCTTCAGATTTCTCATGTATGACATCACTTCCTAATGTGCTGGTGAGGATTAGAAAAGGTCATGTCTACAAAGATTCTAGCATGGTGCCAGGCACATAGGCATTTTGTAAATGCTGCTTGCCTCTCCCGTATCTTAGTTTGGTGTTACCAGAACCAGAAACAAGGGTCTCAGGACATGATGCGTTGAAGGAATGATGCAGGGAAAGGCGTCAAGAGAGGAACAGGGTAGCAGCCACCAAGGGGGTGCCATTCAGCCTGACCCCAGTGTGAGTGATGGAGCACAGCCCTGCGGAGCAAGAATGAGATAGAGCCGGGGATTATCCAACATTGTCCCCAAACATCACTGGTCACAGGCCACTGGGAGGGGAATGGATGGACCACCAGGTGATTGCAGCCTGTGGTACAGCCTTGCCTTTTGCTCTTCCAGCTAAGGAAAGCTCTTGGCACCCAGATACATACTCCAGTGGTTGGAAGTCAGTGGAAGCACACGGAAATGTCCTCAGGACATGGGCAGGGCAGTGGTAGAGGCAATGGGGAAAACAAAGACATCTAAAACCTGGTAGTTTCCATCAAGACATCAGTGAGCTAACAAGGAAGATAAGACCGTAGAGGCTTCAAAGGAGAGGATGTGTGATGCCAAGATGTCTGCCCTTTCAAGCAGAAATCAGTATCGGGATCTCCCCAGAGCGGTACTTGCTACACTGGGGCTTGGCTGTCCACTGGGCATTGGATCCTCAGCACCTGGAGAGTGACTGCCAGGGAGCTGTTAGACTCACGTTAGCCCAAACCCACAGAATTGGAGCCAAAAGCCCAAATGCCCATGGGTTGATTTTCATTCGCCTTCGGTAGCAGAGCTCCACAAGAGACCAAATTATAATGTTGAGGAGGATTTGTAAGTGGAGATTCAGAAAAATGAATGCTGTTAAGAGTTGCTCCTCTCTTGAGATAGCTCAGGGGACTGACTTCTCTGCTGAAGAGAAGGGTCATGCCAGCGAGGTAGTTTAGAAGGAGGCTGCCCCAAGTCTCCATCTGCCTCTTCCAAGCATGGACATGGGCTGTTTCTGGAGATTTCTGGACAGGTACTGTATGCAGCAGCTGAGAGTAAGACCAGAGTCAGGATGTTCATGTCTCACCCCACCATTATAACTACTGGGTGACCTTAGGCAGAAACCTAATCTCTCTGTACCTTGGCATTCTTACCCATAATGGCACCTATTTACAGAGTTTGGAGGATTAACTGTAATACATGCAAAGTATCCAGAATAGTATCTGGTGTATAGTTAAGTGTCAGTTATCATTAGAGTTGCAGGCAAAAACCCTTTTAGTTGACACAGGGTTATTCCTTAGGTATGCTAATAGTTTTCAGCAAGGTTTCCAATGTTCTTGGAGCCTGTTTGTGTCACTAAGGGGTCTCTGGGAATGCAACAGAGTGTCTACAGCCTGCAATACTCTATTGTATACTTCAATTTTCCTAAGAGAGAAGATCATATGTTAAATGTTCTAACCAAACCAAACTAGCCTAGACCAAACCATCACGACAAAAATATTCATAGTAAAGGGAGTGGGAAGAAACTTTGGGTGGTGATAGATATCATTGTGGTGATTATGGTTTCGCATGTATACACTGATTCTCAATTCACTGAGATGTATACAATAAATAAATACAGCTTTTTAATATGGCAACTATACTTCAATAAAGCAGTTAAATAAAAGAGTCTTTTATTTGAGTACTGGGGCTTGAACCCAGGGCCTCACATATTCTAGGCAAGTGATCTACCACTGAGCTGCAAACTGAGCCCGTTTTATTTTTTTAACTTGAGTCAGGGTCTCACTGAATTGCCCAGGTTGGTCTTAAACTTGTGATCCTCCTGCCTCGGGTGAGATGACAGCGCTCTATCACCATGACTTGCTGGAGGAAGTCTTTACTTATTGTGAGCTAAGAGGACTGTCATTTGCCTTGGGGAAGGGCCATGCCTCATTGTTCCTCCCATTCTCCTGACTGTACATATAATCAAAAACAATTCAGTTGCAGAATAACTTGGGCAAGGCAAGGGGAACACAGTCATACAGGGCCAGAAGGCTCCAGTGTCACATGTCTTCCTAAAGTATGAAATAGGAGGGTGGCAACCACTGGTTCTTGATGGCAAAGCAGGCAGCAGGCTTAGATGTTGATGTTAGCAGGGTATTTTCCAGTGTTGCACAATCAAGAACATCTTTAAGTATTTGGCCCTGGAATGCAGTCTGGAATTCTGCCAACTCAGTCTCTCTTCTAACTTGGGGGCAGAGCAACCAATCAAAACCACTGTCAGATTTAGTCCTGATAACTGAGGCATGTTCCTTGGTGGAACCAAAGATCCCAAACCATCCAGGAAGACAATAGGACTCCTTGAAGAACAAATGACATGCATCAGTACAGAACATACACGTGGAATGCACTGTTAGAAAAACTCTCAGCTGCAAGCGTATTGGAAAGGATGTTGCACATAAAGACCCCAAGAGAATAAGTGGATTCCTTGAAAAGGGCTTTAAAATGTCCCTACAAAAGGTGGACGTGGAGGGAAATGGATGGAGGCCTATTTGCAGCAAGAGCGGTAGAAAGGGTACTAGACTTGGAGTGAGAAGCTCAAGCTGTGTTCTTGAAAGTGCCATTCTCTGTCTCTGAGACCAGGGGATGACTCTCCAGCCCCTACAGACTAAGACAGGCCCTTGAGAAAGGTTGGGTTGACGAGTTGTTACAGAAGATGCATTTCCAGACCAACTCTGCTCTAAATACTGAGAGATGTTTCAGTTGGGTGAACACAAATTTCAATGTTCCTTAAAACTTGTTTCCTATCAATTCATGGTCCCTGGCAAGAAACTCACACACTTAGATGAAGCCAATTAACATTCCTTGCTACTGCTGTGTCATAAATCATCGTTAGCTCAGGGAAGGCACATGGGTAAAGAGCTGTAAGACACATTCTTATAGCTTGGTTTGTTCCTGGCCCACATACTTGATTTCACAAAGCCAGGTCCCTTTTCCAATCATAAGAAGCACAGTGTGCCCCTCACTGTCCAGGGCCGGGTGGGTAGGAAAATTAGTGCTAGGTCAACTAGATGGGGACCTCAGACTGCACAGGGGAGCTGGTAATTGGGAAGAGCAAGTTTGGTAGAGTGATGGCAGGGAAAGCCTGATTGGAGTGGGTTTAAGGGACAACAGGAGAGCTGATTTGCACACAGTGGAAATAGCTGTTGTTATTCTACGTTTTGCAGTCAAGGGACACAGCTAGGATGCAGTGGACTTAAGAGAGTCGATTTGGTATGCCAGTGAATGGTTACCCAGCTGGGCCATGGATGGAAGCTGGGCAGGGGGTAGAAGGAGGATACCAGCTGGGGACAGGATAGGCAGAAGGAGACAGGATTGTCAAATTAAATTCTGGGTGGTCTAGGACTGTTTACACTGGGGCACCAGAGGGAGTGAGCTGCAAAGATAATAGTTTATGGTGAGAGAGGGATGTCTGAGATTTGAGCAATGCTTGTTTACTTATTTGCTTTTGTTTAAGACAGTGTCTCACTACGTAGGCTGGTCTCATTATGTAGCTGAGGCAGTCCCTGAACTCATGGCGAGCCTCTTGCCTCCAGAGTTCTGGGATTACAGGCATTTGACAGCACACACAGGCTGGCGTTGAGATTAATAGTGAACAGGTCGAAGATATGAGCAGAGAAGTGAGCAGCAGAGGTTGGGGAAAGACAAGTCCTTTGTTGAAAGGAAACCTAAGGGCTGTCAGGTGGGCCGGGATGTTGGAAACAGCAGCTGGTGGTGGAGACCACGTGAGTTATCCTGTGACTTGTTTTGCAGGGAGAGTGGTGAGTTGCTGCAACCTTCAGGGAGGGCAGAGTAGTGGCTGGAAGTAGGGATGCGATGAGTGAGATTTCAAGCTGAGTGCTTTTAAAAAGAAGAGATGGTACGGGCTCAAAGCAGCAATGCGGAACACAGAGAACATCCACTCATTCCACCTTTGCCTCCAGCCCGAGAGGGCTGCCAGGGGAGGACGTGACCTCTGGGAAAGCCGGGTATCAGCCAAAGAAAGTCCAGGCACGTGCTTGGAAGATGCTGGGGCTATAGGATATACTAATTTAGGCAGACCGTGCGGCTTTACAAAGTCTTAGGGGACAAGGAAATGCACATTGGCTTCTCCATCCTCTATAGCTGCTTTTGTGCTTAGGCTCATAAAGCCTAAAATGTTTGCCATCTGCTCCTTTACAGAAAAAGTTGGCCAAAAGTTTGTACCAAGTTTCATGGATGATTGTTGACGTTCAGTCCCAGAGGCCACCATGGAAGAGTTTCAAAAGACAGAAGTGAGATGGGGGCCATATGAAGGGACATAAGGCCTGGTATAGTGACACACACCTTGTAATCCCAGCAATTTGGGAAACTGAGGCAAGGAATATTGCAAGTTGGAGGCCAGCCTGGGCAACTTAGTGTCTCAAAATGAAAAAAATCAAAATTAAAAGAGCGTACAGATAGACATATATATCAGTGGTCAAGTACTTGTCTAGGAAGTGCCAGAACCTAGGCTTACCACCTGGCATCAAAAATAAATAGAACAGAGAAGAAAAGGCAGCCTAAACCACCATCTGTGGATGTCTCTCCGGCAGTGTAGGAAATCTGGCAAGTTTCTTGTGGAAGTGACATGAGCAGTGATAAAAGATACCATGACCTTGAAAACGACAGTATCAATACAGAGGATGGGGAAGGAGCCCTGAATGGGGAGGACAGGGCTTTCCCCAGGGCTCAGATGAGCTTGGAAGCTTGCATGTGAGCTCTGCAGAGCCGTGAAACACAGAGCGAGTGGGGTTCTGCCCTCACCCATGCTGGTTGCCTGCAGAGTAGTGGGGAGCTCGCTCTGAGCAGAGGCTCCCTTCACTTATACCGACAGGCATTCAAGCCAACAGCTGGGCCTGATGCTCTCTGACCAGAACACGGCCTGGGATATGGCCCTCGTTACCTTGCTGCCATTCCTCATCTCAGATCGGGGGCTGCTTCTCAGAGTCTCCTCGAACAAATATACTTGCTCCAGCTTAATATTGATGCTTCATTAAACTGGAAGAACTTTAGCTTGGCCTTCAGTAAAATTTAATTTACTTTGCTTTACCACAAATGGTGCTAAATACCATACCATTCACGGGCAGTAACTTCAAAGAATTAATTTAAATATCCAAAGACAGATGACTGACTACTGCAATTTGTTTTATTTTTAAACTATTCTTGCACACACAAAGATTTGTGATGCAACTTGGACTCTTGCACGTGGGGGTGAGGCCTGAGAAGAAATGGTGACATACACAACTTTCTTTGTTTTGCTGGACACCGTGCACAGGCATGTAATCCAGCACTCAGGAGACAGGAGGACTGCCATGAATTAGAGGCCAGGTTGGGCTACATGGTGAGTTCAAGGCCTGCCTGAACTGCATAGCAAGATTCTGTCTCCAGAAAAAAACAAAAACAAAACACAAAACTTTATATGGTTTGATAAGATAGGAATAATACAAACATTTTTCAAGCAAAGTAAATTGATATGGCAGCTGTATCTCTACAGACATTTCCTAGCCCAGGCTGCAGCTTGCTCAGAGCACTGAAACTTGGGGATCATCACATCGACCAAGCAGTGCTTTTCCCTGGTGTCACTTCTGGGGCTAGCTGGTTGTGTTTGCTTCTCTGAATATTTTCTAATTCAGCGAAGTTTTTCAGGGCTACCTCTACATCACACCTAGAAAGAGACCGGAGCAGAGCTGGGTTTTGTTCATGCGTATTACCCAACATTCCATGCCTGTTTGGATAATTTCACTTAAACTGCCTCTAATATTTTGTTGAATAATGTTAATTTTCATTTAATCATTCACATATGAAACATTTACTAAGTGACTACCTATTATGTTTTATAGAGAGGCTACCAACTCACATAAGGCCTAGTCCCTGTCCTCATTTTCAAAAAGCAGTGAGGGCAAGGTAGGATTGGGTTTGGAAGTAAGAGACTTCCTGATGATTTCAGACAAGGTTCTGGAGAAGACTGGTCCGTGGATGTTTTGAGAGTATGTGCGGAGACGCAAAAGCCGTGATCACTGGGAGTCAGAGTGAGTCCACTAGAGACAGGCACTGAGCCTGCCCAAGTTTTCTCTTTTGATAAGGTTACTAGTCCAGTGGATCAAGGAAATAATATGTCAGATGGCTTAAGCAGCATTGAGTGTCTTTCATATTACTCTTATGGACTTATAGGAAGATGAATAATAAAAGAGTGGGTAGATGCTCACTATTTAATCCTTTCTTTCTGCCTTCTGCTTTCCTGCCTTCCTTCTCTCCTCCTTTCCTTCCCACCCTTCCGCCATCTTTCTCTCCCTCCCTCCATGCCTCCTTCCTTCCCTCTCCTTTTCTCTTCCTTCCTTCCTATCTTCTTTCCTTCCTTCCATCCTGCCTGCCTTTCTCCCGTCCTCCCTTCTCCCTCCCCTTCTCCCTCCTTCCCTCTTATCCTCCCTCCTCCTCTCCCTCCCTCTTTCTTCCCTCCATTCCTTATGCTTATGTTGCCCCATAAGCAATGTGTAACACACTGTGCAAGGTGTTAGGGGTAAATATGTGATCTGCTTTCATGAAGTTGACCACCTATGACAGGAAAGAAAGTACCACACAAGATACTTACAGGGAAATGCTGATTCACAGAGGAATCACCAAGAATACTGATTAATGGGCTAATCTAAGTCCAAAAGGAAGCTTCTGGTAGTTTAAGTGGGAGACTTAGCTCTGGGCTGGCTTTAGAAGTGAGTTAGATGGTGTAGAAACCTTTGTAATATTGGAGGGGAGTTAATTTATGTTCATTTATTAAATAACACACAAACTCATTCTCAAATAGTTTAAAAGTGTTAAATAATTCAAAATTATATGAAGGTCTGGTAGAAAATAGAATAAAATATTTGTGGACCTACACAGAAATAATGTTTTCAGCTATAAAGAAGTGCAAACAATTTAAACAGGAAAGACTGGCAAATGACAGATTTGAATAAGTAAAAATTTAAAATATCCATGCAAAGCAAAATAATATTACTAATACTAAAAGGGAAAAGACTCAGGCTGTGAAAAAGATTTTTAATCAAACACGACAGAATAATATGTACAATACATTTTTTAAAAACTAGGTTCAGTTTTATAAGAAAAAAATGTAACGATTAGAAACAATAATTCAGAGATGAGAAAATACACATATTTAACAGAATATCTTTGCTATCTCTGGAGCAGACAGAGAGCACTCAGCAGAGGATTCTACCCAGCAGAAGGAATGATCATCCCCACAACGAGCCTTCCCTGATACCCACACCCACTTCCACGGCAGACGATTCTCTTTCACGCTCCCAAGATAGCCTTTGTGTATTTCTGCCTTATGCTTATTGTTGTGTACTCTAATTATATGCTCGTGTGCTGATTTCCCCTACCAGATAAGAAAAGTCTCTTGAGTGAAAAAAATCCTGTCTTGTATCTTCACATTTTCAGGGGCTGGTACCTGATAAGGGGCCAACGCTTGTTACTTAGGAAATAGAGTGGGATGCACCTTCTCTAACAAGGGAGAGCCAGTCTCCTGAGGTAGGTCGTGGGGTGATTTGAACAAAACAAAGAATGAATAACAATACAGTCTATCAGCCATGGCTCCATAATGTGAGCCTGAGAGCAGGCCTTGATCTGCCCTCCTCCACCCTTAGGGAGGGCGGGTACTAGCACCAGGTCTTTGCATACTCCTGGCAAGTCCTTTACCCTTCACTCCATTCCCTCTGAACACTGGCAGCAACCTTATTTGTCTTGGGACCCTCAGCAGCTTTGTCTTGTCCTTTGTTCCTGTGTACATCAGCCATCAGGAGCTCAGGATGCCCAGGACTCTGCCCATTTCCGAGAATCTCATGCAACAGCCAGTGGGGCTGCCGCTCTGTCCTGACTTCCACATCCATTGCAAGTCTGTTTTGCTATGCAGGCTTTAGTTGAAATCAGCCAGTGGGTGGTGTGGTGAGGTGCTGCCTACACAGGAGCAGAGTGAATTTGGGGAGACATTGTCCCCGGTTGCCTGTATCCCTCTTCCTGGGACTTGGCACCTGTCAGGCAGCTGTCTTTTTCAAGTTGCTCTCTTGGGATCCCTGTAACTACACCCTCCTTTGACCTTTTAGATGGCAACAGCTCTGTTTGTTGTATGTGGTACTCTATCACCTTAACTTGTGCCCACATTTACAAATAATCCCTTTAACTCTTTCCAGTTTGATGGTGCCCACTATTTCCCACTGGGAATCTGGGTGAGACTGCTAAATAATCAGTCATTGAATGAATGGATAATGAATGAATGAATAAATGAATGAGTCTCTGAGGCTACTGAGCACCAGGAAGCCCTCTGCAGCAAAGCTAGTGGCTTCAGGGATGAAGGGAATTTTCCCACTTAGAGAGGCTGACTCTGGAAGCCAGGAAGGGAGAAGCAGCTCCTGACAGAATAAAAATATGTGGGCAATTGTGAGACACTCTGGGAGCCCCCAGCTTCAAGGAGCAAAGCAGGTGTGGCAGGCTGTGGTTTGCAGTTCTGAGTGGAGCCTGAAATAACAGGAGGCTTTTCCCTCCTTCCCTTGCTTCCTCTGCCCCATCCCGTTGTTTCTCTGTGGCCTCCGTGAGCACGGGCAGCCATCATCCAAGAAATGAGTTGAGAGCAGCCTTGGTCACAAGACATCTGCAAAGTCAGCAAGGCTATTTAACTGTAGTGAAACTAATATTCTCATGGACTTTGGTAACATTATAAATCAATGCAACTCTCTCCAAGAGCTCCATGGCAATATGTATTGCATGTAAAAGAAAATGTCACATCTTGTGGCTCTGCAATCTCATTTCTAAATGTTCGTCCTCCAGCAAGTTGGTAAAGGCAAATTTCTAACACAGCACAATTCCTTGGGTTGAACAATGCATACATACAGTGCTTAGTCAAAAAGAACAAAATGTAAAAATATGTGTAAAATGGGCAGTGACATAAAAATAGGTACGCACATACACAGAATCTAGGGTCGATAGAATAAAATTTTAAATTATTTTTCCTAAACATCTTTGACATTGCCACAACATGTTTATAATCAAATGTAAAAACAAAATCTGTTTTAAATTTTAAGCAATAGATCCAAGGAGTCATGTTCTTTCCCTGTATGCAATCTTCCAATCCTTTACTGACTTCCTCACGTAATACAATTCCGATGTGAATCTCTCCCCATAGTCTTTAATGTTCTACATATCTGGCCTCGGCCACCTTTTAATCTCATCTGTTAATTTGTTCTCCTTTCTCCTGTGCTCCAGCCCCTGGGCACTTGATGTTCCTTGAAAATACCAAGCTTGTTCCTGGCTTAGTGTCTTTGTGTTTACTATCCTCTTGCTCTAGAATGTACTTCTAGATATCCATATGGCTGCCTTTTCTGATACCTTAAATATCACTTTTAGAGGGACGTTGTTTAGTATCTGCCCATCAAACATTGCTGGTTCCCACTAGGGAGACTCCCCAGAGACACTCTCTTTTAGTTGGTGGAAAGTAAGCCAGGCATATGATTCAAGAGCACCTCAGCAGTTCCTGACTCTGGACTTCCAGAGGCTGGTACACAAGGGTGGCGGAACGTACAGTGCTGTGGCTTCAGGAGCCCGGAGGAATGCGAGTGGGAGATGGTTGTCAGCGTGGTGCTGTAAACCGTGGCTGTGACTGGCTGGGGTGAGCTGGCGCACAGAACACCATGTGATTTTATGGCAGTATTTTGCCTCTGAAGGGCCTTCTGAATCTGGCTTCTAGAGCCTGTCTGTGCATCAGTCCTATTACGTAGCAAACCGAAACTCTTGCAAGAAATGTCTTCTCCCCTTAAAATGTTTCTACACTGTTTTCTATTGTTTGCAACTGAGAACTCATGTAAAGGAGTTTTCTGAAAATTCAACCCAATGCAGCCACTCGTTTACCTTGGTTATGCAGTTTTATTATTTCATAGCATACACCTCCTTCTGCTAAATACTTTATATCTGTGTACCTCCAAAATCCATATGTTGAACTCCTAATGTCCCCTCCGCTATGTGATGATATTAGGTGGTAGGGACTTGGATTAGTGCCCTCAGAAAAGGGATTAGTGGCTTTTAAAAATAGCAGCCTCCCTCTCCCCTTCTAACATGGTAAGGACACAACAAACAGACCAGCATATGTGAACCAGGAAGCTGGTCTTCACCCCATATCGAGTCTGCCAGCACCTTGGTCTCGGACTTCCCCGGCTCCCAGAAGTGTGAAATAAGTATCTATTGTTTTCAAGCTACCTACACAGCAGCATTTTGTTATAGCAGCCTGAACTGACTTAGATACTATCTGAAATAATTAATGTTAGCTCATAAGAACAAGATCTGTGTTGGTAGACCTCGTTTCATCTAGAATAATGTTGGACATGTATTTGGTGCTGATAATTATTTGTTTTGTAAACATGATAGACAGTTGAATGGATGACAGAAGCAAAACTCAAAATATCTAAGGACTAAAATTAATATGAAGGATTTTAACAGAATAAATATGAAGTCTGACTTTGTTGATCAATCAGTCATACAAGTCTAAGATTAAGGAGACCTTACTTATCAAGAATTGAATAATGAAATGAAGAATTCATGGTTGTGACAGATTACAAGCTCAGTAAGTTAGCTTATAAAAAGAGAAAGACAATCTTACTTTATACTAAAAAGTAGAAAAATGAGTGGCTTGAATATACAAGAGATTTCTTTTAAGATGGATTCATAAGGACCATTATTTTCATAATACGAACAACGAAAACTATGGAAAAATATGTGAAACAATGTTTTTCATGCATCGGACAACAGGGAGCACAGAACAGCGATCACTGAAGCAGTTAAAATAAGGTGGGCTATCACGGCGCCCACTGCACCACCTGGATAAGATTACAGGACACAGAGCAGACAGGAGAAGTCAGGCAGATCATGGCAATCTCCCTAAACTGAGCAAATGGAATTGGAGGTTCAAACAGATCAAGGTAACTGATGTTTGTGGGGAAGAGTACCGGAGAGAAGAAAGCTACACAGAGAAAGAATTCCAGAGGTCTTCGGAATGTACCTCTTGAGTCACCAGCTAAATACTGATTGGTTCATGTGTGTTAAGAAATAACCCAAGATTATGGAAAACACCAAAGAGCATAAAAAACACAATTTGTGGAGACTGTGTGGCATTGGGAATGATTTCTGTTTTCATGAAAGTGGAAAATCCTAGTATATTGGATATTGGGTTGAGTACTTGGAGGGTATTGTTTCAAAAGCAGAGCAAAATTAGCTCTACCTTAAAGACCGCTTGATCCTTTCAAGCAAGTCTAAAACCAAGACATGCAAACACCGAACCATTTTCAGCTATCTTAATCATGTCCTCAAATAAAGGTCAATAATATTTAAAATAAGAACCAGAATATTCAGAACCCAACAAAGTAAAATTCACAATGTCTAGTATCCAATCAAAACTTGCCAGATATATGAAGAAGCAGGAAATGACAACAAAACATGACAACCACTACCATAATTGAAGTTAGTCTCAAAGTGACTTAGGTAATATAATTGGCAGACAGACATTAGAATTGTCCTTGTAACCATACTCCATATGCTCAAGAAAGTTGATGAAAACAAGAATGTTAAGGAGAGACATAGATGATATAAGACAGGCAGAAATTAAACTTAAAAAATAATATCAGGGTTGAAAGATAAATTAGATGGGATTAAAAAGAATTAGACATTACAGAAGAAAAGATCAATGTCTTAGTTCATTCAGGATGCTATAAAAAATACTGTAAGCTAAGTGACTTATAAACAAGAGAGATTTATTTCTCACTGTCCTGAGGCTAATAAGTCCAAGACCAACGCCTGTGCAGATTTGATATTTGGTGAGGACTCTGTTCCTCATAGATGGTGCTGTTTTGTATCTGCAGACAACAGGAGCAGGCAGCATTCTGTTACCCTATTTTAAGGGTAGTAAGCTCATTCATGAGCACTCTATGACTTATCACCCCTTAATACCATTGCTACTTATTAGATTTTAAATTCTTTTTTTTTTTTGTACCGGGGATCGAACTCACAACCTAGACCTTCCCAGGCAGGCGCTTAAGCTGCTAAGCTAAATCCCTGGCCCTTGCTTATTAGATTTTTAACATAGGAACTTCAGAGACATATCATCCAGACCATAGCAATTGGTGGACTCAAAGACATAGCAATAAAATTTATTGAAACAGAGAGAAAAATGACTGAGAAAAGAATAGAGCATCGATGAATTTGTGGCAGAATTTCAAGCTGCCTAATAAATGTACTTGAAGTCTCTGAAGGAGAAAAGTGCAAGAAAAAAAACTATGGAAATATAGTCATTGTAAAATTTACAAATTTGACAAAAACTATAAATTCAGAGATTTTAGCAACTCAGTGAAACAACAACAAAATAAAGGACACTTCACAATCAATTCACTTATAAGTGATGAAATAACATTTTAGAAGCTGCAGTGGTGAAAAGCTGTAACAAGGAGAGACAAAGATAAGCATTTCTGTAAACTTTTATTGGGAAAATTGCAAGCTAGAAGACAATGGAGGAAGCATATTTTAAGTACTGAATTTGAAAACAATATTTTTTATCTAGAATTTTATAGGTAGCAAAAATATCTTTTGAAAGTAAAGCAAAACTACTTTTTCAGATGTAGAATTAATCATCAACAGATCTGTACTACAGCAAACACTAAGGCAGAAGGAAAATAAACCCATTAAATGGAAACTTGTATCTTTACAAAAGCATGGAAAATATCAGAAATTATAAGTATGTTGGTAAATATGAAAGTATTCATTTTTGTTTTAAAATTTTTCTTTAAATGAAATTGACTGTTCAGAGCAAATATAATAATGTGTTGTGCAATCTTAATACATTTAAATATAAAATATTAAACAATAGAATAAGTGCCCAGAGAAGAAATGGAAGGTCAGTACTGTGATGTTCTTACACTCTATGTGATATAATATGGCTTGATGATAGAGAGTACTGAGTCAAAGATATGTACTGTAAGCCATAAAGCAAATGCTAAAGAGAAACACAAAAAAGTATGGTTAACATGCCAAAAGGAGATCAAAGGAAAACACAAAATAATTAACCCAAAAGACCAATGTTCTTTCTCTTTATTATGACATCATAACCTAGTAGAGTTTGTCCTAGGAATGGAAAATTGTCTTAATGCTTAGAATATTGATATCAATCCCCAAATCATCTGAATAACATCAACAAATGAAAATTTTAAAGGAACAATCTACGAGAGCATAAAAATATGATACACTTTGGAATAAATTTGGTAACAAATGTGCAAGATCAGTTCTCTGAAAAGTATAACCATTACTGAGAGACATTAAACATGAAAATAAATGAGAGAAACACCATGTTCACAGGTTGGGAGACTCAATATTGATAACACATCAATTATCACCAAATAATCTATAAATTAAATGTAATCCAAATTAAATGATAGTGACTTTTAAAAATTAGAAATTAGAAAGCTCATTCTACAATTTATGTGGAAATGCAAAGAATATAGAATGGCCAAAACAAATTTGAAAACAACAAATCTGAAGGATTTCTACACTCTGATTTTAAGGCTTATTCTAAAGCATCAATAATCAAAATAGTGTGGTTTTGGCATCAAAATAAATATACAGATCAATAAAACAGAAAAATACTGAAATAGCCTCACAATAAGCAATCAATTTTCAACAAATGTGCCATTGCAATTCATTAGGCAAGGTAATTATGGCTTGTATCAAGGTGCCCCCCAAAGCCTCATGTGGACAAAGGTGTGGAGTTTGGAAGGGTTAGGATATACAAATGTAGATTAGGGGTGTGATCCTGGGATTAAGGGTGTGGATAATGGGAGCCCCACCCTGGGTGTGGATGACATCAATCAATAGGCTTTCAGCCTAGATGAATGTAAAGGGGGAGAGGCAAGGCAGGCTTTCTGCTGCTGCTCCTAGTTGTTGCTGGCTGCTTCCTGCTTTGCCATGAACTGTTTCTCCTCTGCGATGCCACCTTGCCTTGGAGCCAGCAGACTATGGACTGAAACCTCTATAAACTGCTAGCTAAAATATTATTTGTCTTAAGTATTTTTGTCTCGGCAACAAGAAAAGTAACTAAAATAGTAATTTTCCCAATAAATAGCAATAGAACTATTGGGTTATCGTGTGTAAAGGAGGGAGAAGGAAGAAGAAGAGAAGGCAGCAGTAATAGTAGCATGAGTATTACCTCACATCATATCTAAAAATCAGCCTAAAATAAATCATGCACACGAGTATAGGGCAGAAATTATAAAAATTCTATATGCAAAATTTAGAAGATGTTAGTATGGCAAATATTCATTAAATAGGACATGAAGTGCACCAAGTACAGAAGACAATAAATCAGGCTTTATCAAAATTAAAACATCGTTTTACAAAATGCACCATTGATGAAAACTGAGAAAGGAAGCTACAGACTAAGAGAAAAGACTTACAAGGCACTTGTATCTACACTGTATGTACAGCTTTTACAATTCAATTATAATAAAATTATAATAAAATTAATAGTAAAGATTTGAGTGGACATCCATCAAACAAGGTATACAGTTAGAAAATATACATAACATCATTGTTATTGGAGGAACAAAGTAAAATCATAATATGATGCTATTTCACATGTGCTAGAATGGGTTAAATTAAAAGAACAGGCCATATTCTGTGTTTATGACCATAAAGGGCACTGGTAATTCTCATTCACTGCTGGTGGCAGTGTAAAATGACACAACCATTTTGGAAAAAACAGATTGGCAGTTTCTGAAAAGGTTAAGCACAGATCCTCTCATTTGACTCTTCCATTCCATTCCTAGATATTCACTCAATGGAAATTAGAGATACATCTTCATAAACAAATGTTTATAACAGCTGCATTTGTAATTGTGAGAAACTGAAAACAATCACAGTTTCCACCAATAGGAGAACGGGCAGACAAAAGTTGCTATATCCACATAATGGAATACTGTTCATTAATAATAGTAACAAAATATTGCTGTGTGCAACAACATGGCTGCATTTCACAATAATCATGCAAAGCAAAACATCAGACAAAGGAGAGGGCATAGATCTGATTTCATCTGTGTAAAGTTCTAAGTGATGCAATGAAATCTCTAGTGACAGAAGCAGATCACTAATTGCCTGGGATGGAATGAAATACAGGAGGGTGAGGAAAGAAGATTTATAAAGGGATACAATGGATATGAACCTTATTTTTGTTGTGGTTTCCTGGATTTTTACATATGTAAAAGCTTGTCAAATTGTACAGTTAAAATTTTGCTGTGGTTGTGCATCAATTGTACTTGAATAGAGCTGTAAGAAAAAGCATAGTATACAAAGCAAAGGACTGATTGGCCTCCCTCACGTAGAATCATCACACAATTCCCTTATAGGACAAGTGTGCAATTCCTATACAAATGACTGAGAATCAGACTCATTCAGGGATTGTTTCGTCAAAAATGTCAAGTATTTGTTGAGTGCCTGTAAAGATGAATATGTGTACTCTTCCACTAAAGTGCACCTTGAGGCCTCAGGAAAAGTATGTCATGGAACTTCACACACATTCTTGAAACTGCTAAGTAAATATCCTCATTTTTCAAGGGTCTATTGCATTAAATTCTGGGCATCACAACTTAGGAGATAGATGTCTACAAGAAAAAAGGAATGGATGGAGAAACCACTGGAAAATCCCAGAAAAGCTGAGTCATTTAAGAAATTGGTGATGTTTAGCTGAGAGATTTTTTTTTTTTTCAGTATTGGGGATTGAATCCAAGGCCTTTGCACTGAGCTACATTCCCAACCCTTTTTATGTTTTATTTTGAGACAGAATCCAACGCTTAGGCAATTTAGAAAATTGGCTTCCTCCTGCTTCAGCTTCCAGAGTGCTGGGATTACAGATGTCTGCCACTATGCCCAGTTATCTGAGAGGAGTTTTAAGACAGAAAAAAAATTTTTAAACAATTAAAAGAAAGATAAATTGAGCATAGTTTGGGTAACTTCCAAAGCCAGAACTAAGGCTGATGAGTTAATGGCTGGAGATTGAACCCAAAGGCACTCTACCACTGAGTTACCTCCTCGTTCTTATCATGTCTGTCTGTCTGTTTGTCTGTCTATCTACCTGAGACAGGGTCTCACTAAGTTGCCCAGACTGGCCTCCAACTTGTGATCCTCCTGCCCCAGCCTCTTGAGTCACTGAGATTAAGATGTATGCTATCATGATTGGTTTAGGAGATGAGTTTTGTGCAGAAATGAAATGTGAAGCTGAGTGATGTATTTCTCTTTTTTTTTCTACACTCATGACAATCTTATAGGTTACTTTTATACTTATTACACTATATCATGATTATTACTAAAAAAATTTTTGATTAAACTGTGTGCTCCATGTTTTAGGCTAACAAGACAAAATTATATAAAGATATTAAAATAATTTCAATGTAATCTCATTCAAAATGTGAATCCATATCCTCTTCCATCCTTTTATTGTTTTGAACTTGAAAAAAGAATTGTGTTGAAAATCCATTTGGAAGAAAGTTATGAAAATAGTCAAGAAAATCCTAAAACTAAAGATGAAGAATTTTTTCATATTAAATTATAGATGGTAATTAATAAAGTATTTTTGATTCTGATATGCAAACAGATGAGCCAATGGGAAATACATAGTAGTGTCTAGATTAATTCATTTAAAATAATAAACTATGTCCATAAGAAATGTTGGGGGAGAGGAGCTAAAGATGGCTGATCAGTGAGCAATAAAATACAAAGCCTCCCAGGAGAAACAACTCATATGTCAGAATAAAACAACCTGGAGAGACCCAGACAGAGGGAGATAGCTCCTCTTGACACAGGAAGAAATGAAAATGTAAAAAAGCTTGTCAAACACGCAGTCTTGGGGCTACAATTGGAACAGCTAAAATTACTGGACATGGTGTTTTCACTGTGACCCGCCAAGTTTGCACCAGTCTGAATTTGCAAATTCATGCCTGCTGGTAGAGCCACCCAAACTCGTTCCCGCTGCCACTCACAGGAGCCAGAGCTGCGCTGAAGTTGGGGGTTGGTGAGCCCAACGAAGAGTAGAGCCAGTGAAGGGACCTTCATTAATCCACGGTCAGTGCTGGGAATGAGACTCCCCCCACGGGAAGGGCACAACCAAATGGGTGACATGTTGGAATTGGGCAGGAGGAGCCTGAAATGGGAGCAACAGTGACTTCAGTTGGTTACTCCCTCCCAAGAGCGGACTTGTGGGATTTGCTTGGACTGGGTCATGACCCTGGCCGGGACCCAATAAGCCATCCCAAATCGATTCCCTGAGCCTACCACGCTCTAACCTGGCAAAGGCCCCTGAAGTTTGGCTGGCCTGGTGGGGAAGGGCTGGCATACACAGCCCCTGCTTACACCTCAGTGACAAGAGCAGGCAGGAGAGGGTGGAGGTCCCTCGCCAGTGTGCTTCAGAGAAACTGTGAACAACAGGGAAGGGGACTCTGACCTCCACTGTACACCTGTGTGGAAGTGGCTGGGACCATGACAGGAGAGAGAGGCAAAAGGAGGCCCCCAGCCCAGAACCCTGAGAGCACTGATCCAGGAGAGGGAAAAACAAGGGAGACTGAGGGTGGCAAACAGGCAGCATCAGACATGGCTTCAATGGACATTAAGAGTTATCTTCAGGACCTTGTAGATGAGCTCAAAACTGAAATATTAAATCAGGTAAAGCAAGATATGTGTAGAGTAATAAAAGAAATGCTAAGCATCTCTCAGGAAGACATAGACAGAAAAAGGGAGGAACACAAAAAAAGGAGAGAAACATTCGATAAAGAATATAAAGCAAATATAGAATACACGAACCAGATTCAAAGAGATTACCAGGAAATTAAAAACTCCATTGAAAGTTGGCAAAACCTCTTAAAAGAAACTAAGGATAGCCTATCAAAACTTGAAGACAAATTTGCAATGTGTGATCAATGAAAGGAAAGTTCTCTTAAAAATAACAAGGAAACAGGTAGTAACAATACAAAGGCTAGAAGATGACAAGAGAATCTATAATTTAAGAATAAGAAATGTTAGTGAAGAAACAGGGATACAAACAGGTGAATTACAAAGGCTATTCATGGAAATAATTAAGGAAAATTTCCCAAGCATGGGAAAAGAAAATGACATTCAGTTATGTGAGGCATACAGAACCCCAGCCACCTACAACCAAAACAGATCTACACCCAGACATATAATAATCAAGATACCAGAAATTCAATATAAAAACAGAATATTAAAAGCCGTCAGAGAAAAGAAACAGATTTCCTATAAAAGAAAGCCCATCAGTATCGCTGCTGACTTCTCAACACAGACCATCAGATCAAGAAGAGCTTGGAGTGAAGTATTCTAAGCCCTGAAAGAAAATAACCTCCAGCCTAGATTGATATACCCTGCAAAGCTGTCACTAGAAATTAATGGAGAAACAAGATGCTTCCATGACAAAGAGGAACTGGGTGAATTTGTGACCACAAATCCAATCCTATAGAGAATACTGAAGGACATTCTTGAGAGAGAGAAAAAAAATACCAGGATTTTAGGAACAGTAGCAGAAAGGCCTCAATGAGTGGGGCAGGCAGTGGAATGAAGGAGAAAACTAGACAAACAAAGGCAGAAAAATAGCATAGCAGAAATGAGGCAGAGAAGGATGGCTAGAATCTCTAACACAGATGGCCTTGATACACTATATTTTTAATAGTGTACCAGGATTTAAAACCCACATTACTCATACTACTTTGCTTAGTTGTATTATATTCTGTTCTAGTCATTCTACCTGTACTAGATTTGAGGGCACAGACAGTTATCCTGAAAATAACAGGATATAGTATGGTAACCATCCTTAATTTCCTATTAACTTAATCTAAAGCTCTGTATAACTTACACTGTTGTACCATGACAAATCGTAATTGAATCTGGTTTGTTAGATTACTGTTTTGTACTGATAGATTTTATTCAATTTGCTGTTATGATTGATAGTATCAAGTCTGAGAGTATAGGCAACTGCACTGAAGATGACAAGAATCACTAGAATATCCACTCTAGTTTGATTATTACCTGACTTTGAAGTTTTATACTGTCTACAATGTTTTATTTTTACTAATATTGTTATGTATTGCTATATTCAATTATACGGCTATATTCATTTATGCCTGATGATATAGACAATTCTATTTAAGATAATAAGAAACAACACAGCAATCATTGTAGATCACCTTGTACTGTGGTTTTATATGACTTTTTGGTTCATATCTTTATAGGAATATGTTTTGTTTTGTCTTGCTAGGTTTTGCTTTTCCCTCTAACACAGAAAGGATAGAAATACATGTAGAGACTCATGTATGCGTAGCTGTTTACAGTCTCACTATTTGAATATCTACTTTATATGCTTTAATTTTGTAACTTGAACAACTATTTCTAAGAAGACAATATGTAGTTTGTCAACTAGTGATTTTTTACTGTTTATCTTTTTTTTTGAAATTCTGTATTATCTCTACCCTTTATATGTTTTTATCCCTCTTTAAATAAAAAAAAATTTAAAAAAAGAAAGAAATGATGGGGGAATGTTTAAGATACTCAGTTATATGGTAAATGTTTATTTTTGGGAAACACACCATATATACACATGTGAACACGTGTGTGTGTGTGTGTGTGCACATGTGTGCATAGACCACGGTTGGGTTTATACAGAAGAAACTGTTAGTGAAGGATCGACTTGCAGTAGGAAATGGGGATGAGGAAGTGCTGGGATTAGAAAGTGTGAAAAGATGAGACAGGATTTTTACTTTTCATTTTCTTTTGTTCAATAATTCTGAAATATTTTGTATAGGTTGCAGTTTTTATTGATTGGAGAGAGAAAAAAGAAAAAAGAAGGGAAAGGGAAAGAGAAAGAGAGAGAGAAAGAAAGAGAGAGAGAGAGAGAAATCAAGGACAGACTTTGAAGTCCCCTAACAAATTACACAACTTCTTTAAGCCTCTGTTTCTCTTCTGTAAAATAGGGTAAAATGTCTCCTTCAGAGAATGATTTTAAGCATTTAATGGAGCAACTTATTTAAAGGGCTAAGCAAATAGTAAGCAAGTCTTGTTCTATAATAATTTACTAGTATTTGGCTACTACTAATTACTACTAATGGTTTAAAATTTTTTCCAAGGAATGTGCCACTGAAGCTATAGGAACTTCCCAACCTCATTCACCATAACCTAGAGCAAGTGTGAGAAGTGTGGGGTTAGAACCAGGGAGCTTTTAACTGAGCCACGGTGTCACGCTCTGTCTGAAGAATGCGTCAACAGGAGTGCAGGCCCGACCTGTGTGGAGTCTGGAAAAGACACGAGTAGGGAAGATGAGGAAGGATTTCATCTGCTGGAGCTGCTAAGAAAAATAATTAGGGAGCTGGGGACGGAGGCACACTCTAAGAAGCTGAGGGAGAAAGATTGCAGGTTCGAGGCCAGTATAGGCAATTTAGTGAGACTCAAAATAAAAAATAAAAAGGCTGGGGACATAGCTCATTTTTTTTGTATGTTTTTTGTTTTAAAGAGAAAAAAACAGCAAATCAAAAAGGAAACAAAAACAACAACAAAAGCAAAATGACAACAACAAACAAAAGAATAGCGATATAGGGTTTCAAACCAAAATGATGGGAATTTAACAATATTATATTGTTATATTGCATATTGATATCTTCAAACTAGTTGCTCAGATTACCAGATACAGGCATGCAAATTATCAAACAATATGGGGATGTAGCTCATTGTAAACATCCTGGGCTCAACTCCTAGTACCTCAACAGACAACACACACACACACACACACACACACACACCAAAACCCTAGGATTAAGCTTTAATACCCTGGGTAGATTCCATGGTAAGGCAAGAATATTCTGATCAACTAATGGTCTGGCCTTTACATGTATATATTTGGGGTTGACATCAGACTAAAGAGTTTGGTTAGTGTGAGAGTTTTTTTTCATAGTTTGATCTCTTCTTAGTGGATAGAAAACACTGAGTTTCTAAATCTAAAATTATGAAATCCAGACCCTAGAATTTCGTGATCCCCACTGTTGTAGTCAGGGATTGTGAGAACAGTTAGAATCAGGACATAGAATTTATATTATTTTATGATGGTCACCGAGAGGTAAACACAAGAAAGTGCAGAAAATTTGTCCAAAACTTCAAAGACAGAATATTCAGCCAAGGGCCTGAATCCCACAGCAATGTCCCACATGAGTCCAGGTGAAGACCTAGAGCCCATGACAGTGCCTCCCACGAGTCCAACTGAAGGCCTAGAGCCCATGAGGACTCACACCAGTCCCATATTATGGATCTGTGCTAGGAAGGCCCAAAGGTCAGCAGTGAAAGCTAGAAAGTCTATACCAGGGGGTGAAGGAGCTGTGCTGGTAGGTTGAGGGTTCTACACTAGAGCCGAGAAGTCACACTCAAAATAAAGACCAGGGCTGTCCTGAAAAGTACCGCAGCCATCCCTAGTGACACGGAGGTCCCAAGCTCCTCTGACAATAAGAACAGTCCAGTACATGCCAGAAAGCCAGCATGATGAGTTTCTCCTGGAGATTAAACAGCACACATCTCCTCCTCCAGAGCTAGGAAGCGATGCTGGATGTAAGAACCAGAGCTCCCCCAAAGTGAACCACGCCACTCTCACTAAGAGTCCAGAGCTCCTCTGATAACAATGGTTGAATTCATGCTGCGGAAGCTAGTCATGATGAGCTCCCCTAGGAGAATCAATGGCTCAAAACAGCAACACTTAGAGAATCCCACAAGGCCTTGCTCTTCTTCTCCAGGTCTCTATTTATGCTGCCAACTTTCCTCAGGTGGAACATCTACACTCAACACCATGCTGATTTAATTCAGCTGACCACTAGTTTTTAATCCATAATACCCATAAACAGCCTCTTGTGGGCCTGATATGAATAAGGGAAAACAGGCTTGGTGTTGTATGACCTTTCCCTACCATTTTGCTTTCATTTGCCCGCAGTGTTCTTGTTGTCCTGGCTCTCCCAGGCCTACACATAGCCCTCTGGCTCGCTGCATAGCTCCTACCTTCCCCTTATTTTACATCCCAACTGCCCCTGCAAATACTTGAAGCCTAGGATCAAATCTCACCAACACCTCTTTTAATTTCCTTTGTCAGTGGTCCCTCTCCTGCATCACCACCGCTGAGTTCTTCACAGCCTCTGGCATACTATGTATTTTATGGAATGTAGAAATTCTTCTCTGCTGGAATTAGACCTAGATTTGGATTAGACATGCAAGAGATTAACTGGGAGGGAATTCCCTGCGAAGGGTAAAGGGAGTGAGAACCACGGTACAGGTCTGACGTCTAAGTGGGTGCCAAGGAAGGAGGAGGAGCTGGGTAGAAAGAGGGCTCATCTGCAGCAAGCTCAGAGAAAGGTTTAGCCAGGCCTGTAGGAATTCATCAAACCAAAGCCACCCACTGGAGGAGTCCTGTGTCTCACTAAGCAGGCTTTCACCGGCAGTGGTACTGTGTTCAGCTCTGGTAGAGGGCCCAGAGTGCTGGGCTCGGTGCATGCATGATAGTTGGGTACCAGCAGCAGGGCTATGAGTCACAGAGGCTTCCTGTAGTTAGACATCTGAGAAGTGCATTTGCATGGCTTCCCTTACCCCATTTGACAAATGAAAGCTCTGACTGATGGCATTTAAATGCAGGGTCTTGGGAGATAATTAGGTTCAGGTGAAGTCATGAGGTGGAACTCCTGTGATGGGATCAGTGGCTTTGTAGGAAGAGGAAATGATCCAGTGTTGTTTCCCCACCATGCAAGGCTGCAGCAAGAAGGAAGCCCCCTGTGTATCCCAAAGAGTCCTCTGCAAAGCAGACACAGAATCTGCCAGCACCTTAACCCTGGGCCCCCAAACTGTAGAGCTATACAAATTTCTCGCCTCTGAAACTATGGATGTTTGGTGTTTAAACCACCCAGTTGATGGTACTTTGTTACAGCAGCCTGTCCTAGACCTCTTTGTGCTGCTGTAACATGATACTACAGACTGGATCACTGAGAACTGAACCCGTAGCCTTGACACTGAGCCCTTTTCTTTTTTTTATTTTGCGACAGGATCTGAGTTGCCAAATTGCCAGGGCTGGGCTTGAACTTGAGAGCCTCTGCCCCAGTATCCCATTCAAGGCCTTGGGATTCACCATCCCATGGAAGAAGCACAAAGAGAGGGCAAGAGAGAGCAAGAGCGAGAGCGAGAGCGAGAGCGAGAGCGAGAGAGAGAGAGCGAGAGAGAGAGAGAGAGAGAGAGAGAGAGAGAGAGAGAGAGAGAGAGAGAGAAACTCCCAGTCTTGAGCCCCGTCACACACAGTATGCGTTATCCATTCATGAGGGTCAAGCCGCATAACCTGAGCACACCCTGTCAGGGCTCCCTCCCAACACTATTGCATTGGGGATGAAGTTTACACACTTTTTGGGGGGCACATTCATTCCACAGCACAGCCCTGATGACTACAAAGCACCAGGTCTCCTCCTTGTTCTGCACGGATTTCTTTTCCATGTGGGTTCTTCATAGTTCCTGAGACTCACTCTTCACCAGGAGAAACTCAGGGAAAGGAAACCAGTGCTACAAACTGTGGTCTCAGTTCATACAATTGTGTCTCATGCAATTAATACTTATTCTTGCCTCTTCCCTTTCATTTTAACTTTCCCATCCTCAGTTATCACCTTTGGCAGGTCTTGGTAGCTTGCCTGTTGATGTGACCAAGTGTTCATTCCTAAGGAGTCTAAGTTCTTGACTTGAATGCCGTATTTTCTCAGGTACCCTGGGAAGCTTCTGAGTAGCTTGCTGAGGTTCCACACATATTTTTCCTTGCTCTGTTGCATAAAAGGTTTCAATTCCTCCTGCTGATCAGGGTCTATTACCCTGCCATTATAGCAATTTCTTCTTTTTCTTGCTGGTCCCTGGACATTAAGGGTCAAAGTTGTCCTGACAATGGTCATATCTTACAGTTCAGTGGACTTTTGATATATTCACTGACAAGGCAAGGGGACTAGGACTTCTGCCCTGAAGTCACAAAACTGGAGCTCATTTTCCCAGTGGCCACTTCAAGTGATGGGCAATTGCTTTTGCCTTTCATCCTGGACCCATTGGAGGCACAGCACGCAGGCAGCTCTTTTTCCAATTTATTGCATGTGGCACCCTACCTGTTCACTGTGCTGTACTGAGCCAGCACCTCTGCTGGGCCGTTAGAAGGTTATTCTTGTGTTCTGTGAGTCTGGATGCTACAGTAAGTGATATGACCAGCACATCTCATCGTCATGGGCCTATGACTCTTTCTCTGCAAAATAAGCCTTCTAACATGATGTTAAGTTGCATGTCGTATGGGACATAATGTCAGGGTAAGCTTCAGTGATTACCAACTGATGCTGCGTGTGGAAGAAAGAAAAAAAATCATACCCAGGTAGAAAAAGAATCTATCCCAAGAGTTGCAGACAGCTGACCCTTCTAGGATAGTAGGGGCCTATTGCTGTTGATATGTCACCTAGTGGCCAGACATTGTCCATGCAAAATAATGTCATGCTGGGTCTCACTATGGCTCTGCTGATGATGGGTTGCATGATCACAGGCGGTAGGACTTAGATTCTCCCTGAAAAACAAAGTGGTGCCCTTTGAGCCCTATACTAAACATAATCCTCTGGTAGTTTTTTTAAACTAGCATACAATTCCATCACTTTGTCATTCCCATGCCACGAAGCCATGTTGGTCCTTTCTCTACCATCTTTCAGGGAAGTTCACACGGTGTCCAGCATGATCCAGGAGTCACCTGGCTTTCTGAGGCCGTTGCAAGAGTGCAAAACTTGGAGAAAATTTTCCTTAGGGCAACAACTTCACGTTTATCCTGTTTTATGACTGACCTAATTGGTCAAACACTCCAGACATTTGATGCCAGCAGTTTCCTCTTAGCTTCTGCTTGTAGTTTCTAGCTAATTCTTGTACTTTTTTCCCTTGTCAGGATAGCATGTGCTAGCCAGGCTGGCATGTAGCCCTAGTTTTGAATCTGACAATCAGGGCAGCTCCTGAAGGGGACACTTACCATGATTGTGATGAGATACAGTGAGGAAAGTGCTAGGTCTTACTACGTAAGTTAGTTTCCTATTGCTGTATCATAAACTGCCAAAACCCTGGTGGTTTAAAACAACATTAATTATTGCCTCACAGTTTCTGTGAGCCAGGAGTCTAGACACAACCTAGCTGGGTGCCTTCCTTAGGTCATCTGAAGGCTATCATCTAGCCTGGCTGCATTCCTTTCTGGAGTTCAAGATTTTCTTCTAGACCCATGTGACAGCTGGAAAAATCCAACTCCTTGAGGCTGTAGGACTGTTGTTCCCATATTCTTGCTGCCTATGAGCCAGGGGCCACTCTCAGTTCCCAAACGCTGTGTAGTCCCCTCCACAAGTGTCTCAAAAGCCCTCTCACAGCATGACAGCTCCCTCATCACAGCCAGCTGGAGAAACGCTCTGACTTCAAAGAGGATCCCAGTACCTCTTAGAAAGCCTTTCTCCTAATTAATTCAGGCTCACACAAGATAATCTCTCTTTTGATGAACTCAAAGTATGTCGGTTTGGAGACTTAATTTTATCTTAAATAGCTTTACTTGGCTCTATTCTATTGGCTAGAACCAAGTCACAAGCCAGTTTGCCTCAAGGAAGGGATGTCTTCAAGAGTATGACTCACTAGAATCACCCTAGGGTGGGTCCCTGCTCACTGAAGCAGACTGAGTCTCTGCCGGAATCTGGTGGTGAAGTTGGAGGTGCACAGCTGGGGCCCCTGGTCCATTCTGCTCCTGCTGCAGACTCGGCAGCACATTTTCATGGTACCACATGGCATCACTGCAATTCATAATTCATGACTGTCAGGATGTGTTATATGTTTAAGGTCTCTCCTCCCTGCTGGAATGCGAGTTCTGTAGGGCTAGGGACTAAATCCATCACTGTCACCTCCTCACTGCTTAGAACATGGTGTACATGTATTTGTTTGTTTGTTTGTTTATGAAGTAGATGCTCAAAATACTATACTGTTGAATGATTAAGTGAATGAGTACAGGAATAGGGACACTGTCCCCTGACCAAATTGAACTGACCTAAGGGTGACATCCTGACCTAAAATAAGCCCGTGACTCTCTGCTCTAGCATTTTTGATTTGAGACTGAGAGACAGTTGGATTTCTGATGCCCTGGGTGGCTGAACCATAACTGGTAGCATTCTCCTGAATGCAGCAGTGCTGTCTTGAGGACCAAGGAGAGGTGGATGCCAGCTTTCAGCATGGTGGAAATGCTCCAGGTGTGCTGAGGGAAATGGGAGATAGAACATCTTCTCCCTTCCGTGTCTAGATACACGTGCTCTTCTTCTTTATCTATCAATAGGTTCCCTAGACTCCACAAATTTCCTTTTCTGGCTTACAGTAGTTTGAGTTGGATTTTGTAGATCCTCTTTAATACACTCTGAAGTCTGAAGGTATCAGAGGACAGGGATGCAAGCAACCAGCTGGTCTTAGTTCATACAAATCGAAAGTGTGTTGAGGGGAGGCTTTATTGATTGAGAAGAGAGATTCTGGCTCAAAGGACAGAAACAAGGAAAGAAATAAGAGGCATCCAAATCAGAAAGGAAAAATTAAAATTATCTCTGTTTGTAGATGACATACTCATATGTGTGCATAATTCTAAAGACTCAACAACAACAACAAAAACCTGTTAGAGCTAGTAAATGAATTTAGTAAAGTTACATGACACAAAACCAACATACCCAAGTCAGCGGTATTTCTACACACACAACAAGCTATCCAACAAGGAAATTAAGAAAACAGTGCCTTTTACAATAGCAACATAAAGAATAAAATATTTGAGGGTAAGCAAAGGACAGAAACTAGGAGTTCTGCCCCAAAAAGGAGCAGGTGAGACTTCTAGAGTGGAAGACAGTGCATGAGGTGTGAAGCAGCTGCCTTGGGGAACAGGAAGCATTGTTGCCTCTCCCAGTTGCCTGGCTCAACCTGTCCTGTCCTGTCAAGCAGAAAGAAGATTATCCGGTCCTGGGAGGAATCCAGGCTGCTTTCCCCACTGAGGGCTCCTTCAGATACACGTAAGTCAGACACTCACAGAATATGCTACAGTTTATTTATTCCTATTTTAATTTATTAAACATCACCAAGGTAAGAAAAAGGAGGCTCTGATGGAAAGAAGAGAATCTCATGATCACAACAAACCACAGAGGATGAGAGGCAAAAGGAACATAAGTGAGCGAAGTCAAGAGGGTTTAATGGCATGGGATTCCCAGGGGGAGAACAGAAAATGATGGCATAATTGCAGGTGGGACAGGTGCCCGCTGAGACTCAAAGGCTGGGAGGCACAGATGAAAGGGGTTTGGAAGATGCTCCATTTCTTCCCAGCAGGAAAGGGCTAGAAAAACCCCATATCTAGTTAGTCATGCATTTTTCAGCAAATGTTCCCAACCACCTACTAAGTAAGTGGTGCCAGGCATTCTCTAGACACTGATGAATAGTGGAGAATAAGAGAGGTAGAATCTTTATCTTCGTGGAGTTAACTTTCTCGTGACCTGTGGGGACAGCATGAAGTTTGTCACTGCCCCTGCTCTCTGACAAGTGAAGGACTGACTTCATGAGCGCTGGGGTGGACGCACGGTCTTCTGGTCCTCAATGCCAGCTCTAGAGATGCCATGAGTAGGTGGTACAAGGTGGAGGAGGGAAGGTGGTGACCTCGGTGTTGGGAAGACAAGGAAAGGGAAGGAAGGAGAGGGGCCTTTGTGTTAGGGCCATGCTCGCTGCACCCCGATGCCTGCCTGCCTGAGCCCGCACTGGCCACACGGCTGAGCAGCAGCTGCTCCACACTCGCCTCTAAGTCCGGACATCGAAATGGTTGCCACAGGCAAGTGATAGTCGTTACTTGCAGACCAGTAAATTTTTTTCTTAAATCATAGATTTGTCTTCCATATTTTAACATGTTCCATGTTCTTCTCCAACAATATCCAGCTATATGAGAGCGCGGTTATTCAATTACCATTTACAGGATGATGTGATAATTTCAAATACTCTTTCATATTGTTACTGTATTAAAATTCTCTGTGAAATATACCATAGGGGTAGCCTTTTAAACTAACTGTTAAGAAAGAATATGTATACTCATTCCTCAATCCACAAAGGTGCCTGGGACCTCGCTAGGGAAAGATGGGAGACAATTGAAGATAAACTCACACACGAAAATTTCAAATTGCATAAGGCAAAAAACTACTGTGAAAAAAGTGTCAGGAGAAACTTCAAGTAAGAATAAGATAATGCAACCATCTGAGAGAGATAGGACAGCTACACTTAAAACTATGAAGAAGAAAATAGAGCTGGGGTTGTTTATCAGGGGTAGTTTGCTTTGCTTGTTCAACATTTGTGAAGCCCTGGATTTGATCCCCAGCACTGCTACAAAAAGGAGGAAGAGAAACAGGAGAAGGAGGAACAGGACGAAGAGGAGTGGAGGAGGAGGAGGGGAGGAAGAGGAAGAGGAAGAGGAAAAGGAGGAGAAATGGAATGGAAGCATAAAGAGAAAAATCTATGAAGGCTCTGTAGGGGAAAACACAAGGAATTAATGAGAAGGGAGGAAATAGAGACAGAGAAGATATTTTTAGTTAATTAATTAATAATAAATGGGGCATGGTGGTACATCCCTGTAATTCCAGCACTCGGGAGGCTGAGGCAGGAGGATCACTGTGAGTTCGAGACCAGCCTGGGTTACAAAGTGAGCTCAAGGCCAGCCTGAACTGCATAGCCAGACCCTACCTCAAAAAGGCAAAAATAATAATAATAATAATAATTAAAATCATCAAGTTATATATAGATGGGAAAATAGGAAGATAGCAAGAATCAAAAAATTGAGAAGGTATAGGGAGAAAAATTTAGCCCTGGGTTTATTAGCAGCCAAGGTAAAAGGAGAAGAACATTATGCATATTGTCCATAAAGAAATATTGTCACAAAGTAAATAATATTGTACCTCAAGGTATATAAGTAAAAAGAATATGTATATATATGAGAGAAGAGAGAGAGAGAAGAGAAACGAAACTTTTGTGGTCCTGAGACCACAAATAAACACAATAAGCTGAGGGTATTATTTAAATCACAAAAGAAATTCTCCAGAAACGAAAGTGATAATCATCTGGCTTTAGGACGACACAATTTACTAGAGAGGGAGGGAGGGAGGGAGGGAGGGAGGACATGAGAAGAAAATGTCACAAAACTTGGAAGAGCAGGGAAATGATCACTCTGAGTCTGGGTTTGGCAGCCTTGGCGCTGCTGTCCCGGGAGGTCAGTCGTGCTGGGGGCCACCCTGGGCACTGCTGGTGGTGTAGCGGCATCCCGGCCTCTGCCTGGCAGACGCACTCATGCCAGCGCTCCACAGCCCGACACGCCCCCTCCAGCCAGTTGAAGTACCCAAAAGTATCTTTAAATATTATCAAACATCCTTTGGAGGCAAGATCACCTCCAGCTGGAAAATGTTGGTCTAACTGTAGGATGCATTTTCTTTCATATGTTTTTTCATTCTGCACATATATGTGTCCATATGTACGCAGCTTACATTGTGTCATGTGTTTTTCATTCGACCTCATAAAGAACATTGTGACTGACCAGCAAAGACTCCTGACCAGGGGCATGTGAACGCATCCTGTCTCTCATAATTTGTGTTTGGGAAGAGCAGAGAGCAGTGCAGCTACACCAAGTCACCGATCGTAGCTAAAGTGTCTGGTGTCCACTTTCCAACCCTGCAGTTCACTTTAATCAAATTTGGCTCAGCTGGGTTACAGATGAGTACAGGCCACAGGCCACAGGCTCCCTGGGTCTCTCTGGAGTAACTGAAGCAATGAATCCAAACTCTGCAAATGTCCAGGACTCCTGCAGACACCAGGGCCCCATGGGCAGACACTGAGCAGTCCTTGGCAGGCCCAGGTAAAGCCATAAAACCACTATATTTTAAGTGATAGCACAGGAAGTTCTGACTGTAGATTGGGCATGGCCAAGCGGCAGCTTATGATGCCATTTTCTCGAAAGCCTTCGAAGACCAGAAAAAAGGGTGACTTTGAATCTTGGAGGATTCTATCAGAACATGTTGGTCTTTGTACTCACTGAAGATTAAAATGAGATGATGAAATGTCAGGGGAAATTGCCAACAAAGTTTTCAGGTCAGCCAAGTCTTTAGTCCCCTTCTGGGTCCCATTTCCCATTGCTCAACAACTGGCAGTGGAGGGAAGGGGAAAAGAATGGGTTTTGTACCTTCCTGCCACATAAAGGAGCTCCTAGCAAAGTCACCTGATCCCCCCCAAGCTCAATTCCCTCACCTGTCAAACTGGAAATTTAGGGTACGACTTGCCCCTTGGGGCTGGTGAGGCTTAAATAAGCTTGATGACAGAAAACAATGTCTTTTGCAATATTAGGTATTATTAGGCAGTCTATTTTTATTAATAGCTCTGTTGCTTTTTGGTATAAAGATGGGTGAAGAAAGCCAGAGGTACTATGAATGAAAAGAAATTTGGGGATTGCCACGAGATTTCCAAAATTCGTAGTATTTTCCCTCCCACCATGAATCAAAGTTTAGCTGTAAACTGAAAAAAGAAAAAAACTGAAATTGAAATTCTGTTCTATTGCACCAAATAATAAATGTTTATACATCAAAATGGATGACTCTCAAATGCATTTTGTGCCAAAAAGAAAGTCTCAAAAGGATACATAGAATATAATTTCTTTTATATAAAAGGTCAGGAAACATATATGACAACAAACAATTTAGTAATATGCACTCACATGTAAAATTACAAATAAAGGCCAAGAAGAAGGAATATGTTGGGGAGGTTCTAAAAGATATTTAAAATTATAGTATTATATTTCTTAAAGAGGGTGGTAGCTGTCAGCATGATCATTTTATTATTTTCATTTTAATAGTTTAATGAGAATATAGTTATTTAAACTATGTAGCATTATATATTCACAAACAATATACATAGACACGTGTCTCTCTGTGTGTACTATATATGAGTGACCAAAAATACAGTGAATGTTTAAATTTTAAAAATTACAATATACCCACTCGGGATCCCTTCTTTCTCTCAGTCAGACAAGCTTTCTTTCTTTCAATAAATATATTCTGCTCTAAAACAAATTACAATAAAGACGTAATACTGTTAATCCCTCTCAAAATACTCCCTATTGCTTCAGACACACTTAGCCCATTCTTCTTGCTACTTTCTGAAGCAGTTCTGGAAGTGCTTTTTTGTGAGTGTCTTTGTGAGGTACGATCAACACTAAGGTGAATGCTGCTGCTGAGTGTCATCCTATGGAAAGGCAGGGCTGTAAAACCATGACAAGGCGTCCTTATTACCAGATCTAGCAACTTGTGGCTTCTGGATTGTTCCCAAAGTCAAAATAACCATGAACAGTAAATGCTTTGAATCAATTCAGGATAAGGACATAACCATGTCAGTACAACTCAAGACACTCACGGAAGAGGGCTGCCAGAACTGCTTTAGAAGGTGACAAGATAAATGTTCTCCAAGTGAGAGGGGTATTTTGAGGGTGATTAATAGCAGTGTGTCTTTTACCACAATACAGCTAAAAAATTTAAACACAAATTATATTAGTCCATCACATCTTATATATATTCCTTGGTATATGGGATATAACTCATAATAAAAAACTTTTGAAGAGCCTTCACGTCTCTAGAATAATACTATAATGAAACCTGATTATAATTCTTTTTTTGTTTCCATTGGTTTGCTCTTCATGGCTCAGTTTGGAGCATCTGTCAACTTCCTGTTAGTGGACTTTTCTCACATCTGCACTGTGTTTCCACCTGTTTGTGCATGTGGCAACTCTGGTTCTTCTCTCACCCTGAAGGCGCTCCCTCCCCAATCTCCCCTCCTTGGGGGTCTCAGCTTAAGCAGCATTTCTTTTAAGACCTTTTTTTCGTTTCTCTGACTAGGTTACGTTTTCCTGTAACAAGCCTCCAGAGCATCCTGTACATCTCCTTCCTAATATTCACACTCTTGCAAATATTCCAGTACTGTCTTCCCGAGAGTATAAACATCGTCAAGTAGCAACCACGTCTGTCGCAGGATCACCAGTGCCTAACCCAGCATGTGATGGGCATGCCACAGCATGTGTTGACTGACTGAGTGAAGGCCTGGCAAAGTTGGTGTATCCCTACAGGCAGATCTAATATAAGGTGATTAGATAAACTTGATCAGCTACATTCAGGGCATTGTTTCATCCGTGCTTTCTTTCCTAAGACCTTGATGACCAATGAACACTGGCTCTAAACAATGGAAAGTGGTATCAGATTTCCCTCTATTATATTTAGTCCATCCCAGCAATTGCTTCTCACTGATCGTAATAAATTGGGAGTGAGATGATGATGTCACTTTGAATGCCTCTCTCCAGCCTTTCTTTGACTGCTCTGTAAAGAAAAATAGCAGGTTCCTCTCGGAGAGGGGAGCGGGATCATGCATTATTTGAGTTATCACTCAAATCAAAAAGTACATGAAGGCGCCACATCATTCATGTAGACAGCAATCACCACGGAGTTATGCAGGTCTCTTATGTCAGTGATGAAACAGCCAAATTCGCTGACAGTGGTAAATTATTCCCAGTGTCACTAGTAGCAGTGCCAAAAGAAGGATCGAGGCCACAGACATGGAGAATGAGGGCATGTGTTCAATATGCCTGAGTAGAAATTTAATCCTGATCATTGAGGTTTTAAAATAAAATCTCAGGGGTGCTGAGTCTGGCCAATAGCTAGGGTGGTTGGTTTCCGCTTGGTGGTGGTGTGGATGTGTGACCTCTGTCGTGGGGTCAGGCCTGGACAAGGGCCCTGTGCCTTCCCATCCCACCACTGTTCCTGTGGCTTGGCTGGCACCTTGAATCCTAACTAGGAGTGCGTAACACTTGGGAATTTTTCTTTTATACTTATTTTCAAGTAATTCAGCAAATATGTACCTCTTTTGTCTCGTGGTTAAAGTGTTGACATGGTGTAATAAATTTTTCAGTTGCAAAAGCCTCATGGTAGGGGAGTCAGGGCAACACAGGAATCCAAAAAATAGTGATGCAGAAGAATTTTGAATAATCTTAGGGACTGTGGGTAAAACATTAAATTATACCAATATTGTTTTTTAAACTTTTTAATGTTTTTTAAGGCCCTTCATAATATTATGGATAAGTAAATTCTTGGGTCCTACTTCAATTTGAGTCAAATTCCAACTAATAATGTTCTACCCATAAACCTTCTCCTTCACAGCCCACTACATCAAACTGAAAACAGAATTCTTAAAGCATTCTCTTATGTTTCCTACCCATGAAATAAGCATTACAGACTTTCAACAGATGTCTTTAATAGACATTGTTATTAAAAATATTATATAAAATAAATTTAGACTGTTAGTCTAGCACAATTATTAAAGGAATACTTGTGCATAATTAGATAATCACATCTATATTTGATTGGGAGAGAAAAAAATTCTGTGGACATAATCTTCTGATAGTGGCCATCTATTCATTTACGCATCCAACTCATTATTCCAGATTAAGATTGTTAACGTTTTCTCCATATCATAAGCTCCAAATTTCAGAAAATTAAAAGTCAATCAGAAAACAAAACAAACAAAAACTTCCAGTGAAAAAATATGAGGCAAAGTCCTTGTAGAAATCTTGGGGAAAAAAATTCAATTCTTTCTCAGTTACGAGTGCCAAAAAAAGAAATTTTATGGTTTCAGGCACTTTTAAGTTTTACAATTTGAAAATAAGACTTTGAGTGGAAAAAAACAGCATTTAAAGTCTATAGTATGGATTAATGCCTCGAGTCTGATTTGAAGATGACACAAAGCTAGTAAAAACAACCAGACTATTTGTTGGGAAATATGCTCTATTGTTGCATGAATATTTCAAAAAAACATGAGTACGTATGGCAGCATTGAATTTTGGTTTCTGCCTTCGGGCTTGCAATATGAAAATCATTATCCACTCTACTTAATTAGGTAATAACTGGAACTTACACGACATCTTTCATTTCAGGATACTCAAACAAAGTCAGTGAGACAGGGCCACTTTCCTAGTGAATAGTCTGTCCTTCTGTCGCAGGTGTCAATGGGAGGAAACAGAGGTCAATGCCATTAAGACATTCCTGAAATAGTCCTTCCTTGATAACAAAGGGAGACCAGGACGGAGGGTCCTAATCGAGGTCACACCACGATGGAAGCTGCAGGGACAGTCGTCTTTGCCAGGTGGCGAGTTATCTACAGCGTGTTGGGCTGTGGCTGCAGCCTCTTTCTTTAGTGACTGCTCTTTTCGGCAGGCCTGGGAGATGGCCGTAGGTCAGCAGTTACAGCAGATCTGGTGCTGCTGGTGACCAAGCCTGTGTGGAAGAGCAGGGGACAGTACAGGTCCAGACCTCAACTTGAACCTTGATCTGGAACTCACCAGTTGAGTGACTTCGGAAGATACCTGAGCATCTGTCCCCTGGGAGCTAAGAGACACACATGTTCTTGTAAGTATTTTTAGGAGCTGCTAAGGAAGAGAACTCAGTAGTTAAAAGTTAGCTATTTATTTTTCCTTATCGTGCTTCCCAATTATTTCTGTTACATTTCAGGTGCACTATCTAAAAGAACAGCTTGCACTGCCTTATCTATGTAGGAAATGGAAGGTTATGATCCTTTCCTCCTATGTGACATGTGAAACTTGATCACGGAGTTAAACAAGCAGCGATGAAAGGAGAGCAAGAGGAGGAATTCAGAAAACCTTATCCAAGCTCCACCATTTGCAAATGACAACAGTGTCAACCTCGCTGAGCATCATGCGCATGCGTGTGCATGTCTATTTCTACCACACAAAGCTGAACAATAAATCTTACCTGCTTTACTCAGTTTCTGTGCGGACTGAATGGAAAGACAGATGTGAACATATTTTGAAAACTAAAAAGCATTTAGTTTAAACAGAGTATAATTTCTATCATGCCCCATGCCACTTCTGGATGATTTCTATGTCCATATTTTTTCCTTAAAAGTGTGTTTTTATTTGAAACAATTGTTATTTATTACTCATTTATTAATAGACATGAAAATATTGTTGATGACAATGTTGTTGCCAACAATAAACCAAAAATAATGTTGCTAACAATAAACCAAAGATAGATTCATGGTTTAATACTGATGTTCTATTTTTCTCTTTTTTTCCTGAAAAGTTGAGACTTCACAATTTGTTAGAACAAAGAGAAGGCCATATTGCTTAATAACTCTTCTACTAAGGTTCACCAAATTGTACTCAATGTTCTGAGATTTATTGATTACAGAGTTTGTGTTTTCCACTTGGCCTTGTTAAACACACATATGGAATCAAAGTGGTTATACTAGCAGGGTTGAAAACACTGGAGAAATTAAATTTGTCCGAAATTTCAAGGCTTCAAGAGCTAATCTCAAGTGACAGAGTTATTGAGAAATTTTGACCCAGAGAAAAACCTATCTTAGGAAAAGCCTAAACATTGGGTATAAACACACTGGCTCCTTCCTCTGGCAATGTGGTTTATGTTCAGACATCAGGAAATTTCAAGTGAACTTTGACCAACAAGGCTCTGTGATTTCCAAGACACTGACTACCTGCAACCCACACACAGACAGGAAAGCTTGACCTGTTGTCACACAGATCCCTGGAAAGATCATGCAGGTTAACCCCACTTTTCTTGGGATGCCAGCCTCTTTTGTTCATGGTCACATCTAGTCCAGTTCCCCAACATCAAAACTGCTCTGTCCAAAGAGGGAGGAGCTTTGACAGTGGGAGAGAACAATTATTCGGGAATCCACGCTCTTTTCAAGGCCATGCAAACTTGCTTTTTTTTAGCACACTTATGCCAACTAGCCTTAAAGCGAAGCAACCCATGCACACTGAAGTGTGATTACCTGCTGGTTAGAAGATTCTATTTCAGCTCCATATCTATGCTTGTATACTATGCTTTATGAAGCTAAAGCTGAGTCTCTATAAACCATGCCATTTTCCCAGGAGATTCGTGCCATTCTGACAATAGAACCTACATGGCTAAAGATTAGAAGGGACTGAGTCCTTTCCATTTACTCCCTCTTGGCTTTTTGTCTTTTTGGAAAAACAGCGACTCTTCTCCATAGCTGCAAGTGAATCCAGCGTGAGGTTGTCTAATACTTGTTTTGCCCCTTCAGTCCCTGATGCCAGCTGAACTTTTCCTAGAGGCCTGTTTCGGTGCCATGGAGTATCTTTCGCAAGCTTCTGGTTTTAACAATTCCATCCTCCTCCCTTTTCCCTCAAGCCAAGAGCTTATTTCTTGTTGCTTCCTGTAACTGTGACCTTTGTGGCATCTTAATTCCCTCTTTTCACACTTTTAGTTATTGCACTTGTCAGGGATCTTTAGAGAAACAAAACCCATTGGACATAAATCATTATATAAAAGACAGTTTGGTGGGGTTTTGTTTGTTTTATTAGCACATGTTCAGGAAACGTAATGGATACATTCGTTGTGGAGAGTTGGTACATACCCAGATCATGTTTTAGTCCTTTTGCCCATCCCACCTCTCCCTTCTCTCTCTCTCCGTCCCTAGATTCTCTTCCCATCTGCAAAAGGTCCATCTCCTTGTTTCCTGTCCTAGCCATGGTGACTGGATTAGTGGAACATGAGCTTCATATCCCCTTAAAGTCAGTGTTACCTTCTTAAGCTTCCAAGTTGCACAACAAATAAATTCCTATTTTTTAAAAAAGGTGAGATTGAATTGTGTGTCACTGATAAACTCTCAAATCACAGGAATGAAACTTTAACAATGGTACTTTAGCAAAAACTTGAGGAAGGTATGGGTAGGCAGCAAGCAACACCCCCTTGGCCTTCAGAACACACCCAGAATCAAACTGGCCATGGCAGATAAGTCTTCTTGTAACCTATAGCCCACTTGTTGCCCATAGACCTATTCCACATGACTGATCGCTGATGAATGCACAGAAGAGTGGATGGCAGTGGCTTGGTTCTTTTATATCCATCCACAGTATGTAAGATAAATGTAACTTCCTGGATGCACATCCTAATTTACAGTAGTGTAGCTAGATACAAAGTCAGCACTCAAAGATCAATAGCCTTCCTGTACACAAACAACAAACTCACTGAGAGAGAAATTAGGGAACACACACCCTTCACAATAGTATCCCCAAAAATGACATACTTAGGAATAAATCTAACAAAGGGAGTAAAGGATCTGTATATTGAAAATTGCAGAACTCTGAAAAAGGAGATCAAAGAGGATATCAGAAAATGGGAAGATGTCCTGGTTAATGGATAGAAAGAATCAACATACTGAAAATGGTCATACTCCCTAAATTGTTATACAGATTTAATGCAATCCCAATCAAAATGCCATTAACATATATCTCATAGAACTAAAGAAAACATTCCTAAACTTCATCTGGAAGTAGAAGAGACCTAGAAGAGCAAAGGCAATTCTGGTTAATAAAGGCAATGCAGGAAGCATAACAATCCCTGAATTGAAATTAAACCACAAAGCTACTGCAATAAAGTCAGCATAGTACGGGCAAAAAACCTGATCTGAAAACCAGTGGAATAGATTAGGAGATGCAGACACAAGTACAAACACACTCAGTCACCTTATCTTTGACAAAGGACCAAACACTGTTCACTGGAAGAAAGACAGCCTATTCAATAAATGGTGCTGGAAAAACTGGCTTTCTACGTGCCGAAGACGAAAATTAGACCCATGTCTATCACCATGTAAACTAAAGTCAACATGGATCAAAGATCTAAATATTAAATAGAAACATTAAATCTACTGGAAGCAGGTAGAAATCTTGAAGACATAGGTATAGACAGAGACTTCGTGGACAAAACCCAAACAGCACAGGAAACACTTCAAAGAATCAGCAACTGGGATCTCATTGTATTAAAAATCTTTTGCACATCAAAAGAAATCACCAACAAGATGAAAAAACAACCTAGAGAGGGAGAAAAAATTTTAGCCTACAGTTCCTCAGACAAAATATTTGTATCTAGAACATATAAAGAATTGAAAAAAAATCAGACCCCCCCAAATTCAAAGACTCAGTCTGAAAATGTGCAGCTGGGGTGAATACACACTTTTCAGATGAAGCAATACAAATAGCAAACAAATATATGAAAAAATGTTCAACATCATTGGTCATTTGAAAGATGCAAATTAAAACAACACTGAGAATCCATCTCACCTTAGTAAGAATGGTTATTATCAAGAAGTCAACCAATCACAAATGCTGGAGGGGGGAAAAAATCCTTCTCCATTGCAGGTGGTAATGTAGACTGGGGCAACCACTGTAGAAATTTTGTGGAGATTCCTCAAAAAACTAGAACTGGAAGTCCCACTCAACCCAGTATCTCCCTTCTTTGTATTTTCCCACAAGAATTAACAACCATTATACCACAGCAATATGTGTGCACCCATATTTGTAGCAGTACAATTTGTAATAACTAAATCTTGGAAACAGCCCAAATGTCTATCAACCAAGGAAAGGATAAAAAAGACATATTTTTATACAATGGAGTACTACTCAGCTATAAAGAAGGATAAAACTGAGGTATTTATAGGGAAATGGATGCAACCTGAGACCATACTCATAGGTGAAATAAATCAGATTCACATGTATAAACATTGTATTGTCTCCCTAGTGTAAAAAGATGAAAAAGTAAGTAAGACCCCAAATGTACAATAGATGTAGTGAAATGGGAAGAAACTGTTCAAAAGGAAAGAGAAACTGGCATGGGAGAAAGGAGAAAAAATGAAGGGAAAAGGGAAAAATATGCAAAATAGTTAAGATAGTTATACTACTAATTGCTGATAGCTCATAAAAAAAAGGTTTGTGTTTGATCAGTTTTTCATGTCTGTATCTTATAAGCAACTACTTTGAAGATAACAATACACAATGTACTAACTGTTGTTACTCTCCTACTATCTTATTTTAAATTATTATAGCATTGCTTTTTTTCTTTAAAATAAAAAAAAAGTTAAGAAAATTTATCTTAATCACAGAGATGGGAGCAGAACAAAATACTTCCTCATACTATTTTCTAAATATGGCTATCTGCTATCTAAGGGAATTGACATCTATTTAATACTGTGACAGCCAGATTTGGACAAATCACCTTCATTTTACGACCAGCCTAAGAAGCACGAATCATCATCCAGTTTTTAAAGATGAAAAGTATGAGGCGGAGAAAGATGAAGCAACTTGCTCAAGGTTACAAGATAATAGATTCCAATCCAGTTCCCCCTGCCACAGAGGTTCATTCTTTCCACATCAAGAATGATCAAGGAAGTGAACAGGTGACCCAAAGAGAAAAGATGACCACCAGGAGCATCTTATCTATTACCTGGCTTCTCGTTTTTTCCACACCTATAGCCCAAAGCCAAATGTGGCTGGAAAACTAAGCCAAAGTATCAGTGCAAGCCTGACTCTAGACCAGAGATGGAGGAAAACAAAAGCAATATTCCTCAGAATGCGAGGAGTGTCTGAGGCTGCTCCAGCACAACAAACCAAAGTTTATATTTGTTGAGTGATTTAGTGTCACTCTTTAGTGTATTTTATACTTCACTGAGCTTAGATAGGCAAACTATATAAACACTTATTATATAAGCAAAACATGTCAGATGTCAGGACTTGAAAATATGTATTTAATTAAAGAAATACATCTCTTAACACCAAAGCCCTAAATACATATTAAATGATACCCTGTTCTGAACGTAAACGAGACATGCCACCTAACAGATATTAAGTGACCCACATATACAGTAATATCTCCATGAATGAGGTAAATGCACACCAACAACTCTCTTAAGTGTCAGAAGCTTCATTACCCAATGCAGCAATAACACAGAAGTCACAAGGACCATCCCAGTAGGACAGAGGAGAAGGGGGTACAGTGTAAAGGTATTAAAAATTAACCAACATAACATCAAACGGGCTGCCACAAAACGTGCCTCTGAAAGTTCTGAAATAGTGGTGGGGAGGGTTAAGAAGAAGTAGAAATCGCAGGGCTAACCTGTGATCATTCAGGGATGCACAGAAAAAGTTGGAGGAGGCCTTCGGGGTAGCTTGGACTAGAACAGAATGGTCACCCCGCCAACCCACAAACCAGCCCAAGGAGGGAGCTGGGCCTGGTCAGACCCTTCTCTGCAAGAAGACAGACAGACTAGGGAGGAAAGATGGCACCTCTAACACTCCCTTCCCCACCAGGACATTCCTAACTGTGACAAAGAAGAGAAAGGGTCAGAGTCACGGGTCTGTGGTTTCACTGTGTTTCACATCGCGCCGTCCTTTTGAGAGTCCTCCAGTAACAGGGGATGTCTTGCATTATTCTGTTAAAATTAAAAGCTGAGAACATTTACCTGGTTGAGGTTTCACATTGACTAGAACTCATTAAGTGCAGCTCTTCAGTGAGTCACACAATCAGTTTATGAAAATGACCTCAATCACGACATTTCCTTTCCTAACAAAGATGAGGAGACTGGGGTGTGGGGTGACACTGGGCAGCCGAAGCAGCCATAGATCGCTGCTTCCAGAGGCTGGGGAACCCCTAAATTTTTCTGATTTCCTATTTATACCATAAGCCATGCAGGACAAACACGCTCTATTCACCGAGGTATTTTTGTCCTGTGCAGCTGTGTGGCTTAGCAGGAGCTTTGCTGTCGAGCTGTATGACTCATGCCAGCACTGCTGCATGTGATTTATGAAGACTTGAAGAAAAAGAAAACAGCCAGCCCCATAATGAAGGAGCTTCATTTTCAGAGGATTTGTTCATCGGGAAGCATAGTACCACTTGGTCCTTTCTCGTTTGCTTGCTCTTTGAATGAAAGAGTGATACTCCCTTGGCCAGCCATGGGCTGGCAGATATCTTCCGCACCCCTCTGCCCTGTTCCTAATGGAAAAATGGAATAATGATCCCTGGAGCAGAAGAGTAGCTAGCCATAACCAGGGAGTCAGTGGCCCTCAGCCACTGAACACGGTTAGTGCTGGTGAAACCTACCAAACCACCGTATCACAAGCATTGTTTGGACCTAGAGATGGCCGATGCAAAATGGGTCTACAGCCCAAAACATAGGGAAAAGATTGAAAAGGAACCAAGTTTTATTGAAAGGAACCTAGGCTAATGGTTTTTCTCAGATTGTCTCCCTGTACTGGGGTTTGGGTGTCAGATGTTCTCTAAAGATCCACGTGTTGAAGGCTTGTTCTAAGGTGAAAACTTTTAAGAGCAGGAGGTCCTTAGGCCAGTTGAGGGCACATCTTTGGAAGAGACTGGAGTCATTCTCATGGGGTCATAGGTAGTTCTTGGGAGAGAATTGTTATAAAAGCTTGAGCCTGGGCCCTCTCAATCACTCTGGCTTTCTGTTTGAGATAGAATCCTTCCCTTCCACACCAGCTCCTGCCATTACCATCCACCCTGATGTGATATGCTGAGACTAGTACCCTCACCTGAGCTGGGCCCATGGCAATGCCATGCCCTTGAAACTCCAAACTACATAATTCTCTTTTTCTTCATAAGTGGTCTGCCTCAAGTCTTTTGTTATAGTCATGAAAAGCTGACTAATACACCCAATCCCACTGATTAAGAGCTATTCGGTTCAGTTGCTTTCTTGAAATGTGCAATATTCAACAACCTTCTTCCCCTCATCTCTACCCCACATTCCCAAAAAGGGGTCAGAAAGAAAAAGGTTGAGACGTCTAACTCCAAACTTTCTAAACTGGACTTGACTAGACCCAGCTCTTTCTACAATCCCTCCTTGCACAGCAAGGCCAATGTCTACATTTACTCCTTGAAAAATGGAGAAACCAGGTCAGCCCTGTCTGGTGGCCATAGCACATAATGGCTGTTTTGTCATAAAGTAGTTTGTCATGAAGCCATAAAAAAAGCAACTGTTGCAATACCCTGTTTATCTTCTCCCAAAAATGTGCTGCCCACCAAGCCCCTTGTCACAGTGGAAGGGAATAAATGTTTGCAAGAATATGTGAATAACAATGTAGTCATAATGCCTGCCTTTGAACCCTTTCATGTTAAACTAGGTGGTGGGAGGCTCAGGAGAAAGTTTGTCTTCAGCTTGTCTGACTCATTAATAAGATATATAGTCTATCTGATTCCTATGAAAGATGAGCACAAAGTAGAACTGGAAGATTTGCTAAAGGAACTTGAGATGGCAAATCTAAAAACATTAAAAATGGATGTCAATAAACCTCCATTTTAAGTTAGAAAATTTAAAAACAAAACACATCAATGTTTTGGTAGAGTTTCTTTTCTGGAGGAAGCGTTACACATATCTTACCCTTCGTTTAATTTTTGCTGTGGTAATTTGGTGTGGTGCTTGGAATGCGGATTTAGGCTTGTTTAATTTTTCTGTGATCTAGCCCTCGTCCCCACCTACACATGCACTAAGGACCCGAGCAATTGGTTACAGGTAGTTGTTTTAGTCTCCACCCCCGGAAGCTTTGAAGGAGCTCCCAGCTGCATCAAAGTGCTTCATTGCTAGGTGCATCTGCCAGGCTTCAAAGCCTCACTACAGGGATTTGCAGTGCAGTATATCCCCTCCTTCTGAAGGAGCTATTACTCTCCATTTGTTGTGCAAATTTTTATGGAGATTCCCTAGTATCTTCCTGCACACACTACTTTACCTCAGAGTGGCTCTTTCGAGCTGCTATTAAGAACTGTCTAGGAAAATTATCTCTGTCTAGAATCAGAAAGCCTGAAACTAGTCCTGTTGACTTTATGGTCTTGCAGTACCTACTATGTATGCCATACCCTGTTTTGCTATTCTAGAAGGTTCTACCAGCAGAGTAACTGGGGAGATTTCCCTCTCAAGCTGGGAGGAAGCTAATTAGTTTTAATTAAAGTTGCAATTAAAGAAAAAACAGTTTCTCCTTTATAAAAATTATAGGTAGAGGAGTCTAAAAGGAACAGGAGTCCTGAGATATAAGAGGAAGTACATGTTCTGAGTTGGGCTGTCTAGAGATAGAAATTCTATAATTCTGTGTCATCCAGTACAGCAGCTACAACTGCATGTGAAGACTGAGCAACTGACATATGACTAGCTTGATAGAAGAGCCAAGTTTTTAATTTCTTTTAATTTTACTTAATTTAAATTGCTGTAATAAACCAGGTGTGATAACCCATGCCTATAATCCCAGCTATTCGAGAGGCTGAGGCAGGAGTACCAAAAATTTGAGCCCAATCCAGGTAACTTAGTGAGAGCCTGTCTCAAAATAAAATGAAAAATAAAAAGGGGTGAAAAACTTGCTTAGTATGTGTGAGGCTTTAATCCCCAGTAAAGAAAAAAAAAACAGAAAGGAAAGAGGAGGAGGAGGAGAAAGAAGAGGAAGAAGAAGGAGAGAGGATTACATACAAAATATATAAAGAACTTTCACAGTTAATAATAAGAAAAGTAAATTGACAGTTTAAAGTGGGTCAGAGATTTGAAAATATATGATAAATGAGCACATGAAAAGATGCTTGAAATTGCTTTTTTATTGAAAGCAAAGTAAACTAAATGGAATACCACTATGGACCTCACAGAATCACTCAAATTTAAAAGTCCAAGTAGCAAGGATGTAAACAAATTGGAATTCTCATCATTAAGGCATCCACCTTGGGAAAAAAAAAAACCCAAAATCAAAAAATGAAACACACCTAAATTGCTGTAAATTGTAGCCAGTGGCTACTGGATTGAATGGTATGGCTCTGGGAATTAACTTTGTGTATGTGCATGCGTATTTAGAAAATCTAGAACCTATGATTCAAAAGAGAGAAGAAAAAGAGAGCAAGAAGAAATAATACTTACATGGACCTTACTGGAAAAATCCTTTGGACTTGTCCCCTAATCTGTCCACCCAGGATGATTTCGATCTGTGCTAATGAAAATACTGCCATCATTTATTTTCATTAATCTTTAGGGAGCAAAGCTGCCATGCTCCCATCTAGGCTGGTACTTCCCTCACTTGTACCAGCTGATTGATAACATTCTAGCAACCCTGGGCTTGCTCAGCAATGGACAAGGGGGAAAGGTAATGAAATTGCCTCCTCATTGACCAGCCTGAGCCAATAATGTGTCATTGTGCACAGCTGTCAGTTTTATACATCAACAGTGTCCAATGACAGGTAGGACTCCCACCCTTTTAAAGCGACATAAATCAGGAGTTGTAGGAGTAGAGAGGGGTCACCAAGAGGCCACAAAGAATCTCAGGCCTGTCCGCTTGTCTGATCTGGGGCTTTCAGAAAATTGTTCCCTGGGCTGGGAAAAAAGAAAAGAAAACCTCGGGAGATTCTGCATATTTCGTTGGAGATTTCAATTGTGTAGAAGCCAGAAGAGTCCTCCTGAGGGAAGGAAGGAGTGATGGAAAGACTAGGAGAATGTGCTGTCCAGAGATGTGACAAGAAGATCCCTGCTGATAGGAAGAGTGGGGACTCAAACTCAGTCAGCAGGAAAAACCCCTCACCGGCTCTGGGGTATCACCTTCCTCCTCCAAGTTTAACTCCAGCCAGGTTCTAATTAGGAGACATTGAACAAGAAATCTGGGGAAGAATAAAGAGCCAGTCATTAATAAGTTTTTCTCCAACCAGGAAAAAGAAAACTTGCTAATTAACCCACATTTCACTTCTGTAAAGTTGTCTTTTCTCCTTTGCCTCCTAATGGAGGCAACCAGGCCCAGCATTTAGCAAGGCATAGAAATGTTTAACTATTGCTTGCTGCTGCTGCTGCTGCTGCTGCCCCCACCATGGACTTTCCTGGCAACAGAGCTGCCCTTTATATCATGATTTCTTTTGTTTTTCCCTGTGGCCAGCTGTGGCAAAAATGCAGTCAATTCAGGTTAAATAGGCTGAGGAGTGCTATTCAATACGCCACCCAGGCGCACTCCTCTAGATAGCGTGTGTAGCAGGTACAGTTTAAAAAGAAAAGTCCTGGGGCTGATCCCAGGAGGGCATGGAGGTAGGGTGGGGAACCAGGTCAGGCATCTGGAGTGTGCACACTGGCCTCGTGCAGCCAGCCCCGGGAGCAGCTCGCACCCTTCCTTTCTCCTGTCTTCACCCTAGTCCTGCTCCTCCCCTTCCCCTGCTGCCACCAGCTTCTATCTCTATTGTTCCCTGAAGCCCAGCAGCCAACGTGCAGCCAGGCCCAGCTCAAGCTCCACAGCCAGCAACTTCCTCTGAAGCTGCAGTGCATAATTACACCCAGCTGCTCCGGGCTTCTGGCTGGCCAGTTCTGCGAGCAGGCATCCTGATCCTGAAGCCGGAGTTCCAGGGAGGCGGCAGCCTGCTCTTGACAGCAGCAAATTGGCCCAGGGAAGCGCCTTCACCCTTGTAAGAAGGAGTGACCCTTCCCTCTCTGGCAGGGTCAGGGGCTCTCTGCTAGGCTCTCCTGCAGGGGCTCCTGCACATCATAATTGTTCATGGGAAGATGTCTGCTCTGTCACCTGCCACTTCCTTTGCCCAGCTGGCCTTTGTCTGTGTGGTCCCACCACAGGCAGGATGCTGTGTCCCAGGCAGCTATGTGTGGGGCTCAGGCTTCTGGTTGCATCTCAGCTGAAGTGTTTTGTGAACTCCTGCAGAGAGACAGAGGTAGCAAATGTGTACTGCCTTCAGCAGTGAGTCTAAAAGACAATTAATGTTGCTTAAAAAAAATTACCAATGATAATCCAAAGAAGCCTCGCTTAAACTCCCTAAGGAGGACAGCCTGTGGGCAGCAGAGCTGAGGACTCGCCCGTGCCCCGCCTCCGAGCTGTGGTTCATTTTGAGGTCCCAGTGATCTTTCAGGCTTGGCTACAAGGATGACTCTGATCCAAAATTAGGCTTTGAATGTGTGACACAAGGCTTCCAGCCCCACCCTCCGCCTCCCTCTGCCCTATGCTTTTCTTCCGAGTCTGGCTCTGGGCCAGATCTGGCCCTTCTGGCTCCTGGGGGGAAGGGCCAGCCACAGAGCGCAGACTCCAGGCAGGGTTTTCGCGTGGGTGAAGGTGCATGGTGAAATTCAGAAGAGGAAGGAGATCGACACACGCTAGGCAGGGCACCCTATTCAAACCACTCACCCCACCGACCCCAGGCTGGAGAGGGGGCATGCAGGAGAGAAAGGGGGTGTGCCACAGGGCTGCCCACACTGCCCCTGCCCACCTGTGCCTCCCGCTGCAGGTTCCCGGGGTCCTTCAACAGCCAGAAGGCCAGGCTGGCAGGGCTGCTCTGTCGTGCTCAGCAGCAGCCTTCAAGGTGGGAAGCAGCTGGGCGCGTCCTGTGGATCAGGAGCTGCTCATTTGCAGGGCAGTTTCCCAGGAAGCCTCTCCCGGCACCCACAGCTCACAGGGGCAGAGGCAGTCATTCTCCTGTCTGGGCTGGGGCAGCCACGCCACAGCCAGCAGCAGCCTTCTGTGGTACCGAGTTTCCCGTTTGCAGCCCTTTTGGTCTCAGTGTTGAAGAAGAAGAAAAAAGAAACCCTCAAGAGAATTTGCCTGCTGTGTGGTACTGGGCAGGAGGCTCTTGCTGGAAAGGAAATGTCGTAGGGACCAGGGTTGGCAAATGGGGAGAGGGTGTCGAAAACAAGTCACGGTGAGAGTGTGGAGGCAGCCGCAGCTTTCTGTGTGTCTTGGTCAGCTTGTGATCATGATGGCAATTTAATTCCCCTCAGGAAAAGAAAGAAAGGAGGGGGAGACCAGGAGATGGAAACCGTTTGAAAGTGCTTTCTCTCCTGACGCTTGAGCCCAGTGACCCTTTACAAGCACATACAGAACCCGCGTGGGGCCTGGTCTGTGTTCTTCCAGCCCCAGTATTCTTGTGTTGCGTGACTGACTCCAGCAGTCTGGGGGCCCGGTGACTCAGTGCTGGGGTTCTTGGCAGGATGCTCTCCCTGCTTGCATGAGGAATAGACTTTCCAAGCAAACAGTAGTGTCTGAGCTCACCGCAAACCTTGTCTGCAGCATTGGGAGAGTGTTGCTTTGCAGGGGGGCTCTGTTCCCCAAGACAGAGTGTGGAGAAGGTACCTGTAGGCCGGCAGCTCAGGGAGTGGGGAAAATGAAGTCTGGGAAGGGAAGAGAAGGAAAATCATCCTTCAGAGTTGTACAAAATGAGGTGGAGAGAGATAAGGCCCCAGAATCTTAGGTTCTTTTCCTAATTCTGTTTCTAAGTATCTACATGGATTTGGCAACTTCCTGGCTTCTCTTGGTTTAGTGTCTTCTCATCTATAAAATAGAGGTGATGCATCTCTGCAGGTCGTGTGTGTGTGTGTGTGTGTGTGTGTGTGTGTGTCTATTTGTCTGTGTGTGATGAGCTAGAATGGAAGCACACAAAAATGTTAAAAATAGTACAAAAATCCATTTTTGAATAGAAAAGCTAACTACTCCTGCTACCAGTCGCCCCCACCCATGCATTTTCATGTTTGTTTACATTGAAATGAATCATTATGTCCATTTGATTGAAGGAGGTTTCGCGAAATACCAGCAGCCAGTACGTAATGAAATATAATAACTTTTTGGTGTAAATTCATTTCCTTACTTTTTTTAAAAAACCAAACATGTTCTGTAATGTTTAAGGCATCAGATGAAGGTCTGTCTTATTGCCATCAAGGGAAGCAGGAAGCGCTTTCAAACCCTTTCTAGCATTGCCCAGCGCTTTACAAAGATGTCCCCCTGGCAGCCTGAGAACGAAGCATCACACGTCACTCTTCCCACCAGCAGATGAAGAGGTGAAGTGAGGTCACCAAGTGAGCAGGTGATGGGCTGGCTTCTGGGCTTGGACTTGAAATCCGGCTCCAACTTGTCTCTCTTATAAACAGCCATCAATAACTTCATCTCCACTCTGAACCCTGCCAACCGAGCTCCGCCTCGTGCAGAGCATTTGTGTGCAAATGAGATCTCCCTGTCCCGGGGCAGAGCACAGGGTGCTGCTCAGAAATAAGGAAGGAAGGAGTATTCGATACCATCAGTCAACCTACTAGAAGATCAAGATTACATGAACCTAGTGGCAAGAATTTCCAAACATTTACTTTATTTAAAATTTTATTTCTGACACTGTGCTCAGAAGTGTTCCTTCCTTAATACCAGAACCGTGGAAGAAAATAGACTGATACAAAATAATTAAAATTTCACATTAATGCTCATGTGTTGTGATAATGCAGATTATTGTAAGTCAACCAAATGCCTAGGTTGACAGTGTATTTCTATTTAAAAATTAAGACTGTGATCCATTTTTCTCTTTATAAATTGTCAACTCAAATATGTAGTTTATCCCTTTAGGTCTTCAGCCTGGTCCTGCCACTAGCACTGTGACTGTAGGCAAAGCCACTGAATCTTGGTCTTTCGCTATAAGTTAGAGCAATCAGGACCATCCTAGGTTTTCCGCAGAGACTTCCTGTATGGAAAATCTTGGGATGCAAGGAGTACCTAGTCAATGGTATTTCTTTCTTTACTTTTGGGGAATGCATTCTTTATAAAGTGCTTTCATGCTATTATTGGAAGTTGTTTGATATCGATTGCATACATTTCTTCAAGGTATCTAAGGGAGGTGTTTATAGTTTCTCAAATACATGAGCAATTCAAAGAGGTTGAGTAAAAATGCTCAGAATCACAGGGCAAATTGGTGCAGAATGGAAAGCCTGGCATGCTGAGTGCTCAGCCTGTAATCTTTCCATTAACGTTCTTTCATTGCCAACGTTGCCTCTACCTCCAACGCAGCAACTGGTGCAAGGTCCACCCGACCTCAGTCCAGCTCCAGGGCACAGCTCCTCAGTGCTTCTGACCACCCTCTCTCCTGCACTGTGGTCCCCACTTCCCTCTCACTGGGATTCCCACTCACTTCCCTCTCCCGCCCCTTGGTCTACACATTGAGACTGCCTAGCATCTACGTCAGAATAAAGTTGGGGAAATGTTCTTTTAAATGTAAGAGGTTGAATTAAATTCCACCATATATGTTGTGTTGTTAAACATCTCCAGCATTATAAAAATCATCCCAAATGTCACCAATCCCTGGGGGGCTTATTAATAATTAAGCACTTTTAGTTCACTTAGGAATGCAAATCCCTTTTCACAAGAGATGTGCACTAAATATGTCCATTCTATTACAGTTTACAGCAGTATATTTTAGGGATCCCAGCTGGGTTTCTCCAGGACAGACGACAAAGTTAATGCAGGTATCTGTCTTTTCTAAAGACAGCGTAGGAGCCAACAGTAGCATCCTGGATTGGTTTATAGGGCTTGTGTTTATTAGCAGTGTTTATTAGGATGACTAATAATGGAAGAGGTGACTTGGCAGGAGAAAGGAAGGGTTGGGGGAGAGCCGGGAGGAGCTGGGGAAATGTGATGATCTCAAAAACTCAGGGAGGAGCAGAGGCCCAGCGTCTGTGAGGAAGGCGCCATTTGTCCCCACGCTGATTTGTAAGGTTCTTACGGAACAGGCAAAGGACACTGTCGTTCTGTATGTACTACTCAATGAGAAGAGCATTCATATTTTTATTTAGCTTATAATAATTCAAAAAGATGCATAACCTTGTTATGTATACCACACATGCACATACTGCCAAAAAAAGCAGTTTTAATTTTCTATCTCCTTTTTTTTCTTTTTCCTTGATTTCCTAGGAAAAGCCAGAATACTAAATATCAAAAAAGAAAGGAGAGAGAGATATTTAGTAAGATCAGTGGATGTGGAGCTCTACTAGCTGCTATGTGAGGTATAGACTTGGGCCTGCTATTTAATCTCTCTTTGTCTCTCTGTTTCTGCCTCTCTCTCTCTCTCTCTCTCTCTCTCTCTCCATCTCTCTCTTTCTTTCCCCTCTCCCAACCCTTGCTCTACCTACAGATATTTCCATAATCCTACAGATGCCTTTTAGCTCTACTGTTCCAGAAATCTAGGCTGCAACAGGGAGAAGTCCTCTTCTCCGTGCCTAAAAACTTCTGTGAACTTTTAGGGGAGAAAAATGAACGTAGACAAATTCTTCCACTTCCTTGTTTTCCAGGCAGAATCTCCATCTCAAACTCTGCCTCTTCTTTCCTCTTTCATGCAAAGCACCTGCCACCCTAATAAAAGAGCCATAAATTTAGTCATAAAGGCCCCAACAAAGGCTCAAAATCCTCTGCTACTAGGGTGGCCAGTGGGACAGGCTGCCATCAGGAAGTAAAAACAGCAGTGAGGATTATTACTCTTGTGTGGAGCGTGACTTGCCTGGTGCCCGAGGTGACAGCCGGCGTAAAAAGCTGCAGAGAATGACTGTGAGGAGAGCCTTCAGCTGGCGTGGCAACCTCTTAACTTTCATCCCGATGCTGCTGGGGTTCAAGGTCCAGCTAGAAGCTGCTGATCTGACAATGGTGCATGTATCTGGGAGTCGCTCCCAAATGTTCTCTTCAACCAGTGCTTTCTGTGTGATCCAAGGTCCAGGCAAGAGGATGGGTGAGCACAATTATGAGGAGGTGGGAGAATTTCCAGACAATCGGCTTCTAAATGACAATGGTGCGCATCATATTTCACTGAGTATGGAAGCAGGTGGTGAGTTTTCTCACTTTGTTTTAACACACATGTGCCACCGTCATCACCAGCACTGCTACATTAAGAACCTGGTAGTTTGAAGAACTGCTTTGCTCTGTCTCTTTAAAACATCTTGAAAACTTTTAGGTTACTGGCAAGGCTAATCAATCAAACTTATACTCATTACCAAGGAGGATACCACCGCCTATGGCACACATGTGCCCTCAGATAGGGGGTCGCATCAGATAGGGCGCGGCCTCCCTCTGTAGCAGGATTAACAGAAGACACGTGTATGTGTGTCGGGATTGTTACCTGGTTTAGCTGTTGTAATTTTTCTAGCACTTTGGGCTCCTGATGAAGAAAGGCATCTCTGAAATTCCCAGGGCTCTAAGCAGTAAGCCCAGATTTTCCAAGCTTGCAGTGGTAGGGACAAACCCACTCATTGCACAATTAAATTAAATAGTGGTGATGACGAAACCATAGCCCCAAGAAGTTAGCCAGACTAAATGTGGCTCACTCGGCAAGTGAGTCCCAGATCCAGGGATGGAACATGGATCTCTGGGCACCTTCTCATTTCTGTTTTTTCTACCCAGGGTGGATCCTGGCCCTGTTTTGCAGAATTTGCTGCAGGTTTTATACTCAGCTGGAGACAATAAATCACATTATGGGTTTATGGACCCACAGTGTTTATCAGTCCACTGCTCCCCAACCCTCTCTCCTGTAACCCACATGGCTGCAAGGCCACACAGGGCCTCTGCATAGTGGTACAGCAGGAGCACTCTATTCCCACAGCACACACAAACTTTCTCATCAAAGTCCTTTTTCTTTGTCCCAAGGTTAATTTCTCTTTGGTCTCAATGTCTTTTTTAACTGTGCTTATTCACTTAATTTTTCTACCAAAATTCATGTAATTCACCTTTAAATTGGAAGACACTTAACTTAGCTAGATACAATCCACAGTGCCTGAAAAATCCTCTAAGTTCTTGGCCTTCTTCTGATAATGATCATAGGATGAGCAGGACCTTTGAAATCATCTTAGTATCAAGCATGTGCTTTGAAGACAGGGCTAACTGATTTGCCCAAGAATCATGGGCAGAGCTGGGAGCACAACGGTCGCCCTAGAATCACAGGGGTTTCTTTTTTCTATTATGCCACAATGCCAACCTGCCAACACCTGGCTGTGACAAGCTCTGTTGCTATCTCTGCTAAGCTGCTATAACTAAAAGTCCTCACAAAAATGGTGCCTCCATAAGGATGCTTTGACCCACCGTTGGAGTTCTCCTACCTCAGCTCAGCACAGGACAACTTAGGAGCATCCTGTTGGCATTCCCTTTTGACATGTGGCCAACCAGCTGACTTCCCCTTAAACCCTGGTGGCCTGGCTGCTCCCCAGGGCATGTTAGTGAATCATTCTTTGAACATGAAGCAGGTCTAAGAAGTAGTCCATATAACTTGCTATGATATCTGTGGCAGTCAACTATAAATTTTTATTTAAACAATCTAGAACCAGGTGCACTATATGAGTACCATATTCTACCTGCCAGCCTTATCAAGATACTGTGAAAGTTTTGATTTTTCTTATCCATTGCTTTGCTATTTATAGGCTATTACTGCCATTGAGGTATGAAATTCAATGGTGTGTGTGTGTGTGTGTGTGTGTGCGCGAGTGCGTTATAATTGTTTGGCTACCAATAAGACTTTCATTGTGTGGGTTAGCAATTAATGTTGGTCAACCTTCTGACTTTTCATACTTTACGAATATTATAACTTTGAAAAATGGGCCTTTGAAGGCAGTTTTAAGTAGGGTGATCCAACAATCACAACAGAAAAATTCATCAATGATTTGAAGAACAACTCCTGTGAATGTGAAGTTAGAAATATTTCCCTAAGACCAGGAGGTTTAGGCTCCTTTATGTATTCTAGAAAAAATAAATACTCAAGCTGGCCTCAAACTATTTGTGGAGTGAAGAATACCAGCAAATACCTGGCAGAATCTCTCAAAATCCCATTTAGCTCCTTTAGGCAGGTCAATAAGTGGCCAAGTGGAAGCCAGTTCTTATTGTCAAAGACTTTTGGAAAATCAGTGGATACAATGCACCCCACAGGATGTACCCCAAGGACCTCATCCAGCCGTGTAGCTAGCACACAGATAACCTCGTTGTGCACCCACTGGTTTGCTGGGATGCTGCCTGAGTTTTGTTACAATGAAAAAGTGGTGGAACATGTGTGGAGCTATCTTATCTGTCTCTAGTTACTTTCCTCTTTGAAAAGAATGATGAACTTGAAAATCTTGCAGTCTGTCCTTGGTGCCCGCAGAATGAGAATGATAAACACAGCTTCTTTCTTTTCAACTTGAAAATTTCTTTGGGTGCAGAGTTGCAGCTCTAACTCCTGATTTGAGTTCCAGTTTCCTTGAGTTGGAACAAGTTCTTATTTTTAAACTAAGTTGGCCTGGATACTTCAAAAGGTAGTCTCTTCTCTCTGGTGGGAGAGACTGGAGTACAAGCTGGTTGTACAAGGGAGTGCTGTGATGCATATTTAAGAACTGAATGGGTGGCCAGGCTAGATTACCCATTGCAGCTCTGGCAGCCTTTGGTTCTATCATGTTCTCTACTCTGCAAAACTCTGTCCATGCCACTCTGCCCTCTCGAAAGATCATGCATTTCCCTCTCTCCCTCCAAAAGTGTCAGCACTCCTAGGGCTAGCATGAACTTTTTAAAAAGTATCATTCAGAGGTTAATTTAAATGTTGAATTTAAAGAGCATGTACATGATTATTCTCTGTCTCTGAATCCATTTAATTTTTTTCCTAAAGTGTATACAGTTTGCAAATATATCTATACTTGTTCATGGGTTAATTATCTGTAAACAGTTTTATTCATCAATGTGTGATGTGTGTGTATATATATATATATATATATATATATATATATATAAGCACCTAGAGAATTTTTTCATGTTTGGTTGAATAAATGAATATTAAGACCAGATTAAAGTCACTTATGGAATCTAAACTGCAGAATTTTTTTTGCCAGGAAAACATGTATAGGGACAGTCTACTCCACTGTTTAGCAGAAAGCATAAATACAGTATCTTTGTTTCTTTCTTTTCCTTACACTACAAGGTCGACTGTTGAGGTATGTAAATTTCTAAGCTGTTTATAGCCATTTGGTTAGGTCGCATGTTGGTGTTTGTGTACTACGTCATCAGAAATCCCAGTCACAAAACATATTGTTTTATTTGTTTTTTAAAGAATATCCAGGGCTTGGATAGCTATTGAGAGCATTTCCCTTTCTTTCCAGATCATCTGGAATAATCTTATCCCCCAGGCTCCAAGGTCTCCCTGTGGGCTGTCTGCAATGGGTAGACCCTGAGGTCCTCCTCTGGTCCTGTGGCTGGAAAATGACCCAGCCTGTCTGACTTGTGGTCACCGTGGTGAACTTCCTAAGGGGTGGGAATGGGGCTGGTCACACTGAATATGATAGGACCAAAGCAGAACCCGCTAGTGACCAGATGCAAGAGGAAGAAAGAGGGAGGGAAGCAGGGTCCTGAAAATAGAAATCACATCAAAAAACAGATGACAAGTTGATAATGCCTAAGGGCCTTTGTTCAGGGACACTCTGGCACTATAAAGGGAGAAGTGACACTGGTGTGTTCTCCTGTAAAGCATGAGTTGCTTTTCCTTCAAGCGCTCTTCCCAAAGAAGACCTTGTGGGTTGTGGCTAGCTCCACTTTCCATTTTTATCTAGATGTATTCTCCAGTGCAAGTGCTATTCTTTTTCAAGAATTGCAGTATCATCACATTAACAATAAGATAAACAAACTTGACAAAAATTCACGGAAAACCAGAAACGCGGTAATTGCATAGTCTTGTGGTAGGGCAGCCCCCTTTTGGTTCTCGGTTAAAGAGCAGTTCCAGCACTTGGGTACACTGCATCATTTGTTCGCCTTAAATAAATGCTTTTGGATCTAAAAATAGAGCAGGCGTAAAACTTTCTGAAGAAACAATTTAAAAACTGTGACTTAGGACCACATCAAAAAATAAGAGGTGAATTCCAGGGGATTAGGATGGGTTTTTAGGAAGTGCAGTTTTGCTCCATGACAGCCCTGGTCCTAGGGAGTCTTAAGGTCCCTGCCAGCCCTAGACCTCCGGCTGAATTTATAAACACTCAGAAGTCTAGCTGTGGTTAAAAGCAGGGGTTAACCATACTGCCTGGCAGATAGCTTCATGAAAGGATGAGATTTCAAGTCGCATTTGGTTGGATTTATCTTTTGTAATTTGTTTTAATTCTGTTGGAATTAAACTCACAATTCCTAGGTAGACCCAGCGGTGGAGACATGTGAGACCCCTGCTGAGGGAGTCAGCGCATGAGAATGAGTTTGCCACTTTTAGGGACACAGAGTGAGCAACATGTTTCTGCTTTCAGGTAATGGGTCCTGGAAATGACCCAGGAGGCTTCGGAAAGAAGCCAAGTGACTGGATCGTCTCAGCCTGCACGCTGCGTCCTCAGAGCAGCCAGGTTCTGTGTACTTCAGGCCACAGGGACGGGACTGGCAATTCTGCACCTGGGCCAAATGGCAGGTCCAATCCTGGGGAGGGGAGTTTAGAGTCCAGACATACTTAGATCTGCCAGAGCTGGCCCAGGACCCCACTAGCCACCAGAAGCCCTGTGGCTCTTTTGAGCGCTGCAGTGTTAATCATCCGCAGGGCACTCAACACGCCCACTTCTTTTTTCCCTTTTTTGCCTCACAGTTTCTCCTGTGGCTCAGGAATTCGGGGATGCCTTAACTGCAGTATGTGGTCCAGGAGCTCCATGACGCCAAGATGCTGGCCAGCCTACAGCGACAGGAAGGGCTGCCTAACATTCAAGGGTCTGCCTCCCAGAGGGCTCCCTGCCCTGGCTGGTGAGCTACTGCTGGCTGCTGGCAGCAGGCCGGGCTCTTGGGTATCTGGGTCATCCCATTTCACTGCCTCAGGGTTCTCATGACAAGGTGCTCAGCTGACAAGGTACTCATCTTCCTGCAGACTGAGCCACACTCCAGAGAGAGCAAGTTGAAAGCCACGGTGTCTTGTATATGCTGGCCTTGAAGTCACACTGTCATTTTGCAATATCTACTTGGTTGCACAGGTCAGCCCTGTTTAATGGGGGGGGGCGGTGCAGAGAAATGGAAAACACATGGATACCAAGAGGCAAGGGCTGTTGGGGGTCCTGTTGGAGGCTGGCAACCACAGCTGCCTCCTCCTGCCTCTGCCATGGGAATTGGCTATAGGAATCTATCTGCCCAATACCTGGATGCTGAGCGCTCCACTGATCTGCTACCGAAGGAAATGCTTGAGCCCCTTTTAGGCAAGGGCGGAGCACTCCTGACTTTCCACCTGCCAGGCAGGTGGCACTCACAGGTACGTGCCAGCCACTGCACTTGTGCTTGGGGTGCAGTAAGCACATCAGGATGCTCAGGAGTCACCAGTCAGACATGTGCACATCATGGCTTAGAAGGCAAGAGTCAGGGCTGGGGATTTAGCTCAGTGGCATGAGCGCTTGCCTGGCAGGTACAAGGTCATGAGTCCGGAAAAAGAAGGCAAGAGTCTGCCTCTTGGAGGACTGCTCTAAGATGGACATCTGGTGGCCCCAAAGAGTTAATAATGCTATTTAAGTGTCTGAGTTTCATCTGAGACGCTCTGGGGAGAATGCAGCCTCACTGGATTTCTGCTCTTTTCCCGGCAGGGAAATAACCTTGCTGACTCAGATGGGAGTAAAGGCTAATTGTTGGCTGTTGCTGGTTTTACCTTTGGTGGATAACTGTGGAAATCCCAGAGAATTTCTACTGTTTTCTGCAAGATGGTCCAGTGTATGCCAGCAGTGGTGGTGGGTGCCTCTAATCCTGGCACGCTGGGAGGCTGAGACAGGATGCAGCTCAAGTGAAGGCACTGAATTCAATCCCCAGTCACAACACCATCCAAAAATAAATAAAACGTTTTTAAAAAGTTGAATGCAATTTAAAAATTTAAATTTACTGAAGAGACAGTACATGCCAGGCCGTTTACATACATGACTTCCAATCCAGATTTTAGAGAGGAGTTAAAAGGTCCGCCCAGCTTCTCGGCTGGCAAGTGGGGGAGTCAAGATTCCAAGTGGGTGTGTCTGAAGCTACTCTGAGTGTCCCGGCAGAGAAGTGGGCGTAAATCACTGGAGAATGAATCGCAGGGCAGGCGGAGAGGACGAGGGCTGGGGCAGGGGCGAGGGGAGGCAGCCAGTCAGCAGCCGCCCTTGGCGCGGGTGGGGAGGCTCCCTCTCCCCGGTAACCCTCCCCGCCCTGGTAAACCGGAGCTCGGTCTGGGGGCAGCGAGCAGCGCATCTCTCTCCTGCTCCAGAAGCAGCAGCTTGTTGATAATGACAGCTACTCTCCGCCAGGCCTGCTGCTGAGTTAAGCACACTTTTTGAAAACCCTTCGCCCCCTTCCCCTGAGCTGAGTTTTACAGCCCGCCTTAGGATCTGGGAAGCGGAGGGCTGGAGCGCTGAGTGACCTCCTCAAGGTCACAAAGCCCGGGTACCGGTGCTCACGTTCCAACCCCGGCCTCTGACGCCAGGACCACCGGACTCCCAACGCCGCGTTCTACCACACGGAGGTTGGGGGCGCACGACCGCGGGGCGCGCAAGTGACAGCGCCAGCCCCCCACTGGGAAGGGGCAAGGGCCCAGCAAGGCACCCACCCACTCGGGGACAGGATGGGCGCGGGCGGGGAGGCGGCGAGCTGGCGGCGCGGGTCCCCGTGCCCCGGAGGTGCGTCTGGTTCTCGGGCTGCAGCCGGGGCCACCCGGGCCGTGCGGGGGCTGGGCGCGAGGGACGAGCGAGGGCGCCCAGCTCGCGGCCGCCCGGGCCCTGGAGGCTTTGTGTGTTTGGAACCGGATTCCCCGCCTCCCACTCCCGTTCTCGTTGCCGGGCCGAAGTCCCAGCAGAGTATCCAGCAATAAGCACGCGAGGAGGGGGCGGGTGGCGGCGGTGGCGGCGGTGGCGGCGGCGGCGGCGAGGGGGCGGCGCGGCCACCCTCCTCCGCCTGCGCTGGCTTCGTGCGCCACCTACCGGCGGCTCGGCGCGCTGCGCGCCCGCCCGCCCGCGCTGTTCCTAGGCAGATCTTGATCTCCGCGGACAATAGACAATGGGATTTTTTTTTTTTTGGAACAATGATTTATTTTGGAGGGTGGGGATTAGGAAGAAGGAGGGAGGGAGAGAGGGAGGGAGGCAGCAGTGTGTTTCTCATCGCTTTAGGAAAAAAACTCTGTTCTATCATTGTTTCTGCATATCCATTATATTGAGGACAAAAGAATCCCGTTCTGGAACAACAAAGCCAAGGGAAATGTTTTCTGTGGCTGACATTTAATTGCGTGCACAAGGTGCTACATTATCGCGGGGAGATTGCAGAGCGGAGCAGGGCACAGCTTCGGTTCAAAAGCCTGGCTCTTCTGCTTTCCGAGGCGAGCTTGCTCACATGGGCCCCATTTTAGGCTGCCTCTTACGACACTCGGTTTTGTATTTCTCTGTAGTTTTCCAGCCCATCGCAAGGGTTCCTTGTGGGTTATTTGCACGCCCCCTACCGAGGGCTGGTCTTTTACAGCCAAACGGGATAATCATGTTTTGCTTCACAACCCCCCTGCTCCCCTGACTGAAAGGATCCTAATTTTCCCAAGGTGTTAGAGACCGGAGTGCTGGCCCAAGCCTCTGGTTTTACAGATGGAAGAGGCGGATGCCTCCCAGAGACACCGGAATACTTGGAGACCTGACCCGCTCACTCTTCTGGCCTCCTTTCTGACCGGAAATGTGGCTCCTAGTGAGAGGCGTGGCACAAAGATGGTGATAATTTGGACAGAGGCGCAAGCTTTCCGCTTATTGCAATCCCAGCCCACCTCCTTTTACTCTATCCCGTCTGCATAGTGAAGAAGTGGGAAAGTCGATACCATCTTCACTCATTTCTTTCATTACTTTGCAGTTTTCCACAGCTCTCCGGGAACGTTTGTCCTGGGATGCAGGGCTTTGGAGTCCCCTGTGCCCTGGGCCAGCTCGCTTCCTGGGACATAAGAAGAAGGAATGTCTTTGGTCTTTGGCTTCTCAGGACTAATTTGTCCAGGATAATACAGATTTTCTTGTAAGGCTCATGGATAATCTTGGGGGAGATACAAGTATCCGGAACGCACCGCGAAACAGAGATGCTTTTCCTTAAACCACCTTCTAAAGCATCTTCCAGCAGACAGCCGTCCCCTTTGGTCAGTCACACCGACTGAGACAGCACAATTCTCAAATCTTAGATGAGAAGCGCGGTAAACATCTCTGCATACGTCAGAGCAGCTTGCTTGGTTTAAAGGTTGTTCTGTCTGTTGAAAGCAAAGAGACCAGTCTCACAGTCTGCAGATAGCTAGACAACAAAGAAGATTTCCAAACAAAAGGCCAGAACACCCCCTAAGTTTAAAAAAAAAAACTCTTTTCGTAAAAGCATAACAAAGAGAAAACCATGCCTGGATTACAAGCGGCTCCTAAACCTTTGTACTAGACCTGGGCACTCTAAGAGCTGTGGTTGATACAGGCAGGGGCTTTGGGATGTGCTAAGGAGGAGCTTAAATCTCTGAATCGCCTAGTTTCCTTTGTTCTTCCCCCTTCCAGCTTAGCTTCCTTATCATGTCTCTACAAAAAGATCCAAAGTTCAATGATGCTCTAATACGACAACCACACATGTACAAACACCATGCCCCGGAGGATTTTGTGTGCATCAGATGTGATCAAATGAGACAACATAGGTAAAAGCGCTTCTGTCAGGCTCAGGTATTTTGCACATGGGGAGGCACTATTCCCACATGTTTCAGTGTCTCAAAGTACAGGGGTCATTCCCTGGAGGGCCATACTAGCAGTTCTGAAAGTGGTTCAGCCCATTTTTCAGATGGGCACTCGAGGCCACCCATCAGGGATAAAATTTAATATCAATTTTAAAATGGTGAGAACTCAGCTGAAAGAGTGCCCTCACCTCCTGTCGGAATCTGGTAAACTCCAGGACACTGGCGACTCATTGCTCCCCCAGTGTCCTTATTTGGTAGCAGGCGAATGAAAATGATCATTTTCAGATTTAGATTTTCTCAAAGCGTGGTGTGAGCAGCTATTTTTAGTTTTGCTTCAGTCACCATTCTCTGTAGTAGAAAATGCATTTAGAGTTGTAAAAATATTTTTTTTCATTTGCAGCCTAAATTTAAATATGGAATATAGCAACTAAAGGATTCTCTTGGTCAGAGATACACAGGGAGTCAGGATGATAGCTAGAGCTTTTGACATGTGACCCTCATTTCCATACATTTAAAGGCTCCCTGTCTAACTTCACAAGCCTATGGATGCTATTTTAAGTGCACCACTGTCAGGAGTCCTTAAGTAATTTGCAGATGTTCTATAACTCATTCTCTTCATATTTTATTGGAAAATTATGATCCATTGACATGACCCCCAGCTTGCAAAAAGTGAATTCTAATCCAGTTAGTTGGTTTCCAAATGACAGGTCTGTGGGTCACATAACCTCCTACTGGGCTCCAGAGGAAGGAGGAACAGCTGCTATCCACTAAGGATGGTACCTTTAGCTGATGTTCCCAGTAGCTTCCATATCCTACTAAAACTAACCTCCAAGTTCTGCCAGAGACAAGCACCAGAGTTTACCTCCTGCTTGACCCTGCATCGGAGTTTGATTTCACCCCAAGTCTTTACCTGAGCTGCATGGAGAGCCTGACTCAGCAGCCTGTGCTTTGACTCACTTCCTGTGACTGGGCTGTCCAAGGCGGATGTGAATGAGCTCCCTCCCAGGAAATCAGTCCAGAGTGGCCAGCTGCAAGAATGGTTTCCGTTACATCACTTCTGATCTCTCTCATGTCCCTTTGTCTCCGACAGAAGCTACCAAAGACATCAGGGTGTCTTCCGGAAGGTCAGGAGATGAGGTTCATTTAACTGTGCACAGATCTTTTTTTTTTTTTTCTTTTTCGAAACATCTACTTGTGAGTGTCAATGTTTATGGGAGAAGCCATTTGCCGAAGGGAGAGTCAGCTTATCTGGACTTCTCTTCCTTCTGTGAGTTTCTGTTTCAGACTCCAAGAGAGAATTATCTGCAGAATCCAGGCTGTGTAAATAAGGGCCAGTTACTTAACCTCGCAGCTCCTCCACCTCCTTCCCATAAATGTGCTGTAGGCCTGAGCAAGGGAAGGTGTCAAGAGCGTAGTGCAGGTGCTGGTCGTGGTGCTGGTCGGTGTCACTGCTGTGATTGTTTCTCTCCTGGTTCCATGTAGCGCTCTTCTGGACCCAAAGGAAGAACCCATGCTCCGCTGCTGCTTTGCATCCCTGACTCTGGCATTGGGACTGCTCCTGTGTGCCTCTTCGCCTTGGCCAGGGGCCGATGACAACCTGGTGAAGCTCCCATTCCAGGCCTAAATGGGTTCCTGCCTCTCCTTTCTCTTGTTGACTGCTACTCCTCACATAGTTCACGGTGCCATGCCAGGGTCTCAGCCTGGAACCCCCCCCCCAGCCCCTCAAGGATCTGTCCCCAAGGGTGGCAGTTGTCGTGCTTGCTGTCTACCAAGCTCTTGAGTTCCACTGAGTTTCTGCTCACAGGGCTCCAGACAGCCCAAACCTGGCTATGGAAATGACTCCCAGGTCCTGGCTGAGAAGTGGCTTTATGAACCAGTTGTTTCTCGGCAGCATTTGTCTGTATGTGAAGTTTCCTTTTACCTCTTTTTTTCAAAAGTACACCCTGGTCAGCCACTTTTTGCTGTGCGATTTGGTTCTCTTTGAGCCAGACATCTCTATCTCTATCAAACATCTGATTCTTGATTAAGGGTGATGTTAAGGCATTTACTGTCCCCCCCATAAGATCCGCTTCGTGTAATCAGGCTGCTCTTAATGAAAGCGTTTGCCCTTCTCTCTGGCACACAAGGTCAGTGCCATCCAACTTCTCTCTCTCTCTCTCATTTGGCCTCATCACCTCACATTCCTTATTTGCAAATTTTATCACATATTCATTCATTGAGAAAGTGGAAAGAGTGCTTTAGGCAGTGTCTTAGGGGGACACATGGATCTCTCTCTGAGCTCCAGGTTCTGCTTTCTCTTCCCCTTCTGAGTTCTTAAGCAAAGCTCCAAGAATAGCTCACATTTTCCCCTCGTAGGAACTAAATGCAGCGTAGAAACTAGAGTTCAGGTTCTTAAATGATAGCTTGTCATATGTGAGGACCACATCCGCCTCCTACCATTCTTACCTATGTATCTGCCTGTCTATTTATCTATCATATATGTGCGTTATTTTAGTTTTTTAAAATATACATATCTGTCCTATTACTACAGGGCAGATATTCCGAGAAATGACTTAACTCTGCTACCATGGCTTTGTTTTTCTAGATTCAATTTGGTCTCAATAAGTAGAACTGGACCCCTTTCTGGTCACTGCCCACATTAGGAAGCGCTAGAGAAGAGTCTGGAAAAGGGTCACTGCCCACATTAGGAAGCGCTAGAGAAGATAAGACCTATATTGACACTGATACAGTCAGTGGAAAAGTACGTTGGCCAGGCTCAGCCACAGAGGAAGCATCCTTGTCTACAAAGGATGTGCCTGACCGGCAATCAATAATTACAAGGTTAGAAAGGTGCCCACTTTTGATTTGTCTTTTTTTTTCAACCTCATCTCCGATTGGTCACTGACTTCTATGGTGTTTTCTTTCTTTCTTTTTCAGTACTGGGAATTGAATCTAGCTCCTTTGCACTGAGCTATAGTCCCAGCCTTTTATTTATTTATTTTTTTTACACAGGGTCTCATTCAGTTGCTAAATTTCACAGGCTACACTTGAACACACGATCCTCCTGCCTCAGCCTCCCAAAGGGCTAGGATTACAGGTGTGTGCCACTATGTCCAGCCTATTATCCTTTCTTTATTCAGTAATGTTTCTTGCATTTCTTTCTTTTCATTCCTGCTATACCCTACCCTTGGCTAAAGTCTCTTTTGCTTCATTTGTGACCCTGCAATGGCCTTCTAACCGGTCTATCTACTTCACATGGCCCACTGGTTAATCTAGTTAAAATAACATTTTTTTTCTATGCATTTTGACCCATAGTTTTCCAATTTTCCTATAGGAATCTGGCCAAAATCCTCTTAGATTCCGATTTATTCGTGTATGTCCCACCCTTTTCTTTTTCTTAAACTAACCTCTCCTTGTTAAATGGGTCTATGTCTCCTCATCTCAAGTTTGCTATTCCATTCAAGTGACCGAGTCTACCTTTCCTGTCCCTGTCTGGCTCTCCAAATGTCCCCAGTTCTTTGAGTCTAGGCTTAAATCCCACTCACAGCTTGAAGAGATCAATCTCCTCAAAACTGTTATTTATAAGATTCATTTCAAGTGCTCAAAAAGGCTCTCCTATACCCTTTGTTCTGGTGTTTGTGGTCATCAGCTTTTTGTTACTGTGAAAAACACCTAAGAAAAACAACTTAAAGGAGAGGTTTATTTCACAGTTTCAGAGGGCTCAGTCCACAGCTGGCTGTCTCCAAGGCAGGAACATCACAGGGGAAGGGTGTACTGGAGGCGAATTTCTTGCATCGTGGCAGCTGGGAAGCAGAAAGGAAGTCAGAAAGGAAAAGGCCAGGGACCAGACAAACCCTCTAAAGACATGCCCTAGCACCCTCCTTCCTCCACCTGGGCCCCACCTTGGCTGATGATAACCCATTCACCTATGTATTCATTAATGGAACGACCTATTGATGAGGTTAGAGCCTCCTGGTCTAGTTACAGGCATAGACTTCACCTCTGAACATTGCTGCACGGGGATGGAGCCTTCTCTGGGAGGCATTTCTTGTTTAAAGTTTATCAGAGCTGCTTCCTAACTTTCATCCACTTACCTCTCATCACACATCTTGGGTAGTGAGCTCTTTGACTCACAGATAACATCTGGTTTAAAATTATTGGCTTAGTTAACAGAAGAAAAAGCTACAGAAAAGGAAGACAAGCTACTCAAGCTGTTTTCATCACTAATAGAGAAATGACAGGTCCAGAATTCCATTCTTGTGTGTACTGAACTTGAGGGGATGATGGAAAATGTGTCTTCCACAGTATCACGTATCTGGAAAGATGCTTGTGAGGTCCTCTTGACCAGTTTCCTGGCTCTAAGTCATCTGAGATAGAAAGTGATCTGTAATATGTTTATAGAACCCAGAGACAGAATTCCTTGGTCTTTTGGACAATTATCTTTTGGATCATGTCAGCTCTCTTCCTGGCTGTCCTTTCTCTTTGTCATGTTAGGTCAGTGTCTCGGACTTTTCATTTACCTTAGAACTCCTGTAGTGCATATTTAAAACGGAGGTTTCTGGATTCAATCCAAAGTGTTCCATCATTTGGGGATGAAGACATATAAATCTGAAAACTCATTTACTATATGTGTGTGTGATATATCCCAAGTAATCTTGATACATGTGGTTGATAGACTATACTGGGAGATTAAAAGTTGTTCTGATTTAACTTTAAAAAATTAGTTTAAGCAAATTCATTCTAGGACAAATTTAGTGAATATTAAAAAAAAAACAAACCAGCTGATTAAGCCGGGTAAAGTGATGCCCTTTGAAATCCCAGCTTCTCAGAGGGTGAGGCAGGAGGATCGCCTGCTTGAGCTCAGCCTGGGATTCTTATGAGACCATGAATCAAGAAATTTTTTTAAAAAAAGAACTGAGAATATATCTCTGTAATGCCCTGGGTTTGGTTCTCCGTATCACAAAAAACCAAGCAAACGAAACAAAACAAAACAAAAAAACTCAGCAGATTAGTGGTTTTCCTTTTTCACAGTTTATTCTTTTACTAGTACATGTATATAACACACAATGTTTACCTTCTGTGGATGGGGTCAGGACATGTGCACAACACATCTTAATTCATTTTTCCAGCCCTTTCCCCCTCCCTCCCCCCACCACCTCTTGACCCTCTTCCTTTTAAAAATAGTTTTTCTTAGTAATTTTGTCCCCTTACAGGAGTATTTTAGACCTTATCTAGATTTATGATGTATATTAAGTTGAACCTGATGCTTAATAATAACCATAGTTATAATGATGTGTTAAATAATAAAGCAGATGATTATCATTCTTAAAAGGCCCCTGGTACAGTTGGTCATGGTGTACACACCTGTCACCCCAACACTCTGGGAGACTGAGGTAGGAAGAGCACAAGTTTAAATCTTACTAATGAATCAGTAGGACTCTGTCTCAACATCTCAAAATTTAAAAAAAAAAAATGAAAAGCTGGGAATATAACTCAGTATAAAGTATGGATGTAGCTCAGGGAAATGACCATGGGTTCAATTCCCAGTGCTGGAAAAAACCTCATACAATGAAAAACTACAATGACCATGGTCGTGACAATGACCTACCACTTTTCATCCAGTGTTCCTTGACATTACATTACATATGTTTGTGGTGGTCCTTCTGGGCAGTGACTTGAGGTTCACTGCCTATGACACTAGGTAGAAAGTGTATATAACCTATCACTCTGCTTAGGCTTCCAATTTTGTGTCTCTAGAGCCACCGAAATGAAAATGCCATTACCACATTGTTCCCTCAGCTTTCCAACACCAGGAGCACTGCCGGCCAGTCAAGCAGGCTTGTAGAACTCTGGAAATGATTAGCTGTGTGTGGGGCATTTGGAGAGGCCAGTGCCCACATTAATCATCTCCCAGATTTTCCATAATAATCCTAGAGCCCTTCCTCATTTGCCTGGGTCCTTTGGATATCACTGCCACCAAGCTTAAAGCTGAGTGCGGTCTCCATTCATAACCTAAATAGTGAGTGGGTACCCCACTGTGCGGGAACAGCATACATGACGTGAAGAATAGAAACATGAAAATGAAGCTCAGGGCCTGCTCTGAGAAAAGCACAGTCCAGTGCTGAGATGCATCGTGTTTCTTATCACAGAGTAGAATAGAAGCAAATATCCTGATGGCTCACTTCCAGCCAGGAATGGGATAGAGGCAGCTGGGAAACAGGAGAGATGGGAATTTGTGCCGAAGACAGGTGAGCCCAGTGGTAGCCATGTCTAATTTGAGGTGCTGAGGGGACATCCTGGGGAAGATGATCAGAGAGTAGGTAGAAAATATGTGACCAGAGCTTGGAAGGCATTAAAGACAAGAGACACTGGTGACATCCTTATATGACTTCCTTATTAGTGATTTAATTACTTATCACTGAAAGGCTGAATTTGTAGCATCTGAAAGATGAATTAAGATATATTATTTGCTGGTACGACTAATAAAATATTATTTTCCCTTGCTTTCTTTTCTTGGGTGGAGGAAACTTAAAATAAGTCTGTGTAGTTTGACCAATGTTTCTGCTAGACATTGAATAAGTATGATGACTTATTTATTTATTTATTTATTTATTTTTCCAGGAGAAAGTAGGACTGACAGATGAGCGAAGGGAGAGAAGAGACAGAGAATGGGGTTCCCTATTATGGGCACCCAGAATTGTTGATAACTAGGAAAAACATCGTGGATTGTGGTTGTGGCTTGGTTGACACTAAATGTGCCCTCCAGAAGGCTGAGTTTGTTTGCAGGGCTTCAAAGGACTTGATTTGGAAGACTCTGTCTCTTTGGCCAGCTGGCTTAGAGCTATAGTCTCTGGAACTGCCCCACAGTCCTGAGCACTGTACTTTCTCTCTTTTTTCTCTTCAAATCTTCCTCTCTTCTTGTTTGCAATATGCAGTATTGGACTCCATCATAGTGGGTACCTGAGAAGGAGCAGAGACGATGGGGAAAGAAGAAAAACCTGTAAAAAAAACCCCCAAAAACCCACCAAAGTATTTACACTTCCTTTGGAGTGACTGTTTAGGCACATGCAAATGAAAATTGCTCACATGATCCTGTGGGGGTGCATTTGTGTCCCTCTGAATAGCACGCACAGCTAGATGTTATCTTCAGGGGAATTCTGGTGGAGCTCCGTGCTGGAGTGACTAGTAGATTTTCAAGGACCTTGTGACTTATGTTGACTTACTTGACAATGACGTTTCCCCAAGGAAAATGAGACCTTGTCCTCCACATCTTAATTTAGGACTGTCAGTGTCACCAAGCCTGTGAGTAGCTTGCACAGGGACCAGCTAGAATTTGCTAATGTGGAGCTGAAGCAGGACTTAGCAGGGAGCCGGAGAGGCTGCCTCCCAGATGTGCTCCCAGGAGCTCTCCCCAGCTGAGTTGAGCCACTGTGGGTGACAGGTGAGCTAACTGCTTTGGAAACACCCCATTTGACAGTGTGAGCCTTTGAGGTGACAGTGGGGGTAAAAGCAGGTTATCATCGCTGTACCCAGTGGTCTGACAGAGCAAACAAAGGGCTCCTGGAGGTGAGGAGAGGTGAGGAGAAGATTAGCAAGGCTCAAACGGAATAATTGGAAAAGCCGGGGAAGGCAGTAAATTATGCCTCTTTCACTCGGCTTAGTTACCATAGAGTACATGGAATAGGTCTGCGTGCACTGGATGAAAAGCAGACTCAGAAAGGGTCAAGCCGAGGAGCAACAGCAGAGCTCTGAGGGTGACTTTGAATGGTGCTGCTGGATTTTCATGCTTGTGAAGGAAAAGAGGACATAATAAACACTTTTCTGTGATGACCTGTCAGTGTTAGAGCCTAGACTGTCCCCAGGAAAGACACTGCAAAGTCTCCCAAATGAAGATGAAAACAAAGACAGAACAGTCATGGTTAGCACAGCTTCTGCCCTCCTCAGGGGGCTCCTTGCCCACACCTGCCTTGCTCTGTCACCCCAGGAAGTTTCATTACTTCTTTGTGCCTCAGTTTCCTCAGTGGAATAAGGAAAACTTACCTGTCACTTCACACAGTAAAAGCCCTTTAACTCTTACCTAACACCCACAAAACATTCAAAAGGACTAGATAATAAACATTTAAAGCAGGATTTTCAGAGCCCTCAAAGGCATTTTGGAAATTTTAGGGACTTTTTTTTTTTTTTTTTGGTAGCTACAAGAATGCAGGTGCTACTGCTGTTTAGTGGATGAAGGCCAAAAATAAAAAAAATTATTCTGCAACCCACATGACTTTTGAGTGTCCTATTGGACATTCTCACAGGTAAAAAACTGACTCGTGTCATTACAATTGAGGCTCAAAGACAGTTTGTAAAATTCATATGAGATCTTTTTGCATTGAGTTAATGTAGGCTGAGCTTTGCACAATCACATAAATTAAGAAGAATTTTATTCTCTGCTGCATTCAAAGTATTGCCAAGGGTTGTTCCCCATTTCAGAAAACCCATTGTCCATGGCGAAGCCACCTGTATGGGCTGCATCTGTAACTATCATGTTTCCAGGCCTCTGTGTATCAGTGGAGCCTTATGATTTGACCGTGACTTCTAATGTAGACATTCCTGATCATTTGCCTATTGAAAAGCACATTATTTTGTTATAAATAATATTGTGTCTTCTCTTTTGTATGTGTTAACACATTGCAGTGATTTTCTTTTGATAGGCATGAGATGAGTTATGCTTACTTATTTTAGATATTAAAGTAACATTTAAAAATACTTATTATTAAAAGGTGTTAGAGTTGACAGGTTTGAAAACCATAGGTTATTAGAGCCGAGCTCAATGCAACTGTAAAAGGCACTGGTCTTGAGTAGAGCAATTGGGGCTCAAAGAGAGGGTGTTGCATGTTTTCTAAACTTGCCTCTGTGGTTTAAGTGCCAGTTTGGTGTTTAGTGTGTGTCGCCGATAGCTGCCCTCAAGGATCTTTGCATCAGGTTCCTGATTAAGATGTCAGTTTTCCGTAGAATACTGAGCTTCAAGGGGAAAGATCACGTTGCACATTGTCTCTCCTGCATGTGAACTCCCCTCTCTCTGTGAGAGCTACATCAGTCTGGAAACATCTCTTTTCCAGGGTTTTCTGTTCTCCTCTTTTATGGGGAGAGACAGGCAGCCAGGAAGCAAGGCCTGGAGCCCCCTTTGGTGCTGGTGCCTCTTGCTTAGTCCCCAGCTGTCCACAGGCTCAGGGGCACCCACACCCACTCACTGCGCTTCCTGGTATAGTTAATTTGGAGGCTCTTTCTCTGAAAGTCCTGTTCTTAGAGAGGAAGAGTATCTGTTTACTTCCTGATGGGCAAAGAGAAAAAAGGTACAGGTGTAGAAAAATCTGTGGTTGTGAGTGTGAAAGAGGGATCATCAAGGAAGGATGGTAAGTGGAGATGGTTTCCTGGAATGCCTTCCTTGGCTCAGGCTGCTGTAACAAAGACACCACAGACCAAAAGGCTTACAAGAAACCAAAATTTATGTAGCAGTTCTGGAGACTAGAAGTTAAAGGTCAAAGTACAAGCATGGTTGGATTCTGGTGAGGGCTCTCTTCTGGATTATAGATGGCTGTTTTCTCTGTACCCTCACATGTTGGCAGAAAAGACTAGTGAATTCTCCGGCCCTCTAAGGAGAGTTCCACCATCTTGACCTAATTATCTCCTAATACAACTGGATTGAGGGTTAGGATTTTAACATATAAATATTTGGAGGGGGGACATTCAGTCTATAACATGGGGCTAAGTCCCAAGTTCAGGATAATTCTATTAATAGATTAGATAGAATATGTTAATAACAAAAGTACTCAAATCCAATCTTGTGAAATCAAGATAAGGAACCATTAAGCTTTAATGTCTCACATATATAAAGCCATATGCAGAAATGTACTGTTTTCCAAAGATTAAGCTTTCTACTGTCTAGGTATGATGAGAAAACTAAAAAGGAAGGGAAGGAGAAAAAAAGGAAGAAAATCTTTAAGGAAAAGTATTAATAAGAATTGGGGAGACCTACAGAGTCTTTGCTGGGCCTGGTTACATTTTCAAAGTTGGCCACAACCATTTCTTCATCTGCTATGCTCTTTGGCAAAGAGATGGAGTTGAACTCCCTTCTTCCTGGAGTTGGGTCCATGATAGAGCAAAGTGCCCCCTTCTCATAAAAAAGAGAAAAGGCTAGAATATTTCTGTGGCCTAAAAATCAGGATTGCTTGATACTGAAATCCAACCATTGCCACTGGAGCTGGGAATTCGCTTACAACAATGGATTGATGACCCAGTCAAATTGGTAAAGACACTGAGAATCCATGGGAGCAACGGAGAACTGGAAAGCAGTGAGGCTATAGTTAACAAGGAGACAAGGTGCTGGCTGGGAGGTGAAAGAGCAGGTGGACCATGGCCAGACATCTGACCAGAGTGGGGCTTTCATGAGAAAGGCTGGTCTCGGACAAGGTTGCAACATGTCCTCAGAAGAGGGGACAGAGACTAGGACTTCAGGGCAGCTGGTAGTGGCCTTGGCCTTGAGGATGGCTGTGTGTAGGATCTTGGGGAGACCACAGAGTCTGAGTGAGAATAATTGCCCAGGGTTACTGGCTGCTACCTCCAGGCTCTGCTTTCCTGGGATGGGATCTGTGAGTTGCCCTTTCCCTACCTGCTGTGAATCAAAGGAGTCCAACCTCTGCAGGGTGCTTTTCCAAGACTGAAGGATGCTAGAAGGCATGAAGGACTGTATGGTGGGGGTGGGGAGACAGACAGCCTCCACCCCAGCTGCCACACTCCTCTGGCTTCATTTATTGGCCAGCAGGCCTACTGTGTTTCCAGCCTCCATTCTGTGACACCACGAAGTGAGGGGTCCTTGAGCACAGGGACCCCTCTGCCCTTCTCACTGGCCTACTGCAGTCCTAGATCTTCACAGCCCCAGGGCCACCCTGCTGTTGTAATCAATTGCTGTAGCAAAACCCTTTTGTGTCAAATTCCCCAGTAGTTTCCGTTTCCTGGTGTTGCAGTCAGGGGTTATGCAGAGAACAATTAGAATCAGGACATGGAGTTTATAATATTATTTTATGATGGTCACCCAGAGTTAATACAAGAAAATGCAGGAAATCTTTCCACAACACTAAAGACATAGAATATTCAGCCAAAGGCCGGAATCCCACAGCAATGTCCCACGTGAGTCCAGATGAAGACCAGAGCTCACGACAATGCTTCCCACGAGTCCAGCTGGAGGTCTAGAGCCCACAAGAGGACTCACACCAGTCTCTTTTACGGATCCATGCTGGGAAGGCCCAAAGGTCAGCGGTGGAAGCCAGAAAGTTTATGCCAGTGGGGTGAAGGAGCTGTGCTGGTAGGTTGAGGGTTCTATGCTGGAGCTGAGAAGTCACACTCACAACAAAGACCTGGGCTGTCCTGAAAAGCACCACAGCCATCCTCAGCCACACAGCGGCCCCGAGCTCCTCTGATGACAAGCACAGTGGAGTACATGCCAGGAAGACAGCATGATGAGTTCATCCTGGAGACCAAGCGGCATATGTCTTCCCCTCCGGAGCCAGGAAGCAATGCCCGATGTGAGGACCAGAGCTTCTCCAGGAGAACCAACAGCTCAAACAGCAACATGTAGGAGAACCCACAATACCTCAGTGCCTCAATGCACCTCCTTCTCCTTTTCCATGTCTCCATTTAAGCTGGCAACTTTCCTCAGGTGAAACATCTAAGCTCAGTACCATGGTGATTCAATTCTGCTGGCGTTTAGTTGACCACCAGTTTTTAATCCTTAACACTTGATTAGATCCTGCCTAGATCAGGAGCCAATCTGGGCAGATGAGGTGGGGCTGGAAGGATGGGCCTGGGGGTGGGGTGCCTTGTTGGCATGGGTTTGCTGAGAAGCCAGGGTGTTTCAGGGCAGCTGAGTGTGTGGCTTGCTGAGTTGGCCCTCTTGAAAGATACAGGTGCTTTTCCTTCAAGGAATGACTTTAAGCAGGAATGATAGGTGGTGGACTGAGGTGAAGAAATCACTAAAGATTCAGAAAGGATTCACTAAGTAAGTCAGAAACAGGAGAGTTACATCAAGCCAGTTTAGAAATAACCAAGGGGTTCTGACGGCGGTTGACAAATCACTAGATTTCATGGCATTCTTCTGCCTCCTAAAATGTTTGTACCTAGTGTCTGGCTTCAAACAGATCAGGGAAGAATGTGGTGAGTGCTTCTAATTTAATATTCCTAGAATATTTCCACCACATCAAATTCCCACTAGAACAAATGTATACAAATGAATCATTATAATTTTCCCCCCTCTTATTCCAGTCAATCCACTTGGGCCTCTGCTAAGAACTGATGACAAAAGGGATGAAAGCAAAACAAAGCATAGCATTATAATGTCATTTAGAAACAGAAAAGATTTCCAGGAGATCCTTTGTTGTGCTGGGAGAGCACAGGCTGCCTGTTGAAATGACTTTTCTTTTTCCTTGTAGATAATCACAGAGTAAAGCAGCCAAAATAATCCCAGGCTGCTGCTGAGGTCATCCTGTGGCTCCTGCTGACACCCTGAGCCATCAAAGGGCGTGGGGGGTTCCCAGGGCATGGCCATGAGATGAGTGCGAAGGTCACGGTGACCTCAGGTGCTTCTCTCAGAGACAACAGGAGCATCGTGTTCTAATCTGGTTGTGTAGGTCCCTATCCCCACAGTGGGGGCAGGGACAAAGAGTGCACCTGTATCACAAGCACTGTAGATGACAGCAGGAGAGAGAGACACACACCTGGGAGTGTGTCCTTGGGGGCTGTGATTTCTCACGCTGCCAATGAACCTGCCATACGGAAGGGCATTTCATCGCAGGTTTAACTGTACCTGGCAACTGGCAGGTGTATGGATGCTTAGTCCAAGTCAGAGTCATAAGAAAAGACAGTCACGGGGGTGCTGCCTGGCTGGCAGTGATATGTGGGGGACAAAGATTCCATAGCCACAGCTCAGAACAGAGTAGTGGAGTAGAATGATAAAGTCCTAGGGTCAGTGGCTCATCTGTGCCACTCCTCCAGTAGAAACAGGGCTACGTCCCAGTATCATGCAGCAGTTTCAGAATATGGCCAACAAGGATCCATAGCTCATCTTTGGGAAGGAGCAGGAGAAACCCTCGAAGTGTTTTCTTTGGCGGGAGTAGAGAGCAGATGTGGCACCAATAGGGCTTCTGAGACTGGATCATAAAAGGCCATGCTGTTTTCCCCTTGCTTAGGGAGCCGGAGCACTCTCAAAGCACCCTGAGCTCCATGGAAGGAGTCGAGCTACCCTATGACCACTCTACTGGGAAGGTTACATGGGGAATCCCTGGTGAACAACCCAGTGGAGCCTTGTCTCTGATCCTGCCAGGCTTCCACCATGGGAATGAGTCAGATCATGGCCAGCGAAGTGTCTAGGAGAGCATTGCCTCATGAAATAGCCTAGCTAGCCAAGCCATGCCAGAATTTCTGATCCATAAAATCATGACGTATCATGGAAGGGTTGGTATTTTAAGCCACTGAGTTTCTATATGATTTGTTTTGCAGCAATGGCTGACTAGAACATATTCCTAAATAGAATAGTTCCTAATCTATTCACAAATGTAACTAAAAAGTGAAATCTATCACTCAGTAACGCTTCAGTGTCAGATAACTACCAGTATATTTTAATGAGTGCCTGTCTTACATATCTCAGTAATGTGGAGGGCGTGAGGTGTGAGGTTTGATCTCTGACCTTAAGCATCAGATAAAATAATAATTATGTGGCTTTGCTGTGAATTGGTTAGTTCCTGTGAATCAAGTCACTGATTCTCAAACATGTGGTGCCTAAATGATATCATCAGCATCACCTTGGAATTTGTCAGCAAGGAAAATTCTCTAATTCTATCCCAGACTCCCTCATTTTGAAACCCTGGGAGACTGGGCATGTTGTTACACCCCCATAATCACTTGATTCTCAGCATTTTGGAGGCTGAGAATCCTCACAAGTTTGAGGTCAGCCTGGGCTACATAGTGAATGCAAGGCAGACTGAACTGCATAGTGAGACCCTGTCTCAAACCAAACCAAACCAAACAAAGCAAAGTGAAACAAACAAACAAACAAACAAACAAAACACCCTTCGAGTGGACCCAGCAATATGCATTTTAAATTCTCCAGGTGACTCTGAGGTGTAGTATAAATGGAAAAAAATCACTGCAGCAAGCACTTCACTTTCTTAACCTCAGTGAATTAGCACAGTAAACCAGGCATTCTCAGACTTGACATTTTGGGTAAGGCAATTCTTTAATTCAGGGGGCTTCCCCAGGCCTTGTGAGGTATTTAGCAGCATTCCTGGCCTCTACCTAGTGGATGCAAGTAACACCCTTTTCACCAACTGTTACAGATGTCACCAGACCTGTCCAAATGTCTTCTGGAAGTTTGAAATCACTTGCAGTTGAGAATTGTTAACAAAACCCTACAAGATAGTATTTTAAAATATACTCAGGATTTATGGTCATCATACATGCAGACACGGGAATGACCATCAGAAAGGAAAGAGTTTTTATTCTTAGTTTCCCAGAAGCAGGAGGTGGGCATGCTGTGGTGTGGTAGGGCAGATAGAGGGGAGCACCAGGGTTGGACACGAGGAAGAGGGAACACGGGGGAATTGTGAGTGAAAGCCTTGTGGTGGTGCTTGTGGGAGGAACTGGCAAGGCCGGGTCAGCAGGCTTGTGATTGAATAATTCTAACAGACCTAGGCATAGGGTCTGTGCAAGTCGCCTGCTACCTGGCCCAGAGGTAACTAAGGAAGGGGAATAGTGACCCAAGTGTGACGGCCCTGTGAGGGGTAAAGGAAGCAATGGTTGGTTTGTGTAGAACCGACACCACAGATCAGTCTCTAGGTACCGGTCAGCCCTGGGAGGAGAAGTCTCCAGCATCAGCAAGGCCTTGGATGTCAAAGCATCTGAATAAAGAGATGTGCTTTACACAGGTAGTTGCAGTTACCCTATTTTCCAGATGGCAAAGGTGAAATTTAGGGTGATAATTTGCCATAAGTCATAGCCCTACTGAGGGGAGCTCTGCCTAGAGTTAAGCCTTGGTCTGTTGGGCCTCTCAAACCAAGCTCTTGCCAATGTGCTAGTCACCTAGTGAATCAATCACCTGCATGGGCATCTATAACTGTATAAAAAGAGAGTTCACGGAGCAAAGGAAGATGCTGAGTGATTCCACATAAAATGCACTAAGCAGTGAGAGTGAGAAGGGATTGGTTGTAGTGGTCAAGGAAGGTGCTTGGGTTTAGACCTTAAGATTCTCAAAAGGTCCATGACTGAAAGGCTTTGTTCCCAGCATGGTGTATTGTGAGGTGGGGGAAACTTTAAGACTCAGGCCTAGGAAGAGATTTTTAGCCAATGAGAGTGGACGTCCCAGCTGTGAGGTACCACTTCTTCCCAGGATGAAGTGATGACCCCATCCATGGGCTGAAACCTCCGAGACCACGAGCTAGGGTAAGTAAGACTTCTCCCTTTATAAATCGATTACTCTAGAAAGTTCACTAAGACAGAAGGCTTGGTGGAAAAGATAGCAGGGTCTGAATTGGAGACAACAGGGGTATTGTATGTGCTGGGTGATCTTTGAGAATTGGGCAGAATGAGCCCAGGCACTGCTGAAGAGAAAGGGGAGTTCTGGAAAGGTGGAGATGATGCGACCACCAAGCTTCAGGGAAGAAATACACAGGTTGCCTTGGTTACTTGAAAGCAGACTAAGGAAACAGAAGAAAATGTGGATACAGCAGGATCCTACCCACTTTCATAAGCTAACCCCACCAGAAGCAGTCCATGATGGACAAGCTTTTGGTGTGGCAGACTAAACATCAAAAAAAGAAAATTAAAAAAGCCTCCATCTAACTGTAGGGCTTAATGTAAATGCCTGAGCCACGTAAAACTTCTAGAGTAAGAATCAAGCTGAAAATTTCCAATCTGACATCTTATGAGACAACATGTTAGTCTGAGAATCTATGACCAACAAGAAGCACAGTAAGAAAGGATTCTTCCCATGGACTGAGCAGCACATCAGTGGCTTTGGTAAGTGGAAGTGACAGCCATTCCTTTATTCAGATGCTTCTGATTGTTCTGCTGGGCCAGGCACTGTGCAGAGTGATGGGGAATAACAAACCTCTGGGCTTCTTACTGAAACAGGAAGACTGCTCTGAAAGTGCTAATGTGCAGCGGCAGATGTAGTAGCAGAGGAGATTCTTGAGCAGCCTGGCTTGGGACAGATGTAATGACCGGCCCCTGTCTAATGGGGACAGAAAACATAGCAGCATGAGATCCAGCTTCCTGGGACTTAGCCTACGGGTCTCGCACCTCTCTGGGGGAATCGTATCTCATGTCATCACTCTCGAGGTTCCAAATCACAGCACGTGGTGGGTTAATAAGACACATGACTGGGCCCATTTCTGTGCATGACAAAGGAACACCACCTTAAATTCTCGATGACTTCTAAAACCTTCCAATCAGTTAACACTGAGGCCACTAGTTATTAGCAAGAATTTAACTAGAAGATAAGCTCCAAATGTTCCAGAGGTATTTGTCTATGCTGTCGTTGCTACACCCATGGTGTCCGGCCACGCTGGGCTCATAATAGGTCTTTGTTGAATGAAGGAATTGGGACACAAAGGCAGAGGAGGCAGGAAAAGGTCGGAAATAAGGTCATGCAGGTGAGTCAACAAGAAGATAGGGCTACTTTTAACAAGGAAAGTGAGAGAGCCAGAACTGAAAATCTGGGTCTAGCCGGAGATCTGCTCTATTTGGGGGTGGCACGGCAGTGGGGAAAGCCTCGGGGCCTAATGCTGCTGAACTAGAATTATAAGTAGGCTGGCATCCCTTAACCATGGATCTAGGAAGTGCTGTACCAGTGGAAACGGGGCTGTGCTGTGTTCTTGGAATCCTCTTGCTCTTTCTAACTTTCAGCCTATGCCACATTCAGAAAGCACGAGTGACAGACACTCCTGAGTTCGGGGTCCCATGTACTCATGTTTATGCATGTTCCCCTGTTCCAGGTTAACTCGGGCCCCGGCTGAAGCCCTGGAGTGCCTGCCCTCTCCACTTGTCCTTCCTGAGGAGGTGACAAGCCCAGCTGGAAGGGAAGTGTGAAGGGAACAGAAAAGATGGGAAAAATCATGATGGAGGGGAAGAATCAAGGAAACTCCCCAAGGTTCCTTCCAAACACCTAATCACACATCTGGGCTGAAGGATCGTGCAATCAGCTTTCTATAAAATTACTTTCAATGGGGAATGATGTTTGACTCAATATCTATCAGGCATTAGGTTTTCAACACTTTCCCCCCCTAAATTTAAATTCTCCCGTTTGATTTGGAATCTGATTTACTTCTCTACTTGCAGAACTTCTTTGGAAAGATCTTTTTGCTTTTACCTGTTTTACCCTCCACCCTCTTCATTTCTGTTTGTGCATAAATTCTCCTTTCCCGTGGGTCGGCATTGTGCGGGCCTCAATAGGTAAGACAGGAAGACAGCTGGTCTCTTTAAAAGAATCAAGCGGATCACAAATTGTCAAACGAGTTTGTCTGCCTGGTGTGTCCCCCTATGATGGGGTTCAGTGCTGAGCTATGATTTGCCCTAGTTTTTTTAAAAAAATTCCCTAATTTCACTGTCAAGATTTTGAGAAGCATTCTCATGGTTTTAAAGAGATTATTGCATAATTTGTTCATGTTTAAAGAATTATATTGTTAAATAAATTTAGCTCTCCAGATTCTAAATGACAAAAACAAGTGAAGTTACATCATTTGAATTATGAAGTGATAATGTCTTCCAATTCTGCCCCAATCAAAAGTGTAACAGTTTAAAGCTTATAATAATCATGTTCAAACATATTCAGATTATAATTACTTTTCTTCTGATAATGATAGCCCGTCTGATTGGATGATTACCTATTTGACTTTGATAAGTCTCAGAGGTCAAAAAAGGGATAATTGCAGACATCTGTTTTCTTATGGAAAATATAATCTCAGAAAATAGTGTTTAAAGTGACATCTGCAAATATGTGTTTTAGAAAGAAACTCGCACATTTAAAAATCACAGGGAAAAGAAGTGATTCCTAAGCTACTATGCATCACACTGTCTTTGTAAATAGATGAACAAGTTTAGCTTACTAGTATTCATGTATGCATAAGTAATTACAAGCAGGCATGATTATATTTGGTGCAGGTAGAATTAGAAATGGAAATAGATTATGAGGAAGGAATGTGAACGAGTCTATGACATGGAATGATATGGAGACCTCTCCTTATTTTTGTTTTAATTTGATCTAGGCCTGTGTGGGTGCCACTGTTTTCCTGGTTGACTTTTATTTTGAAGTTGCAGCTGGAAGATCTTCTATTTTGATTTCTTGTCCTGACCTCTGCAGTTGGAAGGTGGCCCATGGTGGAGGGAAGAGGATCATGGCTGCCGAGGTCCTCTCTATGCAGAGATGCTGGTTTCTGTGTCTGCAGGTGGAGGAGCCCCCCAGTTCTCTCAGGGACTTGCCAACAGCCTCTCCTCCCTCCTCCTAGCAGCTGTATCCTGTAGCAGACACAGAGAACCGTCTTCCATATTCTTTTCCACATATGGCAAAACTTCCTTCACTCTCATTCATTCATGCAGAATCTTCTCTAATTCATACAAGATCTGGATTATCAGTTTTGCCAGATTAAGCTTTCTAAAATATAGCTTTCACTATAGTACTTTCCTCCTCCAAAGCCACCAAAGGCTCCTCAGTGTTCACAGAGGAAATTCTAAGCTTCTCAGAATTCATTATCCTACATAAGCTGATCTTAACCTATTTTTTTATCATCTTTTTCTTCTACATGAACCTCTTCACTTTTGTGAAATCTACCTAATGCCAAATGTTCATCTCTCTTACCTCTTGCGTGTGTGTCTGGGTGACGCCATCACACTTACTTAGAATTTTCTGTTCACTGTCTCTGCTTCCTAATCTTTTGTGGGTGTGCATTCGAGGTACACAGAACTGTATAAAACATAATCCTTGGTTTATAACATACCAATTTGATTAGTCTATGAAATAGTCTCTTTTATGCTTCTCTGCATACATTAAAATTTTACCTAAGTTCACCTTAAATCTTATAATTTCAAAAAAGCTCTCCTGCTAAAAGACAGCTGCATTCTGAACAGTTACAGCAATACTACCAAGGGTCTGGACCAGTAGCGTCGAACCCATGGCATGCGTGCCACTGCCAGCTGTTTGTTAGCACTGAAAGCTCTGAGAAGCTCACCGTCACTGGCTGAGGCATCAGTAATATGAATCATGGTCATGTGATACATGGTTCCACCACTGATTGCATCTGTACATACCTGTGAGCAGCTGGTCAGTTGTGTCCTGCTATGTTGCATAAGCCCAGTATTTTGTCATAGCTCTATGACAGCCCTTACTGAGTTCTGTTGTTTTTATCTATGTCCATCTTCCCTCAAAGTCAGTAAGTTTGTTAAAGCCAGGCTCGGTCTCTCTATCCATCTTTCTGCATCAAGCACCAACCACAGTGCCTGACAAATAATGCTTAATAAGCGGTCAATGTACTGGGATTTTCTGGGAAATTAGACTTTATACTCCCTGGAAGCCACACAATTCCAGGCAAAGGATGAACCTCTGACTTGTAGTCCTTTTGTACCTCCCATGTGCCTCACAATGAACTGAGCAGATATAAGTATCCTATAACTACTTATTGATCAACAGAGCCTTCAGCTCCTTCAGAAAATTGATGAACTGTATATTTAGGGAGAGTAACTAATTTATCTCAGTTTCTCCCGAACTGTCCAATTCCAGTTTTGAGTAGAAAGTTCTATGTCTAGGAATACCCTGGACAAACAAGGATAGCTGGTCAGCCCTTTCAGAATCTCAGGCCTACGCCAACAACATAAACGCTAATACTCTGGCTTTGTCCAGGTCTTTTAAGGATCAGTTTTGCAAACTTAAGCTGAATTTCTGTATATTTGAGAGGAACCAAAAAACATTTCTTGAAGATTAGTCTAAATTTCAGGCTTTTCAGAATGAAATTTGTTAAAGTGATATTGTTATTCCTCCTAGTCAAAATTCATAAAAATTTCCAACACAACTAGGAGATTTTGTTTTTCAGAATGGATTTGCTTTTTCAGAGTGGCAGGGGTGAGGAACTTCAAGTGACATTGTTTACACACACTGGGACCTTCTGGACCAGCGAGTGAATCTACAGCTTTAGAGAGAGGCCACAGCCATTGGGCTGAAAGATGGAGGAAGGCAAAGCTTGGTGGTTGTAAACCACCAAGTCCCTTTATGTGATACCAGCCTCCTTGGAGCCTATCAGAAATCTTTTATTAAATCTCTAAGAATTTTCATATTCTCCACATTGCTCCATTTTAATTCCATCTTATACCCATTGTTATTGAGGGAATATTTACTTGCTATTGAAGGAAGTCATGTGGGACGCATAGTCGATAATTTCATCAAGGAATAATTTATCTTTGTGCTTTCAGTGGAAAAGGGAGGGGAATCTTGCACTCAAGTAGCTTATGAGCTTTTGAAGAGTATTTACAAAGAGATATTTTTAGACAGACCAAGAGATTATTATTTTCTCATTTTAGTAGAAAAACAGTCAAAAAAATCAGAGCCCCAAACAAAACAAAATAGTTGAGACATACTTAGAGAATAGAGCAGCCACTGATTTCCGCATTAGTTACTTAACAACTATACACAAAAAGATGCATGTTTGTGTCTAGGAAAAGGCCTAAGTGGGAGTGAGAGTGATTGTGACTTACATGATGAGAGCTACGTTGGCTCTTTTCACTACAAAAGGGAGGCCCATGGTACAGCAAAAGCAAAACAAAAACGAAAAGCAAAAGGAGCCAAAACTAGCCAAAAAGAAGTTGCCATAGTGGATTCCAGAACTTAGACACATTTGCAGTTCACACTTTCTATACACCAGTGGTTTAGTTTTCCTTCTGTTGAGATTTCTGGGTGAAATCTTTTTTATGCTCACATGAATTAACTATGTCTAGTTGCTGAAGGTGTTGTCTTAGTCCATTTTTTGCTACTGGAACAAAAGACCACAGGTCAGGGAATTGAAAAATAGTTGAAATGTATTTCTCACAGCTCCGAAGGCTGGGAATTCTAAGATCGAGGCACCAGCAGATTTGGGGTCTGGTACAGTCTTGGTCCCTGCTTTGAAGATGCTAATTTCTTGCTGCCTCCTCATGTGGCAGTAGAAGGAGAAAGCAGCTCACGCCTCTTCTATGAGGTAATTAATCCCATGTGTGCCAGGGACACACTAATGACCTAATTATCAGGTCACCTTTGTGGTGGTTAGGTTTCAACATGTGAACTTTGGAGGATGCATATGTTCAAACCGCAGCAGGGATGATTCTCTTTTCTGCCAGGAAGTTGATCTCTAGCTAGCAGCTATCTCACTCCCTGTCATAACCTTGGTCCTAATGATCACAAAGTCTCACGTAGGCAGTTGTAATAGTTTTTCTGCAGCCACTGCGCACCTTCCTCCCCATCCATATTTCACAATGGAACCAATGTTCAGGATGTACAGATAATCATCCTCCTCTTTTACTTTATTCCCCACTTAATTCCTTCCCTTGGGATGAAACACTCCAATGCTGAAGTCTAAGAACCTTTCAGGGACCCCGATGATCTGTGTCACCACTTATCTTTCCATCTCATCATACAACACTCTCCATGGTTCTCTGAACCTCGCTCAGGGCTCATCTAATTCCTCACCCAGTGACCTTTTCTTCCACCAGTGACCTTTGCTTCCACCTAAAGAATGCTCTCTTGGGCTGGGGATATAGCTCAGTGACACAGCACCTGCCTGGCAGGCACGAGGTTGTGAGTTCGATTCCAGGTACAAGAAAACATGCTATCTCTTATTCGCTAGTGGACTAAGTTCTTTTATTGTTTCAAGGTGCTACTCAAGTATATGTCCTCGGGAAAATTTTCTCAGGCGTCCATCCAGTCAAAATATCTATTGATATGTTCTCCAGAGCCTGTGTCCTTCCGTTAATTCATGTGAGCATAAAAAAGCAAACTCATTTTCATGATTAAGTGACCTCTGTCACCAATTCCTTTTTTTTTTTTTTTTTTGGTACCAGGAATCAAACTCAGAACCTCATGCTTGCTAGGCAGGTGCTGTGCCACTGAGCTATATACTGAGCCCTCTGTCACCAACTCTGTAGGTCATAAAAGCAGAGTTTTTGCTTGCAGTTCATCCTTGGAACTCAGCTAGCTAGGTGGTTGACACCTAGCAGCTTGGGCTTTCTTAGATGGTCTTTTAATACACTTGTATGCTGGGGCCAAAGACTAGACTTGGAAATGTAAAGGGAAGATTCCACCTCTGATTCTATTCTTTGGACTTTCTGGAAGACATAATGTTTTACCTTGGTTTTCTCTGTGTACCCAAAGGGTTAAAAAGCTCTGTTGAGACCACATCCATCGCATCAAAGGTGCTATTCCTCCATGACTCTGTACTTTCACTCATTGTATTAGTTTAAACGTAAGGTGCTGGTTTGGCTGCTATCACAGAGACCAAAATTGTGATGCTTAAACAAGAGCGAGGTCTGTCTCACTGAAAAATCTGGGTGCTGCTCCTAGGCTGGCGTGTTGCTCAGGGGCATTGGCACCCCAGACTTTTACACATCTTCTCGCTGTGCCATCGTCAACATGCAGTTCCGTGCCGCAGCCTAAGATGCTTGTCTGACAGTGCCCATGGCAGCTATTCTAGCTATGGGGACGGGAAGGGAGAACTTGGGAAGGGACCACACTCAGCGTTTTCCTTGAAGGACATGAACTACGACTTGCCCACACTGCTTTTGATTTCACTCCATTGTCAAGAGTCAGAGATAGTAGCAAGGTATGTCGTATTGTAATTTTAAAAAATCTGTGTGTTTTCTCGGTTGACATTAGATACTGGTTGCCAAGAATTGTGTCTTTCTTTACGTGCCACCCTGTCATGCCTAGCTGAGAGCTGGTAGGCATTGCTTATTGAATGAATGGAATAAATCAAACTTGGTGGGGTCCAGAGTAACTGTGTGCTGATATGGCAGGTGTTGTCCAAATACCAGTGCTTTTATAAACTAGAAATAGCTCACTAAGTCTTTTTGTCTTGCTCTGTACCCCACTTTATGCAATTCATCATGCAAGCAGATCAAAGGGAATTGAAATGAGATTCCAATGTGGTCTTTAGGAAATGTGTTTTTCTGGGGTGAGGGTCCATGAGGTCTTCACAGTGGTTTGCAGCCTGAGAATTCTTGGGCAACCTTGACATGCACATGTGGATTTGTGGGTTGCAGTCCAATCACTGACATTCACAGCCAACTGAGATGAGAAGGGGACAGAAGGCAGACAGAGGCAACCTTTTACCTATTCCTCCCTAAAACGACGATACTCAAAAGATGTTGCGTATGTCATTTGGCAGGTGTTTTCTTTACTACTGAGCCCTGGATTCAAGCACACTCACCTCTGGAGTGCACTGGATCTGAGTGGACAATCTCATCTTGTCTTGCTGGAGACAATGTGGGCAGTGAAAGTCCTATTTCTGTGGAGATGGGAGGAAGAGGCCCTTGGCTACCTGCCTTTTCTCTCTCATCCTGTCTTCCCTGGGGCAGGGAAGGGGTAGGCTGGGCTCAGATGGGAAAGGCTGGGAGCTGTGTGTTATGAGACTCCTTTCACCTGGAAGGACATATCAGCTGTGCAGAAGGATTCAGCTCTTGACCATCAAAGTTAAAACATAATTTCTGGTAATGACCCTCCCATCTCTCCACTACAATGATGAACAGGTTAGAACCAGTAAATTCCAAACCTTCCTTGCTCCACAACAGTGAAACAAATAAATTATAATATTCACAGCTTACCGCTGGTTATTTGGGCTGTGTGGGAAGCATCCCTAGGCAGGGCTGAATTTCCTGATTTTTAGCCTCAGTGTTGTCATCCGGGGCCCCAGAGAACTTGCCCCCTGCCTTGCAGTTTCTTCCTCCAGCTGGGAAGCAGGTGGCCTGGGGCAATTATTCCAGTGTGGGACTACTAGGGTTGAGGGCACGGAGACCTCACCAGTGTATCTCCGCCTCTCCCACCCCACCCCATCAGCTTGTTTAGGGGAAGGGGGAGAAGCAGGAAATGGGAGACCTGAATACCTAGAGTTGCTGGGAACCTGGGGAGGCTCAGAACCTCTGACTCCTGTTATATCCCCGTGTGTTGGTGAACAATACTTTTTCCTGTTTTTGAGAGCTCTCTGGGGTGTTTCCCTCGCAAATGGTAAGGCCATTGGGCATCCTATGTGCACATAAATGACATCCTTAATAATCACTGAGTTAATATACCACGCCCTCCTTATAATATACCACGTCCCTGGCATTCCCAGGGCCCTTGCAGGGATTTTCCTTGATTCCGTAAAGCCTTTAATAATACTGAAGCTCTGTAATAGCACAGGAGCTGCTTTTGTATTTTTTTCTAGTCTTAGCTTTGAACATTATAATATTAGTTGTTTAAATTTTCATAGAATCCAAGGTTCAGAAGAGTTCTGGGAAGTCATTTAAATTCATCCTCCTGCAGGTCTCCTGGTAGGGCTGCAACTTGCCTAACAAAGACAAATCGTTTCCTATCTGATTCTGAAAGGTCTCTAGGGGAAGATTCCCTAACCAACCACAGTAATCACAAATTGCTAACATGAGTGTGCCCCGCTTTAAGAAAATCTGACTTGTGAGAGCCTGTGTGGCAGGATAATTTATTGAGATACTAATCTGTGCATTGTTCTCTGTAATTTGCCTGCCCCGCCCTACCCCCTCCCTGGAATGAGCCCTTCTGGGTCTCTGCTCACGGAGAGGGGAGACTGAACTTATGCTGTGATCCTATTGCTCTATTAGACAGCAGCACAGAGAAACAGAGTTCTCTTGCCCTGGTGCTAACTAATCCCGACATCAAGGCCTAGCTCCTTCAGCACCCGTGTAAGGAGGAGATGCTCCTGGGAGAATTTAACTCTGCCCTGGGAGACACCCTGATTTGGCTCTTCATTAGTTAGCTCTGTCTTCTTAGAGAATGCTTTTCATCTCTTTAACCTCTCTTCCATTATATGTAGATTGAAAGGTTGATTTAATGACCTTTAGGTACCACCCTGCTTTCAGTTCAGTGGGGTTATCAGTCTCTCTGGTTCTGACTCCCTCCAACAGCTGCAAAACGTTTGCTCAAAGGCTTGCTGGCTGGGTAGGGCAGACACCATCAGCAAAGAAAAGAGGATTCGTGTGGCATTTGCAACACACTTCCTATCTGAAATTCACATTTAACTGGGCATCCTGTATTTGTCAGGCAATCCTGAAGATAGAAGGCTGAGGGTGAAGAGGCTGGGTTCTTTTCAGTTCTGTTTAGACTGGATCCAGCATAGAGGAGACAGGCTTCTGTGTTTTTTCTTCCTCTGAGCCAGCTCAATTGACTTTCAAGTTTAGAGAATAAGCGTCTTGAAATAAAAGCTATCCTAGCCCAATTTTCTTCAAAATAAATATTTAACAGGAAACAAAATGAAAAGAATCTTTGCCAAAGGTCAATTTTTTTTAAAAAACTTTACAGTAAGGACAGTGCAGACTGCTAAAACCTCAAGCAAGCAGAGGCAAGCTGTTCAATGGATCAAAATGATAAAAATTCTTCCATGGTGCCTCTCCCCCGGAGGACATGACTGGTGTGACCAGTGGGAGTTGCATTTTTCTCCTGTCCTCAAAATTTCTGTGATAGAGAAAAGCATGGAGTCAAAGTGCTGATTGCTTTTTCCTGTAACATGGTACACTTTTGAAAGAGTGGACAGTTCAACAATGTCCCATGAGCTGTCCATCCCTTAAATTTGAAATTACATTTAATGGGACACTATGATTTTAAAAAAATCATCTGTGAATCAAGCCATCCTGGATGACAAAGACTGACTTCTTGTAATTTTTTGACACAAAACAGGTTAGGATCTAAGTCTGAATGTGGAAAGAAACAATTTATGTTTCATTCTACTAGCACATCTATGACCTTCGTGTGAAAGGAACATGGCCTCTCACTGGCTTATCCTATTTTTAACTGAAATAAGGTACTAACACATGTAGGATGCAGTAACTCACCATCTTAAGACTGGATGCTACTGAAACGTGTAGAAGTTATAGCATCAAATCCATCCTCACCCATTGCAAGGGGGTCACCCTGTTAGTTTTGGGAATGAAGCTGGGAAGTTCATTGTCCAGTGGAAAGACTGAATTTCTAGTGCTCTCAGTGCGTTTGTGTTTGAGTTCTGAGTTGAAATTAATGTAAGTCTGATCTAAAAGCGTATCTTAAACATACCCTTGTGTGTGTGTGTGTGTGTGTGTGTGTGTGTGAGAGAGAGAGAGAGAGAGAGAGAGAGAGAGAATCTGAGTGACAGCAATTCATTTATTGATGTTGTTTTCAATGTCAGCCTAATTTCTCCCTCTCTCTCTCTCTTCATATTTTACAATCTAAGTTTAATGTGAGTAGCAGGAAATGCCAAAGAGCCCCATCCATCTCTCCTAATTTGCTCTGTGGAAGGGTCTGTCCTTACCTGTGGTCCTAAGAAGGCAATGGGGAAGTATTTCTGGGCCAGGAAAGAACACCTGATGATGAGCTGGGGAAGCTCAGAATTCAGGGCCACACTGAGGACCAGGCTTCTCAAGTGCATTTCAAAACAACTTAACATGCTGCAGCATTTTCTGAGGGGCAGGACTCCTGCAGTGTAGATAAAATGGTCCAACTTTTGCTTTGGAGAGAAGGAAAAAAAATACCTATATATGTAGACAACAACTTAAAACAGTGTTACAGATACTTAGCCTTGGTGGCCTGGAAGTGTGAGAGGGTAGAGCTTGGCTGTGCCCTGGAGCTGAGGGAGCAGGGGTGGGTGGAAAGGTGGCAAGAACTTAGATCAGATGCAGCACTGCCTAATCAAGTTCAAGCCTTCCTTAGCCCATTACCAGGGAGAGGAAGAGCCAGTGAATCTAACTGTGTAATTGCTATTTCTCTCTTTACAAAAAAAAAAAAAAAGACTAGGAAAGAAGGAAGGAAGGGACAGGCTTAGACTCTCTGTAGGTTATTTCTGAATAATGGATATATTTTAAATTCTTGTTATAATTAATCAAATCTATGTTCTTTCAGAGTAGAAAACTAAATGCATGCATCATTAATGGCTTACTGTAAAAGTACAATCATGCAAATTTAACAGTCTGCTATTCATTCCATTTGAAAACTCTGATGATAATGGGTAACTTCCAACACCAGACAGCGAATTGAGAGCTTTGGGTGCATTATTTTCCTCCCAACAGCAGATGAGGAAACTGAGGCTTAGAGAATCAAAGGGAATTGCCCACATCTCAGAGTATATAAGTGGTGCCAGGAGCATTGGAATCCCATAGATCTTTCTACAATGCTGTGTTCGTAGCCATTGTGTTGTATTTTGTCCCCCAGGTCCCTACAAAGCACATATACTTGCAATGAGGAACAGGGTTTTCTTAAGGAGCCAAAGGAGAGATGAGGTAATTTAGATAACTGGAGGAAAGCTGTGGAAGATCACACCTCTGTCACTAATAGGTCATTGAAAATCCCCAGTGACAGAACCGAGCTGAAATATGGCATATACTGACTTGATGAGGGGCATGGTTTACTGCTACAGTGGGTCATTGATGACCAAGGAGCCACTCCCTTGAAGACACAGCCTGATGACAGTTGGAATGGTCAAAGACTGAAGCATTTGATAGGTGACTCCAGAATTTAATTTCTGTCTTTTGGCTTCTGTAGATGTGAATAGAAGTAATATAGAAATAGGGCCTTTCAGATTTTTAGGAGGTGTTTAAATAAGAACGCAGCATTTCCTGGTGATAAAGGCTAGGTAGGAAATAAACCTCTTCCCCTTTTCACTGAACCAAGACCATGCTGAGCATTAGACATAATGTGGGTGGTCTGATGTTTAAGTGGCACAGAGCTGGCTGCCCCTCACCCTCTTCCAAGATGCCAGGTCTCTTCACCTCCCAGACTGAGGTTCTTTCTTGGCACCATGGGATTAGAATGCTTGCATGGCTGGGTTGTTGTGAAGATCAGAGATCCCATGTGATCATACCTAGCATGGAGAACACACTCAAGAATGACAGTTATTACAGGTCTATGGTTATCACTGGGTGGATGACAAATGGTTAAGCTAAGAAAGAAAATGTCTTGTTTTTCCTTTTCCTTTTTTTCTTTTGCAGTGCCGGGGCTTGAGCCCAGAGCCTCACGCATGCCACCAGGTGCTCTTTCACTGAGCTGTGCCTCCATTCCAAGAAAGGAAAATATTCGAAAGGCCAGGGGGAGAAAAGAGGGAAGAATGCAATGGTGGCATCTGGCCTGTGAGCCCTGCTGTTGTCCCTCACTAACTCTGTCCTTTTAATGAGCCAAATGCAGCTTTCAGCAGATGAGCTCTGGTGTCTGCAAAGACAAAACAGAGCCAAAAGGCAACGTAACATGGAATTACAGCCGCATTTCCCTCTAATGAGCCAGCCTGTTTGATTACGACGCAGAGCTGTTTGGAGCCCAGACTGGGCTGTGTGTGCGGCCTGCACCCACCCCGCTCTTCATGTGCACACAGGCGGCTTCAGCACATGCACATGACTGCCAATCTCACGCTTGGTTAGCTGCGGGCCCAACATGGGGAGGTGAGATGGGCCCGGCTGGTGGGACACTGGAGCCGGCTGTCAAGGACAACTGGGAGGCATGCAGCCTTCAAGCTCCTTGGGAGCTGGCCTCTTGTCAGCAAGGATCCTCCCAGGGTCTTGGGAGAGAAAGAAGAGATACTAGCTGCTTTCCTAAAGGGCTTACATACTGGTCAGCTGGATGGTAACATGCACACACATTCTGCATACATGGTGCATATGGTTACACCATGCATCGCACATGCCACCAATCATGTACATGTAAACACATCTCATATACACACCATGTGTAAACATACCACACACGTCACCCTCATGCACATACCCCTTCACGTAACACAGATATGTATGCAAATACAAACCACACACACACTCTTAAAACACACCATATATACTGTTCCCACTGTATAAACACACACACAACAAATATGTAGACATACACTAATCATACAAGAGCATGTCATGTGTACACATAACATACCACATATATGCACAAATACCATGTGCATCCAGTGTGGCATAGGCGGTTTGTCACCCAGTGGCCCATTATGTCGCTCGTCATGTATACCACATCAGCTCAATGTTGATCTTTGTTTCCAACAGTTTGGGCATTAAAATGCAACAAGGTCAGTCTTGTTAAGTGGCAGCCAAAGCCGCTGAGTTCACACTTAGCCACCGTATGTGTCCCTGTGGCCATTTCATCCTTGGGTCCATTCTGGGAGCTCTAAGAGAGCTGGAAGCAAAACTGGCCCACATTACCTGGCCAATCATTCTACCTCTTGGTGCCTCTTCAGTGCCTTCTCTGCAGCAAGGCTTTTTGATGGGCACTGAAGTGTGATACAGTGTTGACACTCCTATGCATCCAGCTCCACTCCCGGACCTCAGGACTCCTCTCGGCTAATCCTCCAGTTTCTTTTACTCCCAGGCTTGTGGGCAGCAAAGGGATCTTTACATTTTCTCACCTCAGGGATGCTGCTCACTGCTCTCCCCAGTGAGAAGTTGTCTCTTCTCTGCTATATTTCAAGGTCAGGGCTGTAATGCAGTTGCCACTCATTGTCCGCTGGCATCCCATATTGAGTGTGAGTCTCTATCATTTCTGCATCTGTGACAGGGAAGGTGTGGACTGCCTTTGCCATGGTTCACCTTCCCCAGGGTGTCTGTGTGCTGAGTGGTTTGGTGGATGGAGACAGTGTCTCTCTCCAGAAGAAAGCGCAGGCACGTTTGCTGTCCGCTGTATTTGAGTTCTTTAAAGCCCAAGATTTCTCTCCTGTAATACAACCCACTGTGTTTGCAGGCATCTCCCAGCATTCTTTGCATTGTCTGATAGGAACTGAGCTCAGGGAACTGCTGCAAAAAAATGCTGAGACTGGCTCTGTGAGTGTGCTGAGTAATAAGGTCTTTGTCTCTGACCTTGCAGTTTCTGCCAGTGTCTACAAAAGAGCAGCAGGATAACTTGCTAGCTTACAAGCAGGGCAAAATTTCAGAGCCTTAGTAGTTTGCAAGCCAAGCTTGGGTTGTCTTTCCTCTTCTCTTCCAGGTGGCTCTAGTGGGCACTTTTCTGGCAAGAGGTGACGGCTGCAGATCAGCACCAGAGGGACTCTGATGGGTGAGAAGGAATTCTGTGCTCCCTGTTCATACAACTTCCTCGTGCCTCTGGTCCCTCATTTCCATCTCAAAACAGACTACTTCTGAACATGTCTGACTTCATGATTTGGCAATTCCGGCAGAGCCCAGATTAGGATGGACAATCTAGACACACGGTCACCTGATGCCCTCGGGTCCATCAGAATTCCATCAGAAACGTGCAGAAACAGGCAGGAACTTGTTCAGAATGCATGTAATTCTGCTGTGGATGCATAGCTTTGCCCCACATCCCAGGCCTGTGTTGTTGTTTATTCATGGGCTCCATACTCTGTCTTTTTCTACCATTGAGGTCCCCAGCCCTGTAAGACCTGCTGGATTCTATGGCCAGGACCTTATCCCAGAGCCTGGATCTGCTCAGATCCCAGTGAAAATGGTACTGTGTTACCCAGGCTCAGGTTGGAGCAGAATTCCTGGGTGTGAACTGTACTGTGTTCCAACGCAGGCAAAGAGGCCTATCATACACTTCCTTCATGATAGATGAAAGATGTTATGGTTGGGATCCAAAATGTTCCCCCAAAAGACTCAATGTGTTGAAGATTTGGTTGTGGATGGGCTTTGGGAAAGTGATTGGATCATGAGGGCTCTAACTTCACCAGTGAATTAATCTAGTGAAGAGATCATAATTTGATGGCACTACTAGGAGGTATTAGTTGAAGGGATTTGATCATGGAGGCATGATGCTGGGGACTATATCTGGTCCCCAGCCCCTTCTTCTTGGGGTCTGTCACCATCTTGGCTTCCTGGGTGCTGTGAGTTGAACAGATTTCTTCTACCACTCCCTTCTACCCATGTTGTTTCTGCCTTGCCATAGGTCTAAAAGCTACCACGTCAGCTGACCATGGACTGAAACCTTGGAAACTGTAAGCTCAAATTAATTCTTTCCTCGTCTAAATTGTTTTTCTCAGATATTTGGTCACAGTGGCAAAACTATGGCTGACTAATGCACAAGACACATGCCTTTTATTCCAGAGAAGATAGCCCCCAAAGACTACACTGCCATGGCAGCTGTCTAATTCTTCACAGATCTTTCTCTATGGAGCACATGGGTCTTCCCAAGGACACTGGTATAGGGACCTCTTGCTTGTCTTGTTCCATCTGTCACCGTTGTTCAGACTGTCACCATTGGGCTGGATCAATGTGATATCTTGCAGAACATCCAGAGGGTCAAGATCTCCTTGGCACTATATTAGAGCAAAGGATGAGTGATTTTTTAAAGCCCTAGAAGAAACTGGTTGGAAATAAATACTGTTTTTTAGTCAACAAATTAATGGCCATGTACCATATACCCAAAGTGTATAATCTGTCCTGGCAGTGAAATGACATCAGACACCACAGCTTTGATCGGGAATGCAACTTGGCTAAGTCTGTAGCACACAACAGTCGTTCTTCAGGATCCACCTTATTTCTTCAGAGGTAAAACTGACCAAGTAACCAAGGTAAGTTGGGAACCACTTCACCTATCTTTTAGATCTTTAATGGTTACAAATATTGATCCTTGGAATATATTTACTTTCTTAGTTAGGGGTGAGGTGGAGGTGGGAACAACTTTAGTCTTCCGTTTGGCTTCCTTACTGTGGTAACTCACACGCAATAGGTCAATAATCCATTGTGGGGATAATAACCGTTGGACTTTCCTGATTCGCTGGGCCTGTGAGTCCGGAGACTCTGAGAATACTTCAGATTTCCATGTATCATCACCACTCTCGTGTCTCATAATTCTCAAAATACTGGGTGTTTTCTTTCCCCTAGTGCATGAAGTCTCTTTGGGAAAGGACAGGAAGAACCTGGTAATGTCGCATTTCCGTGGAGTTGCTGCGGGATTGATCCAGATCTAAATATCTTCGGTCAATGGAATCAGGACCTGAGAATCTTCTGAGGTCTGTAGGACGTAAGTCAATGATACTGACCCGTCTTGGAGGGACTGTGCTCGGCCTCTTGCTGCACCTGCTTGCTTTCTTCTGAATATGGTTATAAACAGCACCCTCACTGTCCGGCCATCTGTTTTGTATCCAGCATTATGTAAAACCACCTTGATCAAGCATGCTCAGGTCTAATTTCAGGAGCACTCTCCCCCTCTGGCTGGTTTATGCTAGCTAATTCCCACAGTTCCTTTGGGATATAATCGCTTTCTATCCTTATCAAACCCAACAAATCCCTGACCAGAGTGTGCTGAAATTTAATCTTCTTGACCCGGCAATCAGGACAAAAGTTGGGACAACTCCTGAGGGAGGAGGCACCTGCTCCCTTACTGAGTGCTTCTTTGAATTTGAAAAATGCTAGCTCACACTCTGAGGGCTCTGAGAGTTCAGCGGAATCTGAAAAAGGAACATCTTTGGGAACATTCCCTGTTTAGGACCTCGTGTTTTTCCAGTTAAAGTCCAATGCCACAAAACTGACTTGGTTGAGGCTTTGCAACTGTAGATTCTGAGTTGACTTCTCATCCGTGTCTACTTTCCCACTACTGGAAAGAGCCTCCCTGTAAACTGTGAACAAGGCTGCCTGGCTCCTACACTTAGCTTTTATCTCTGTGTTTACCACTCCTGGCTTCTCATTCTCTATACGACACCTGTACAACTCAGTAGCAACCAGCAACCTCCATAGTCCTAACTGGCCACGTTCTCCTCACATCTTTCACATGACTGAATCATTGCACTGGCAAGGAGAGTCTCCTCTAACAGAATGCTTTTCAGGTGCCACGCATAAAAACATCAACTGTAGGGCTACCACCTGATGCCAGGGAACATCTATACCCTTCTGCCATTCAGGATGGGGTCTTTCTTGTCAGTCAGGACCTGCGTAACCCATCTGGTAAACTCCACGTCACTGCGTGTTTTCTCAGACCCCTCCTGGAGTCTCTTGTGTCTTCAGAACAGTGGTCCCTGAGACAGGATTGCCTTGCGGGATATTTATTAGAATAAATACCCATGAAGAATAAAAGCGAGCAGGAGGAATAGACAGAGAGAGTCTGAAATGTTTCTTTGTAAAAGAATCATCCAAGGAACTTGTTAAAATACATATTCCTTGGCCTCACTCCCACAGATGCTGATAAAATAGGTCTGTGGCAGGGACCCAGGAACCTGCATGATCATGGGCCCCTCAGGTGATTTTCATGCAGGTGGTTTTGTGCAGATAATCTGACACCCATGAGAGAAGAGCTGGAAGGAAGGACTGGACAGGAAGAACTGTGGACCACACTGCAGTTCTTCAGGCCAATCGGAAGACCCTGAGCTATGCTGCTCATTAGAGAATTCCGTGGGGGTATGAACAGACTGGCCCGACCCTCACCATTCTGTCACTGGCTGTGAGCATCCCAGAAGGCCACAGTGGATCCAAACGCACCACAGTTCCTGTGATAGATTGCCTCAAAATGAGGTCTGAGCAATGGCCATAGTGATGGGAGAATAACCCTACTGACACAACGGATGGAGACAGCTACCAAGAGGTAGCAGAACTGGCCTCTGGGAGCTCTTCAGAAAGGAGGAATTTGGGGGGCATCAGAGAAGTTAGAGTGAATGTGTTCATCAGTTTCCTATTGCTGATGACACAATACCCCAGAGAGCTAAGTTATCAAGAAAAGAAGATTTGTTTTGGCTCATGGTTCTGGAGGCCCAAGGTCAAAGACTGATGGTTGGTGATGTCTTCTTGTTGCAGAGGGTGCAGGCAATGTAGCGTTACACAGTGAGAAAAGACTGTGTGTACGTAAATATGTGCCTCTCTTCTCTCTCTCCCTCTTCTTATAAAGCCACTTGGATTCAACCATGGGGTCTCCATGCTGATGACTTCAACCATAATCAGTTCCCAAAGGCCTCACCCCTAGGTACCATGGTCAAATTAATTTTTCATCCTCTTAATATTTGAGAATGAGATTTAAACTTTGGTTTGAGCTTCGGTGGGGACAAACCACATTCCAACCATAGCAGTGAGCATCCCTAGAAAACAACCCCTAACTTAATCTACTCTGTTTAGTCCAAACAGAATCCATACCCCTTTGTTAAACTGAGAAGATAAAGATGACACCAAGGGTCCAAAGCACTTAAAAAGGGGAGGAGACATCTGTAAGCAAGGCCTAACCCCTACAGGCAGAGGTAGCACCTTTTATGGTTTCCAGGACATTGGGTGATGCTCAGGGCAGCTGACTCAGGCAAGTATTCCAGATGCATCAGCCCAAGCCACCCCCTTGGGATGCCCATTTCCCTCCAACCTCCAAGGGATTCTCCCCAGCTGTATTAGGTAGCTTTCATGTTGGTGAGAGGCACTCTCCAATCTTTAAAGGAGAAAAGGTTTAACATAGCTCACAGTTATAGGAGATTCAGTCCATGGTTCACTATCCCCAAACAGAAACATCACAGTGGAAGGGCCTGGTGGAGCACAGCTGCTTAGTTCATGGTGGCCAGGAAGCAGAGCGGGGGAACAGTCCCAGGGAGGAATGGGGGCAGGAGGCCACCTGTAGTGCCCAAGGTCACTCTTCCATGACATACCCATGTGCCCAGGAGCATACTTTCCTACTTTGTTAGGAGTTTCTTAACCCAGTGAAGGTGACACATCAGGACTAATGGTCACATCAGCTATGGACAGCGATGTGTGGAGAAAGAATAAGGAAGTACCAGTATCAAGGAAAGATATGGAGGAGAGGGGTAAATCTGCATGGTAATTTTCAGTTAACTTCCTCTGGTAGTGCTATTACCAATGTGAAAACTGATTCTTGATTTGAGATGTTCCACATCTTTCGGAAGTGCCTAGGCATAAAAGTCCCCCATGTGCATGAAAGTAATTCTCTATCTAAACAGCCAACCCATAGCTAGGAAAAAACTTGGCTCCTGGAGAGTTTTTCCAGATACACATTAACTGGCTGACTGAGGACTAAATTTGGTTCAAATACTTGAAGGTGCTGGTACAGTGGTATCTTCCCACAGTCCTGGCTCCAGGGGAGGCTGAGGCAGGATGGTCTCTTCAGTCCAGGAGTTTAAGGCCAGGTTGGGCAATATAGTGCAACTTGGGCTAGAGGAGATTATTAAGGATCATCTTCATCTCTAAGCCCACATCTCCCCACTAGATTCTCATTTTAGGTTTATGGAATGTCAAGGTCAGAAGGGAATTCCACAAGCTATGCTACCCAATCTCCATGACCTGAGATGTTGATATCACCATCATGTAGAAGTGTGGACCTTCCTTAGATATCAATTTTGGTGTGACATTTGCTTCCTATTCTGCCAATCTTGACGCAGCTAAAAGTAGCTCCATGCTCTGGTTCTTAAAACTATTCGTTGCACAAGGTTATGTGTCCAAACATCTAAGGCTTGTGACTGGAGGCCTCACACACTGCATAGTTAGCATAATGAATCTGACAGAAAAAAATCCCCCTCCAATTTTCCCCAGTCATCTGGTACACTTCCACCTCACCATGCAGCCAGCCAGCACAGGGCTCAGGAAATAGCAGCCACACACCAGGAAAAACAAAGCACAGTAAGGAAGCCCATCCTCTGTCAAGGAACCATGCAATTAATTTCAAAGTAAAAAATAATTGGATTATCTGTGCCATGGCTTTCTTCATTAGTGCAGATAATTGGAAGATTTTAGGAGTATATTTCCTTCCTTCTTATAGAGAAGGCTTATAATGGAATGACGGGGATCTCTCCCCTCTTGGTTTTCTCTGGGTGGGGGTTTGTAGGATCTTATGGCTGTTATCTTCAGTTACTAGGTAAGAGGACAAGTATAGAAAAAAGCTGTCATGGCAGCCCAGACCAGGAGAACAAAAATCACCAAATCACTGCCCTGGGCAAATGTATCTGCCACATAAAACCGCCCAGGGGTGGAAGCAAAGCTCTCTCAAAAGAGTGATGGTCAGGGTTGGGCTGGCCAACCCGTGTCTGGCCCTGGAGTAATCAAACAAATCAGGCTCCTGAAGCTGAGCATTAGTAAGAATGGAAGGGAGGAAGACAAGGCCGGAAATGAGAAGACACGCTACTCCGCCCTCCGAGGTGCCCTGATTTCCAGCTGGCTGGGGTCAGGACACGGTTAGTCACAGTGTGGTCACAAGCCCATCCTCACGAGTGTCATCCAAGGAGCTGGTTCCAGTGCAGATTCCTGGGCCCCTGGGATCCATGTCATCAGTCTCTCAGGAGTGAGACCCAGCGAGGTGCGTCAGGTTTCCTGGGTGGGCCTCCTGTGAGTGGGAATTTTAGGCTCACTGAGGGGGGTACACTGGAGCATGCTGTGGGTCCATTCTTGCAGGGCTCTCCTGCACACCTAGGTGTGAATCGGCAACTGATTGTGACAGGTACATCTCGGTGGGGGGGTCTTCACACACACACACACACACACACACACACACACACTGCTGCCATCAATATTCACAAGGATCAAGTTCACAATGGATCTAATGAGTGTGCTCTTTTTGAGGAATGCTGTTCGGAAATCCCAACCAATGGTGGGCACCTCTTCAGGCAGAAAGGCTGAAAATAAGCAACGATTTATTTTCTCAGAACTGGTAAGGGTGGAGCGGCTGTCTTTTCTAGCTGGATGTGCTGAATTAGAGCCATGAAAAACAAATACAGTTCCCCTGAGGCCCCGTGCATGATTTATTTCCAGATTTAATGAATGGCCATGTGCCTGGGCGAGTGGAAAATAACCCGCAGATCGACTCGTTCCTGAAGTGCGGTGGGCTGGGCTCTCTCACTGATGCCACTGAAGGACACAGACGCCCCCACATCCAAACCTCCTGGTACGGCAGGTGACACGGTGCGGGGGAGGCCCACAGGCTGCCTCTCTGCCTCGGGAACAGCTTCTCCACAGCCCACGCAATGTCTATCGATCTGAGCTTGTAGCTGATGTCAACTCTGATTGTCTGGAGGGAGGCTACTCAATATCACAAGGTCGCGACGGGAGAAAAAAACTAATAATTCACTAGGCTTGTACACAACATGCAGGACCTGTTTTCTCCCTTCTTAGTAGTATCTTTCTGTGGCTGCAGGTGACTGTCTTCTTGTCACTACCCTTGGTGTGGGATTCAAGTCTTACATTCATTTTTATTTACCCGTTTCTCCCCTGGCTTAACTTCTCAGATTCATGTCACAGAGAACACCTGCTTTATATGCTCCGTCCCTACCGCAGCCTCATTGCACCAAGGCTGATTTAGCTCCTAGGGGAAGCCATTATTTCCCAATCCCTGAGACTTTTTCGGAATCGTATTTTCTTCCAGTCAGAAGGACCATCTCGACCCTGAGACAGTGTTTATCAATGCTTAATTGGTTTAATAGGCACCTGCCTTGCAGGTGTACCGTTGGGCTTAACGAACATCAGGGCTCTGCAATCTGTGGAGGAAACATGCTAGGGAGGGGACGGGTCTGGCCACTGTTCATAGACACTGTCGCTGGTGTCTGCCGCTCACACGGCACTGAGTGACGAGTTGCATATAGCATTGCAGCTCCCTGTGAAGGGCAGTCACTTCGGGAGAAGCAGGCTGTGTCTACCAACACAAAGCGACTTCTGTCCTCACGGCTGCTGCTTCTCAAAATGACTCGGCAGGCAAAATCCGTATTCATCAGTACCACTCTCCTACTTACTGAGCATGTTATTTTGTCATTGGATTTATTCATTCTTCCCTGGCTTCTCAAGTCCCTCCCTCTTCTCCATCCCTCATCCTTTCTCCTTCCTTCTCTTTTGTAGGGATATTCCTTGCTTGCCCTCTGCTGTCAGAAAAATATTGGCTACACCAGTTCACATCATGCAGTAAGTGACTAAGAACTCGAATATTGCTCTGTCACCTGTGTAGTATAAGAGGAAAATCTTATGTCAAAGAAAAACAGTCCCTACGATGATGGTGGAAATTCACGCACCAGCCAAAAGGTGAGGAAGAACGTAGGGGAGGAAAGCTTTTCGTTGTTCTAGAAGTCACAGCCACCCTTGCCTGTTCTTAGAGCTTCCTAGAAACCCCGATTTCTTGGACTAAATGCCATAAGTATCAATTTCATTGCATGAATCAGGTGTATCAGAAATATAACTCTTTGTTTTCTTTCTTTCTTTTTCAACCTCTTGGATTGTAGAAATTTAATCCAATTAATTGGGTTTTTCCCCTTCACCCCTTTCCCTGGGGTTGTACCTACATTTTGGTGGCTTAGGCAGTGCCAGGTATTGGGCAGGGACAGCTGGTCCTCAGGATCATTTGCCATCCATGCTGGCCTCCCTGGAGGTGTCCACCTTGCCATCTGGTCTTCAGTTATTGGTTTCCCAGGTGGCTGCTGAGTCATCCTGTTCCTGACCACAGATTCCTCACATTCAGCTCACTTTTGGCTTCATCCAGGACCCTCTTGGGTACAAAAGTGATATGTTTCTGCCACACAATTGTGGCCTTCAGAAATCTCCAAGAGACTATCTAAAAGCTTCTCCTATTTCTTTAGCCACTGGCATGAAACACACCAGTGCCCCATGTTGTGTTAGTGCCTGAGGCCAGTATTTTGTGGGATCACACTGCTTCCCGGGCTCCACCAAGGTGGACAGAAAGGCGGGGGTGTCCTTCTTTCTTCCTATCTCCTATACCTAAATGGGGCTCAGGAACATGTTTCAGCAACCCACTGGGCTCTCAGTTTTTGAGTGCTTCCTTCCAATTCTTTTCTTCCTCATGGCCAGTTACTGTTCTTTTTTTTAAATACCTGCAGTGTCATATTTTTCATGTGGCCAAAAGTACAAAATGACTAAATAGAAAGATGTGATAGTTAAACTTGACTGTCAACTTAACTGGACTAAGAGACATCTAAGAGAATAGTAAAGCACACCTCTGGCTGTGTCTGGGTGGGTTGTGGGGGCCTGACCCTGGGAACTGTATCAGGTCCCTGGCCCTTTTCTCTCTGGCACTCTGCCAAAGTGCTCTACATCCAGGCCCCCATGCAATGGGCAGCTTTGCTCCATATGCCCTTCTACCATGATGTTTCTGCATTTTTCCAGCTGACCATGGACTGAAACCTCTGCAACTGTGAGCCAAGGTAACCTCTCTTCCTTTAAACTGTGAGTGTCAGGTATTATTAGGTATTGTCTAGATCTGGGAAAGCTGAACTACAAGGATAATCCAGAGATGCAAAAACAAAGGCAGACAGGAATTGTGTTTATTATAAAATATCCAACAAACTGTAAAGCACTACTTTAGCCATTATAAGGGACATAAAATATAGTGAAATATAATAAAGCATATTCCTGCTACAGAAAACTTATACACAGAAATGTGAGGCTAAATATGAACTCAGGAGTCATTCAAATCATTCAAAAGTTTAGATTTAACTTTTTAAGGAATTAGTACTCCTTAGTTGCCAATGGTATGTTCTTAAAGTTAGGATCTAACAGAATAGTGGTCATAGTCTCATCAGCAAATATTACTACAGTGAAAATCTGTGATTAATGAGAAACATCAAAGCTTTACCACAGAATTTACTTACTTTGAGCAGTACTGTATACAACTGAATTCCGAGACAACTGAAGGATTTACACACCCTCCTTAGAATTGGGATACCATTTGCCTTTTTGAAAAAAAAAATTGTAATCTTTTATTTCTCATGTCAAAACATTTACAGTAGCAGGCACACTGGGGACTGGTGTGGAAGGAAATGGTTGTATTAGTCAGAGTAAGGAAGGTTACCTTACAACAACGACCCCAAAGGCTTTGTGGCTTAACACAAGGATTTTTAAAATATTTTTTTTGGTGCTAAGGATCAAACCAAGAGCACTAGGCCTGCTGGGTAAATACTGTAACAGTGAGCTACACCTCCAGCCGCAAGGATAGTTATTTTGCACTTTACAGTCCTTTCTACCCTACATTCATGTGGGGACCTAGCTTTTGCCTTTAGCTCACAGCTTGCAAAGTCACACTGGGTGTCAACATGAACCCACCACAGCAGATGGTAGGAGGAGAGCATGCTGGCTCACACGAGAGGCCATAAGGGCCTTGCGTAAGGTCAAGAAACCTCATTTCTTCTCTATTTTGCTGGCCCAAACTCAGTCACTTGGCCCATTAATTGACAAGGGCTGGGAGATATCCTTAGCTGGGGTCCAGGAGACCAAGGCAACAGGCGTGGGGTGAGCAGACAATAGCTTCAGGCCATGTGTGTGACCAAAATCCTTTAACTGATAAATCTCCTGCTGCTAAGACTCTGTCAATAAAGAACCAGGATTTCCTCACTCTGTATAGGGAACCAGAGTTGCAGAGAGGCTTGGTCCTCCCCTCTTCTCCCGGATCCCCATATCTGCCTTTCTGGAGAGAAGAACCAGCCAGGTCACTCCCCAGTCAGTGCCAATGGTCAGAGCTGGGTGTATGCTCCGGGAGCTGCCTGCTCAGCACAGGAATAATCAGCTCTGATGAATGTCAGCCTCCTGAGGCGGAGGGCACCCATGCTCAGGACCACTCAGGACCACAGGAACCCTGGGTGCCTGTGCCAGGAATGCGGGGTGGAGAAGGCGCTGGAGCCCAGGCAGCCTGTGGCTGGAGGCTGCCTGTGCCAGGAGGGCTCTGGCTGAAGGTCTTTCGGTCTCTCTTGTATTGTTCCAGCCAAGCACAGACTCTCTAAAGCACTTGCTTTGTTGATTGAATGGGAACCGTCTGCAGCAGAAAATGTCAACAGTGCTAGTGGGAATTCTGCTTTTGCTCTTAAATGTCTAAGTGGTTTTAGGGAAATGGATTAACCTGGTAGTTTCAGATGAAATATTCTTTACTTCCTGCCTTCATATACATCATGTGCAGCCTTCCTGGAGAATGAGCCTTCACCTTAGGACAGCGGCACCCTTCATGGTGGTGACACCCCTATCGGCACATGAGGCTTGAGGGGCAGGCTGTTTGAATGTGCCTGGGAAAGCCAGGGCAGAGGGGCAGCCTTTGCTACACTGATCCAGGCTTACAGGATGTTTATTATAAAGGTGGGCAGGTCCTGGGCCCGGGGGAAAGGCAGTCTCCCTCCAGAGTGGAAATTTCAGACAGAGAAGGGTGGAGAAGGAACCCAGGTTTCTGGGTAGATGTCAGTTAAAGTTTTGGACAAGGAAGATGAATGGATTTGGCAAAAAATGAACCGTGGAAAGAACTCTTGTTTTTTTTCATTTTGACTTCTAGTAAGTTCTAAAGAAGTAAGGCATTGAATTTTCCTTCCTAGGGTCTTTTAGCTAAAAAGAGACTACCTTCAATTCATCTCTGTGGAGTCAGGGGGAATGGAGTATATGAAATTCAAAAGTCTCTTCCCTCTGACACTTCTCTACTGATAGACTCTACAAATATTGACTCCAACAAACCCTTCACTGCTATGGACAGGCTCATCACCCTTTTATTCACCACATTGTGAATTGTAGCTTCCGCTTCAGAGACAGTGATAGTGCTAAATGCCGGCTCCAGAGAAACTCACACCAGTGTATCTCCAGAGTCCTCACCAACCATTTCTGCCTGAGTGGGTCAGATCCTGAAAAGCTGATAGGGTCCTCACCCAGTTGAGAAAAATCCAGTGAGACTGGGCTCTCACTTGTGAAATTATAAACAATTGTAAGTGGACTTTGATATATTCGATGCACACCTTTTCCCATACATTGTCTCCCTGCCGTGCAACTGCGCAATCACTTTTTCTGAGGATTTATGCTTTTAAAAGAAAGCCTAATTGCTAAAAGCACTTCAAACTCGTGTCTTCTCAAGTAATGGTTGGGACCAGCTGTTCTGTTAGATAACGAAACCATGAAACAAGGTCATTGCATCTTCTAACCACAGGAGGTCAAAGGGATCCTTGTCAAGTCGGTTTTTTTTGTATGTCATCAATAATGATTTACTGCTGAAGATCTACCATGGACCCAGGGATAAATTACATGGAAAAGTAAAACCTTGGTTCCAAAAGAAAGTATGGAGTATATGATGCTTTGAAGTTTTTGTCTTTAAAGAATAATTGGGGGAAATTTAAGGGATGATGGATTTGATTTTTGACATGAGAATGTGTAGAACTGTCTCAGGATTTCACCCCCTACTTGTACACAAAATCCTTAAATACAATCTACGAAAAAGCAGCCAGATACTGTTTTGAGTCTTGAAGTCATCCTGAACAGTATCTCAGTATGGCTATCATCCTCAGTGCTAATCAGGTGATTTGCTAAGAGATTAGGAAGGAAATAAGTCCGCTAAGTAATGCTTATGTCATTCATGAGAGACCAAAGTGAATAGGGAGAATATTATCAAGGTGGGTGTTTCTCTCCCTGTGTAGTGTTGAAAGCCAGTAATGAAAGCAGATTGTAGATGCAGTTACCCAGTCAAATATTTAAATGTGTCCTTATTTGACTGTGCAATCACACAGCCAAATATATTCAGGGGTGGTTTCCTTTATAAGAAAAAAAAGTAAGTGAAATGTTCAATGATGACATTAGCTCAATTTTATGTTTGAAAACTTAATTGCACCCAAGTGAGAAAATACAAAATTAAAGTTCTCACTGCAACAACAATTGAGCCTAGCAACACCGAGAGATTTTGCTGTGAATGTTGGAACGGAATGTGATGTGAGTACGGAAACCTCAACTAGGGAACTGCCTGTAAATCTATTTCTGCTCCTCTGTGAGAGCTTATGAACAGTGTCCTTTAGAAGCTTTGTAGACAGCCTTTATCTGAGTGACACCCAAGAGTGCATCTGGGATAGTGCCAATTGCCCCGCCCCTGCCTAGCTACTTGCATGAATTTTTCTGAAAATAATGTCTTTCTTTGTCCCCCAACCCCGGTCTATCAAGCAACTACAGAAACTCAGCCGAATGAGACAAAACCTGCACAAGTGGATGGAGATACGGCACTGGGCTCTGCAACCTTGCAACCAACCTTGCTTAGTGATTGTTGCAAGCCACTGTAGAAGCCCCACCATGTCGACAGTCAGTGCTTTTCAAGGCCAGTCATCCTGCTTTTTTTTACTGCACAGCCTCCTGTAGCCTTGGGACCTGATCTGGCTTCTTCACTCCCAAACCACCTAGAAGAGCCCAGCTTCATTTCTCCTTACCACAGAACATTTCTGAGTGTCTTAGTTCTACTGGAGCTCCAGAAACAATACAAGGAACTGCTATTAGTTTTGTGAAATACCTATAGGATCCAAGAAGAGGGATGTAAAGCTCAATCTAGTGAAACAGTTGTGGGGACAGTTCACCTAGAATTATCCGGAAGTGGAAAATCCTCACTTATTTCTGCTATGCACTTCAGGGGGCTCTAAGTGACAATGAAAACAAGCATTACTCATGTCACCTCCATCGTCTGTACGTCGATTTGTTCATGTAGCATTTATTTAACAAACTCGAATTGAAATTCAACTGTGGCACTGCCCAAGCCTCTCTGGGACATTCAGAGGTGACTAAGATGTGGTCTATACCCTAAATGGCTCCTGGTGTAGTATGAGACGATGTACACACAAATATCTGTATCAACAGCTGGAACACGAAGAGTGTCATGAGAAAAACCTAAGTACCACATCTCACATTTGAGGGGAAGCTTCAGGGAAGGCATGGCTTTGAGCACGAACTGAAAGGAAAAATATGGTATTGGGCGTGGACAAATACAATGTTGGTGACAGGGAACAGCAGATCAACAGAAGAAAATGAATTATTTTTCTGCAGTGGGAAGAGGAGCATCAAGTAGCAGGGAAGAAATACAGAGATAATGCCACTGGTTCTGGCTATCCTGAGTTGGAAATTTCAGTGGGACATCGCCAGTGGGACTTTCTAGCAGAGAAAAGCAGCAGAACCTTGAGAATGTTTAAACTTGGGATCATACATCTGCACAAAGAGGCCTGCTGAGATGCCGGGGGTTGCCTAGGAACTGGAGCTAAACATCAGAGTCAAGCCATTAACACTCTAAGCAACAGATACTAATGTCTTCGATACCTGCAGGCGAGGACCTCGGCTGCTTTTTTCTCTGCAGAGCTGTTGGGAAAGCTCAGAAACATGGAAGACTTCACCAGTGAGGCTGATCTTTTGTAAATAGGTAATGGGGACATTTCAGTGCAGTGCTCCCCAATACTAAAAACTGGTTTATTCCTTCAGGTTAAAAAAAGAAAACAAACAACAAAATGGTATTATACTTTCTCCCTTATAGAACTGTTTTGAGATTGATATCCTGAGTACCCTGTTCTCTCTTGCTATCCGGTGGACCCCATTTTCTCAGAATGCTGTAGATATGTGTTCTAGCTCTTCCACGATTCGTCCACTGCTGTGCTATTCTAAGCATTATTGATCACACAATCCATTAGGGCACAGTTCGCCATAAATAATTTATCTCTTCAGGCATGAGCTCGTCCCTGCCACAGATGCCATCAGCAAGAATCCCCTTCAGGAGGTTTGTGCTGGAGGAAAAAACAACAGCATTGCAGATGTAGATTAAATATACAAGGCCCAGGAAGATATAACAGGAACAACTGAGCGAACCCCATGCCTGGAGACTGCTGCTACATGGGGAATGCTCTGCCTGAGGGGGTTTCAGACCAGCGGTGCTCCCATGGAAAGCATGCTGTCCTGATGGGGAGAAACTTTGTCTTTGTAGCTCAGGGGGTTTGTTTGGACAGTGTACCAATATTTGCTGAACATACTAGAGGAGTTCAGGCTGTTGTAATTGCTGGGGGCTGGAGAGATGGAGGAAGAATGTAGGAACAGGCAGTAAAAGAAATAGGATAGGTGGCCACATTTCTGTGTGGCTCTTCAAATCTTTTTGACTGCAGAGGGAAGTGCCTATAATCAAAACTATAAGATGTCCAGCAAAAATGACAACCACAAGAACAAAGAAACAAAAGAGTATGGGGGCATTAGACCTCAGGCTGCGTCAATAGCTTGCAATTGCAGTTCTCAGATTACTGGTTTTAAGCAAGAGCAGAAGAGGCACATGGACAGAGAAGTGAGCAGGGGAAATCCTCTTCCAAGGGAGCAGGCTGAGTGTGCAAAAGTCTGCAGCTGGGAGTCATGATTCATGGACACCAGCAAGCAGACGTCAGCTGGGGCAGAGATTCATGGAACAAAGCCAGAGAGTAGCAAGTCAAGATGATGAAAGGGCTGCTTCACCACAGCCTTTTCAACAATCCTAGGGGTGGCAGGGCTTTTTAAAGGACAGAGAAGACCTGGGGGAAAGTCACTTTTTCTTCCTTTGGGGTTTTCCACGTCTTCAATGCTATCGTAGATCCTCTGGGGTAAGAATAATCCTGAAGTACATTTATAATTTGCCTTATGCTAGCCCGCTGCATAGGTCAGGATAAAGGCAAGAAAACAGAGCCCAACGCCAGGCATAGTGGTGTACACCTGTAATCCTGGTATTTAGGAGGCTGAGGCAGGAGGATCATGGTGAGTTCAAGGCCAGCCTGGGCTACATAATAAGTTCAAGACCAGCCTGAACTACATAGCGAAATCCTGTCTCAAACACACACACACACACACGCGCACACGCACACACACACAGAGAGCAGAGCTGAAGTCAAGGTCTTATGTAGGAAATGAATGGAGGAGCCAGCTATGAGTAGGTTGAAGAGCTGAAGAGGCAACAAGAGAAGGTGAGGGACAGATTAGCACCTGCTGGAGCTGGGGATATCAAAGGGATGATTCTGGACTACACCGAGAACCTGAAGCCATGGGGAAAGCATGGAGGAGATGGGGCGCTGTCAGGGACACCACCCAAAGCAAGGAAAGAGAGCGGCAGAGGTGCCCCAGCCTCTTCTTGCCCTCCAGCCACCTGGTACGGCTTCTCTTTGACCTGAACTGACTGGAAGTCGGTTAGTAAGGGCCCCATGGAAATGGAGTTTGTAGGTGTGAGCAGAGCCAGGATGGGGAACGACCGACATTCCTTCATCCGGTATCTGCAGACAACTCTCAAAGGAAAGCACTGCTTGTCTCTAGCAGTTAGACTTGTGGTTATAGAAGTAGACATCGAGAGAGGAGTATTTGGGGGCAAGTCTTTAGAGAATGTTATGGTCTGGAGTTTTGCACACACACACATCCTGATACCCAGCACAGTGGTATTAAGAAGCGAGGCCTTGAGAGGGCTCCACCCTCCTGGGTAGGACAAGTCCAAGGACGGTCCATCCCTTGTGCCATGGGGGTGCATAGCAGAAAGTGCATCTATGAGGCAGAAGGGAAGCCTTCCCCAGACTCTGAATCTGCTGAAGCCTTAATCTTGGACTTTCCATAAGAACAGTGAGCAATGCCTTTCTGACGCTTATAAACTACCCAAAGGTATTTTGTTAGAAAACTGGTAGTGAGGCTGCAGGGAAAAAGGAACCCTTCTACACTGTTGGTGGGAGTGTGAACTAGCACAACTACTGTGGAAATTAGTATGGAGACTCCTCAAAACACTAAACCTAGTGTTTTGGCATAATAAGTTCTTCCCAAAAGAGTTAAAATCATCATATTCAGTGATACATGCACACCCATGTTTATAGCGGCACAACTTGTAATAACTAAATCTTGGAGACAGCCTATGTACCCATCAACAAATGAATGGATGAAGAAAATGTGGCATTTTTATTTACACAATGAAGCACTACTTTGCCAAAAAGAAGGATATGTTGGAGGTATTTGAGATCATGTTACGTGAAATAAATCAGACTCATGAGTTTAAACATTGTGAGGTTTCTTTTGTAAGAGAAACCCAAATATAAATAAAGAGCAAAATAAAAGAGTGTTAGGAAGTAGGAAGTTCTTTCTCAAATGGGAAGGGGAACAAAAGTTGGGAGGAGGAGAGGAAGGGGAGAGAGAAAAGATGGAAAAACAAAGAATTGAAGAAACAATGGAAATAGAGTGATATAAATGGGAAGGGGACCAAGAGTTGGAACAGGGAGAGCTGGGATGGGTGGGGGAATTGTGATGCGCTCCGTACCTGGACCCACTCCCCACGGTAAATGGAATCAGTATGTGCGGTACACAGGTACTGACAAAAAAGGAGGCAGTAAAAATTGCATTTTGTTGGAGCAGCTAAAATGGACTAAGATGATGATTCTGGACTCGACACTGCTTAGTGTACCGCAGATCCTTGGGCTGAGCACGCACCACCAGAGTCAGGAAGACTGGGTGGGTGGGCAGTTGCCTGGATCTCCCTTGAGGACAGAGCTCCTCTACACCTGCCCTCAGGTTAGCCCTGGGGAAGAATCAGCTAGTGTCTGTCTTGATCCAGGAATCAAAGAGCTGCTGGCGTAATAAGTGCTGAGCGGGACCTAATCCAAGTTCCCGGCTGCCATTTCTCTGGCCCAATCCTACAGAGACCTGTGATCCAGCAGTGCCTGTAATGATTTCCTTCTCCTTATGGTCTCTGCTGCTCCCCAGAGATCTCAGTTCCCTTGGAAGAACATCTGTGATCTGCTTAAGTCTCATAGGTATGACTTGAGTGACAGATTGAACCTTACACAAATTTGATCACTATTATCCGGGGTCTGAGGGACACTCCTGAACACTGGCTCCCCCCAGAAATCCTGTCTTCAAGAAGACATTATTTAGGAAGCTTTGGGATTTTTATGCCTCTACCACTGTTAGTTCAAAATTATTCAGAGGATGCATAATGAGGGATGAACTCTGAGGACAAAGAGACTCTGTCACTGTATCCTGAGAAGTTAATATTGACGCATATCACAATGATTTAACATAGATCACTTAATACGGATTGTTCGGCCACAGGACAATTGGCCTTATATAATTCTACTCCTTATGCCACTTTAGTCTTGCCAAAGATGATACTAGGTGTGTGTTGGTGGCAAGTCCCGCTAAGTCCAGGACTGTACAGGAAGGATGGAATATGAAGATCACGCTGCTCCTCTGTTTGGTGCCATTGCTCTGATTCACTGGTTCTTAAACAGAGCTTGACAAAATAGGCTTGTTGTTGAGCCAGGCTGCTAATTGTGCTGGTAATTAAAAATTGGCAGCTCTGAGTTTGGCCCACATTCCCTACCTCAAAACCTTCCAAATCAGCGTTTGCCTTTTACAATGAGCAAAACACCTGCTCTGTTTCCCCAGCTCATTTTCTAGGACCTTCAAAGGCCACTTAGCTGATGCTTTCACAGAACCTGAGAGGGTTTCTGGTATTTCATTCAGAAAGATCTCATATGCACTGGCAAGAGCAGGGCTTATATATAGCCGGGGCCGGCCAGAGGGCCACCTCCCAGAATGCTCCGAGGAGCCGAGGGCCCGACTGAGCTCTGGCCTTGTGTCATCTTCCCGCTGGGCTTCTTTGATGATGGCCCATTCTGTTCAGATTTTCTGGCTCTGGGAGCCTGAGTGCCAGTTCCTGGAGGTTGCAAGGCACGTGGCAGACCACAGCTTGCGGGCTTGTTTGTGCGTGCACACTCACGCATGCACAGCCACTCACGGCTGATGCGTCATCTTCCTATATTTACCCAGTTGCTGTTTCAGTGGCTCTGAGGAGTGTCTGGGAAAAAAAACAAAAAACCAAAGCTGCCTTTTCCTGCTATGCAAGCTGTCTGTGCTCCAGGGACAGCTCTGCTGCCTCATTGTGTGTGTGTGAGTGTGGCAGAGCATGGTTCCCACAGCAACTGGGTCACTAATCACATACCCTGTCCCTCCCCCCATTTAGGAGTGGGCAGCTCTGGGCCTCTGTCTTCGCTCCATCTCAGGTGCAGCTGGCTGGGAGGGACACGGATGTGAGAGAAAAAGCATCAGGGTGGGGAACCAGAGCTAGTCAGGCCCCTCAGGCAGGACAAAGTGGCAGCCACAGTGAGGAATGAGTACCTGGAAAGGTATCTTTGTGCATGAGAGGTGAAAGGGATCCTTAACGTGACTCTTCCAAGACTGGTGGGGAAACTGAGGCCAAGCCTCAGTTATGGAGGCAGCTGGTACCACCACTGACCCTGGAGCTTTGCATATCTGGGTCCCAGTACGGGAACTTCACATGACATGTGCCCAGCAGCTGGCACCTCATCTTGCCAGCAGCCCACTCTGCAGCAACACCCTTCAGGATGGAAGACCCAGAGAAGGGGCTACAGAACATGCGCAAGGCTCGGCCAGCTTCACCGACTGATAGGTGACAGGAAGTGTGTGGTGAAGAATGACCAGGCAGGCTATTGTGCTTGAAGCCTCTGACTTCTGCCGCCTCTGTTGTATCCTTATCACTACTCTGCCTTTGAGCCACTGCCACAGCCTGCTGTGTATTCTGGTCACCTTTACACATCCTTTACAATCCTGCTCCTGTCCTTTACAATTGCCAATTTGTATTTTGTGAACAGGCATGGCACCCAGAGAATGAGCCACTCTAGAAAAGCCCAAATAGATACTGCATCCAAATAAATCTGAGTGTCTGTCATTCCTTAAAGCCTATCACCGCATCAGAATGTATCCAAGAGAAAAATAAAAGCCATTCCAAAACCTTGATGAGTGATGAAGATACTTATTACAGCTTTCCTGGAAAACGGGCAAGGAAGACTTACTCAGAGGAGCCTACTAAAAATTTGCTATGAATCCCCTTGCTTCTCTTTTCCCCCGAGTCCCACAGCTCATGTCAATTATTAAAATTCTCTCTTGTCTTTCAAAATCCACAGCTTGTGCTTCTTCCTCTTGTTAATCCCACCTTCTGTCTCCTTTGCTATCCTTTTGTGGTTCCTGGGTGCTTCCCCTGCTCCTGTGGGTGACTCTACACTCTCCTGCAAAGAGCAGGTAACCTCTGTATGTTCTCCTAACTCTCTTTCCTACTGATTTTTCAGATCAGCTCACCAAACATACCCAAAGCCAATAGATCTGAGCAACTGAGACAAAAACCTTCCTTAGAAAGTGGGGAAAGGAACGCTTGTATGTTCTTGTACATTAGTTTTCCTTATCTTTGCCGCATGAGAAATCAAATCAGATTGATCTTCAACTAGTCGTACTTGGCTAGGCTACTCCATTATTGGATTTCTGCAGAGCTGGAAGTAATTCAGTGTTAATTAAAGGCTTCTTAAATATAATGCTCCCTTCTTTCAAATAGACGGCTGCTGCCCCCAGCCATGGGAAACAGCTGGCTTTTCCCCGTGATGCCATGGTGGGTGCATTTCCAGCTACTTCACTGTGGCCATTCTTTTTCTCCACAAGGTTATTCTCAAATCTTAAATAAATTCCAAAGAATAATAAGTCTTTAGGGAACTTTCAGGCCATGTGCCACATAGCTGCATCCCTATTTTACAGTGTGCTCAGAACATTTGTACAATTTCTGGCACTGAGGGACTTTTTCTCTTCCTTCTAGGCACCTGCTGTGGACCGTATGATAGAACTCTCACCATTTCCAAGGTATCTCGGCCTTGCTTACTCTTTGCTGAGGGACAAACACTGAGTGACTTGCCTGTTTGCTGAAGCGAGGAGGATTGATATGGAACACTGGTTCTTTCTTCCCTTTCCTCTTTGGGTTTCCTGGTCTGAGGATGGGTGAGCTTTGTGTACCTTCCAACTTGCAGGTGAGAATCATGAGAGTTTGCAGTCCAAGCCTTCTTCTAGGACCAGATCTAAAAGCCCAGTGTGTGCTTTGTCTCATGGAAGGGACACAGCAGGTGAGATAAGTGGTCCTGGACATTCTGCAGGGCCAAGTGCCCCAGGGAGATGTGCCCAGGTTTTGGCTTTGGAGAGAGACTCAGGGATTCTGTCTGTGGTTACAGCTAGGCCTTACTCCTCATTCCATCTATATCCTTAATTAAAAAGATTTTTTCAAAAATTATTTGTCTGCTTTCTTCAACTATTTCTCAGGAGCACTTGTAAAGCCGTAATATCAGCATTCAATTCAATTAAACTAATATTCAGCTACCAACTCTGTAAATACCCCTAGGGAGGGAGCACATTAACTCATAACCCCTTCTAATAAGTGAATCTGTGTCATACAATTAACACTACCCAATTATCCACCATGAGCAAGTCTAAAGTCAAGAAAAATGTTAGGATCACCCTAGATAGGGCTTAAGATCATCCAACTTACAGTGCGTTATTACAGTCCTGATATACTAGGCCTTCCAGTGAACTTGGATGCATGGGTAGGCAGAACCATGTCATGTTTAAGGGGCAGCTTAGGGTCATACTCCCTTCTTACATTTTTTCTTCACCCTAAGACTGAAAATCTTTTTTTTTTTCCTTTGATTTCTTCTTACCTGGAAAACAGGCAATGCCTCTTAGGATCATTGTGAGGAATAAAATGAAAGAATTATATAAAGACCTTTGAAAAATGCCTGGCAGGTAATAAGACCTCAATCAATGTAAGTAATTAGCAGCAGTAGTGAGAAAATGTTTTTCTGCCATCAAATGTTTCTCTTGAGGATACATTTTTAGAATGTGTCAATGGGAAAATGGACTTGGCTCTTTTAAAGAATCTTATTTTGCAAACATTTTTTTTAAAAAAGAACATTTTTATATAGCCTTCTAGCTAACAAGAATTGGTTTTTACTTCTTAAAAGATAGCAATACAATTTCTATTATTTTCCCTGCACATACCATCTTGAGGAACATTTCTTAGCTGATTCTACCCAAAGACACATGTCACACCTAAGATCTAATCACATCTGCCTCCTGAAAGTCTTGACATGGGTCTCAAGTCAGGGGGCTTCTAGTTTTGAAAGAAGCTATGTGGTTCAAAAACTCCATGTTTTCCAACAAGTTCATGATAAGACTTTCTTGTTCACTGATCAAGCTTGGTACAAAGCAAAAATAGGAACTAAAAATACACTTTGTGTTTGAACTTAGGGCATTGAAAATAAAAAGAATTTACATATGTGATTACAGATTTACATATGTGATTACATAACTTTATTTTGAATTGGTTATTTGGAGTAGTTATCCTTAAATCTAGGGATTTCATTGTCTTAGCTCCTGAAGTTCTAATTGTTACTATAACAACTAAGAGTGCTTTTTTTTTTTTATAGAATCAACATATTGGTCATTGTATTATCTAGTAATTCTGTAGCCTATAAAACTACCGAGAAGAAATTCACTTGAAGGTCACATTGGACTTCATGTGAATTTTCTATAAAATTGAGATGACATTTTACGTGCTAGCTAAGTAAAGATGACATGATAAATGATGGTCATTTAGGGTTCTATTCCTAGTCTCCAGATGGAATACCCAGGCTAGAGGCTCCTTCTAGTAACTGTCAAGAAACCCTCCTCCTTTGCATGCCAGGGGGTCCTCATGCCATCCCATACATTTGTCATAAACTATTGCACTTGTGTTGAACAAATAAACAAATAGCCATTAACCTAAAGCTTACCCTACAAGCTAAAATATATCCAACCAGAAATACAGATTCTAAACTTAGCACACAAATATTTTAAACATAGTATAGAAAATTTATTAGTTTTATTGCAAACCTCCCTTTGGATCTAAGAGGCATCTCAAGCCCAGGAGCCTAAGTTAGTGTCCTTAGGGAGGAAACCATGAAATGCAAGTCTCTCTTGTGAATTTATAAAGTAAGGCTGAAAGACAGTGAAGTCATCATTTTGTGAAATCACCGAGTCTTGTTCTTTGTGTTCTTTTGGGATTGCACTGCTTCCTGTGAGTGAGCCATCACTGTCACGGGAGCCCCATGTGCTGAAAGATAACAAACTATCCCAGGTAGATTCTCTTGGGTATGATCCTCCAGGAGACAATGGTGTGACAGCAGTAGAGGGAGACATTGACAGAGAAGCCATCCAAGTGATTGGTGGTGACATTAGCCATGCAAGCAATGAGAAGTTGGCTTCAGAGTTCTATAAGATGGTTAGCTTGGACCTGGGACCTGAGAGCCTGAGTAGCTGTGAATGTCCCTCCACCTCTCCAAGGATGTGGCTTTGTGATGGCTAAGGTGGTTCACTTCTGTTTGCTTACTTTCCTGTTCATTCCTGCCATAATCTTTACCATCAGCTTTCCTGTCAGTGGGAGAAAAACACTTGAAACTCACAATTTAAAGGAGGAGAGGTTTATTGGACTCAGGGTTTCAGGGAGTTTGGTCATGGCTGGCTTGGCCCCAAGACTGAAACATTGGCGGAAGGACATGACACACTCACAGTGACCCACCTCCTCCAAGAGATCCCCACCCCCTCACAACGCATTCCGCCAGGATGATCATAGATTCTTTGTTAATGAGTATTGTACCCCATTGAGCCAACCACCTCTCCAGGAATTTCAACCTAGTCAAGTTGACGAGATTAACTGTCACATCACCAAATGGAGCTGAGTCCCTAGAACCAAAAGAATCTGACATGAGATTATATTTATAAAAAATTTGAGGACTAGGCAGCAATTCAGTGTCCTCATAGCAAAAGTTCCTGATTGATGGGTTCCCAAAAAGTTCCCTGAAAGTAATTTAATATTCTCTCTCTTCAGTGAGTAAAATGATAAAAATGCAAATTTTACTCTTTTCCTTGGATGTCAACAGATACTTTTTTGCAAGGGGGCTTATTCTGGGAAGTGACCTCTGAATAATAGTACAAAGAAGTGTACTTTAGATTAAATCTTTTACAAGGAAAGAGTGCAGCTAACAGTATGCAACCTTTACCATGTTATTCTGTAGGTTCTGCACTGAATATATATTACCTAATCTAATCTTTGCAACCACCCTTAGAGACAGGTATTACTTCAGTTTTCTTTTTTATATTTTAGTAACTGGCTAATAGTCTGCCAGTAGCAGAACTGGGATTGAAACTCAGGTTTAACTTGAGTTTGAGCTTCTAACAGATGTTCTGTAATGAAAATAAACTCTCAAGAGCACGCTCCATCCAATTTCAAGACAAGATACTCTGTATCCAGTAATGATTCCTATTAGCAAGTCCAAGTGGTAGCCCCCATGGCAGCCCCCACTCAGTCCCTTGGGCAGCTGCCAGCATTTTGGCTATGTTCCTCCGAGGTTCACATTACCCAGTGGGAACATGGGATTTCCTGCGGGCCTCTGAGAAATCATTAGGTCAATTTTCCTCTCTCAACATATTCTTTGAACACTTGAACCCAGATTTTTAGATGTTAGCTTTAGGTCTTCATCTCCCTTTCTCCCCAGGAGAAAAGATGTACTGTTACACGATCTTATTGGATGAGACAAATAGGCCCAACACGCGTAGGAGCTGTAAGACATTCAGTTGTGGTGGTTTTCATGGTGGTGAAACACTTCCCCCATAAAGAAAAGAAAAAAAGTCCTACAGCCGGATGTCTAACTGTGTCTCCCCACAGTGGGCCCAGATGCAAGCTGAGAAAAACATAAAACATAAAAGTGTTATCCAGCAAAGCATCTCCTGAGCCAGCTGAGGTCCCATTAGCAGAGACACTGACAAAACACACAGTTGTCTGCTATGACAAAGTCAGAGTTCCCTCACCCAGGCACCAGCAGCAGAGCTTCAGTCAACAGAACTGAACGGTAGAAAAGTAGTTACATTTTCCCTCTTTCCCTGTGGGGACATTTTCATTCAGATCCCTTACAACCTGGGTGGGAGGCTAGATCAGAAGGAAGACTCTTACACAAGTCAGTAACCACTTCCCAGAAAGAAATCCAGGGATTTTGTTTTTCCTTCTGGCCTTTCCTTTCCTTCATGAATACACCTACTCCTTAGCTGTCTGTAATCCAAATAACAGTAATTATTCCGATTTATGTATATAGCACTGTGCGTTTTCAAATACATACATTTTCTTCACATGGTAACCTTTGTAAGAACATACCTCCTACTTGGAAGAGTCAAACAGTGTCTTTATTTAGTGTCCTGATGGAAAAAATGTGCACATGGACTAAGAGAGGAGAACAGGGATCCTCAGGGAAGGGGTGGGCAAAGGGAACTAGGTTGTGGGAGGAACAGTTTTCAGATTTACCTGGGGATGCATTTAGAATGCCTCTCCCCTGCTGCTGCACCATTCACTGGGTTTCTGGAGGAGTTATTTCAGTGGAGGGCACAATAACCCATCCCCTAGATATCACAGGGTAGAAAAATCTTGAGTAATTGCAATCTGAAGCACTTTCAGTGGAGCAATGATAACTAGGTCCCTGGGACTGGCTGACTTTTGCAGCAGGTACCTCAGTTGACAAATTTAATGTGTGCGAGCAACACAAAATGCTTTTGTCTTCTAGAAGTTAACTAAATTTGTTTGAGCCCTGACCTCTCCAGGCTCATAAAAAAATATAGGCTTGGTCATTCTCGATAATTCCTTTCCTTCCTGCAGGTCAGTTCAGGGTCCAGCACATTCTGTAGTGTAAAGTAGCCATGGAGGTGGAGAACTCACACTTTTCACTAAGACTATGATTTTTCTTGATCCTAAGGGTTTTTCAGGGTTGTTGGAATTTTGATACTTCCAGGCCACAATTAAGACAGAAATTTTTTGGAAGGTGGCTTGGGGACACTGTCTACCTAGATATTGCAAAGAGCATTTCCTCTATATGTTCTCATGTTCTCCTTCTTGTTCTATTTGAAGGGCTCTTGATCTCCAGTCCTGGATTATGTATCTTTTTGTGGTCTAGGAAGGTTTGTTTCCCTTCCTTTATCCTCTCTGCTTCTTCTGAAAAAAGCTTTATATGGCTTCTCTCCTGGTAAACCCTGTAAGTTCTCCTGGGATGCAGGTCTCTGGGAACAACACCCAGGAACTCGCAGAAGTCACATATTCTTTCGTCTTACCTCATAGTTCCCTTGAGACAATGAATCAGCTCTATGCCTGAAATATATAAAAATATAAAAACATTTATATAAAACTCCAATAGTATGTTTTCACATTTTATATCCTCTTCCTTAGTAATTCCCAGTTCCAGTGTCCAAATTTACCTAGAAAAATGTTTCTGGAATGTTGCAAAGTTTGAAAACTTTCAAAGTCAAGTAAATGCTAGAGGAGTTTACATTTTAAAGTATAAATAATGATCTGTTTAAAGGTTGAGATGTAGGGGCTTGGAAAGAGTATTGGTCTCACTCTTTAAGACAAAACATGAGGTAAAACTACAAAATTAACAACCTTAAACCTATCAGAGAATTAATGCTACAGACAAATAACTAACTTAAAGCCAAGAAAAAGACAAAGGGCTGCAGGGAGAAAGGAGATTCAAGCATTTGCTTACCCAGGACAGATGCAGCCAAATGCCATAAAAGCTCTTTTGGTAAGAAGATTAAGCTAGAAATGTTTAAAGCATTGCTAAAGGCCAAGTGTGGGCTAGCATGGGAGTGTGAAGTCCCAGAGGCAGACATAGGAGGGTGCACGGACGTTTGCAGATCTTTCCTTTGAAAACATCAGGAACTGACAGGGAGGACAGGGAGAAACCAAATGTTCTACACAGTGCTGATAGGAAAAAGGAAGAGTAGCCACTGCCCAAACACCATGCCATTGGATCTCCTTTGTCTCTGCTGCACAACAAAGCCTTAATCTGCAGGGTGAGGGGAAATCAGAATGTCTCGTGACACGGGTGAACTGACTGCGCCTGGGAGAGGAAAACAAGAGGAACAGAACTACCTCTCTGCACCTCCGCGGAGGAGCAGAAATACTTGTCAGATTCAGCACTACCACTAGAGAAGGACCAAGGACACTGGGACTCAGGTGCCCAGTCTCCCCAAAACTAAGGCTTCAGGAGATCACCCCTCTTCTAACTGTGCCACCATGCTAACAAGAGCTGCGTTAGAACACAGTGTGCGGCTCCAAGATGCAGACCACTGATGTTGAACCCATGGCATGCTCACCACAGCTGGCTGTTGATTGTCACTGAAAGCTCTAAAGGGTTCACCATCAGTAATATAGATTCTGGGAGTCAAGGGGCTTAGCCCAAAGGGAAAACCCCAAACCAAGACAAAGCAAATAATAACCATTATAGGAATTTAAAGTTTCTGGAGGACTGAGGATCACCATAGCGACAACAAACTCCCAGTCCAACTCTGGACAGATTGGTACAAGCTCCCACTTAAAAGACCTCATAGAGGAAAGGCATGCTCATTTCTAAGTGTAAAAGCATGTGTCCTATTTAACATATTCACCTCGTTTAATGCCCTACCTGTTTAATGACTGTTCAGACTTAAAACCCACCAGTAACTTATGAACCATAATGGAACTTGGAACATTGGAATGTGAGCAGCAAGCAGCCTTATGGTGGCTGCTTCTGTGTACAGTATTGTAACTTTTGCTGATTGTACTGTACAGTATTAGAGTTTTATGTTCTGTTATACATTATGGTCCTGCAGTAAGAGTTAGTCAAATAAAAGCAAAGTCACCAAGTTGGAGTCTCTTTTGACCATTTCTTTGTTCTAAATATTGTAATGTACATACTACTCAATTTCCCTCCAATTCATTTAGCAACCTAGTTGCAGGAATTCAATTTGGTCATTAAACGAGGAATGTCTGTACTTGGCACCCAAAAAAGGCAACATAAACACAATCTAGAAAAAATAAAGCAACAATTAGAACTATTTTCAGAGGCGTTGGATTTACCAGATAGGAAAATTAAAATAACAACAACTAATTTGCTAAAAACTAATGGAAAAGATACAAAACAGGCAAAAGCAGATAGTTAATTTCATCAGAGAGACAAGAATAGTAAAAAAATCAAATGAAAATGCTAGGTATAAAAAAACCACAATAATAGATATGAAGAATACATTTGCTAAGCTCATCAGTAGACATGACAGTCAAGGAAAGAGTGAATGAAATTTAATATAGGTCAATGGAATTTGCTCAAACACAAGAAGAAGAGAGTAGGGGAAAAAAAACCAAGAAAATGTCTAACAGGTATGGAAAAACTCATATGTGTATAATTTGAAATTCCAATAGAAGAAGAAAGAATGGACAGAAGAAAACTTAAAAATAATTTTAGGAATTTTCTAAATTATTGACTGTATTATTCATCTTTCCATTGGTGGCACAAAACACCTAACATGGAGAATTTAAATGCAGACAGGTTATTTGTGTCATGGTTTCAGTGGTTTCAGTCCAATAATTGGCTGGCTCCAAGGCAGAAGCATCATGGTAGAGGGTAGTAGAGGAAAGCTGCTCACTTCATAGCAGCTGGGAAGAAGAGCTGGAAATCCAGAGAAAAAGGGGCTAGGGCCCACACATACCTTTCAAAATTAGGCCCACAGTCACCTATTTCCACCACTGAGTCCCATCTCCTAATAGCCCAAATGACTATGAACTCATGGATGGATCAATCTTTAGAAGAGATTAGTACCCTCATGACCCAACTGCCTGTTTAAATCTCACTTCTCAATATTGCTGCCCTGGGGATCAAGCCATCTATGCATTTCATATTGAAACTATAACAGTGATAGATACTGTTACAGTTTAAATGTGTCCACAAAATTCATGTGTTGGAAGCTTAATTTCCCAGTGTTGGAAGGTGGGACCTAAGGAGAGGTGTTTAGATTGACGCAGCTATAGAAAGGACTTATAGGGTGAGTTTGCCCCTTTCTGCATTCTACCATGCAAGGATGCAGTATGAAGACTCACCACACCCTAACATCTTGACCTTGAGTTTGCTCGTCAGCCTCTAGAACTGTGAGAAATAAATGTCTGTGCTTTATGCATCACCTAGGGTGCAGTAGCTTCTTATAGCAGTGCACAAAAGACTCCTGTGAGTGGGTAACAAAGGAATGGCTATAATAAGAACTTAATGCATACTGGCTAGAAGTGAATGCTGGCAAAAGTAGGTAGCACTGTAAACAGAGCATTAAGGATGATATTCTGAGATTTCTGGGCTCAGAAAAAAAATAATGGTAGGGAAAGTTTAGTCTTAGAGATTACTTAAGTGAGAATGAAGAAAGTGTAGGTAGAAATATGGATGGTAAACGCCATTCTCACGGATTTTAGAGACTGCATTGAAGAACCGGAACATTAGTAACTGGGGGAAAGGCTATGTTAGTCACAAAATGACAAAGTACTTTGAATCATGAATTATGTCCATGTCCTAAGATGTTATGTAAGACAGAATTTAAGAGGATGAATGAGGATATTTTAGCAAATCTGCCAGCAGCTAAGTGTAAAAGTTGCATGGCTTCTTTTATTTGCTTATAGCATAATGTGAGAAAGAAGAAATGACTTAAAGACAGAGTTTATTACTAAGTGAGAAGCATAATGTACAGATTTGGAAAATTCTCAGCCTAACCATATAAAAAAATTTTAAAAAATACCTGCTCAGGAAAGAAAACCAAGAATGTGACCCAGTGATCATTTGATAGAGGTGAGTGTGGCTAGGAGGGAGTCAGATGCCGTTCCTCAAGACAGCAGAGTGAAGATGCATTTGCCAATATCTTGAGTGAAAGAAAAGACATTGCCATTGATCTTACAGACATTAACACAACAATATGAGAAAATGACAGACAATACTATGTTCATAAATTAACAATTCAAATAAAATATGCCACTCCCGTGAAAGACTCATACCAGCACAACTCATGCAAAAAGAATTATCTATCCCAGATATTACACTATTCATTGGAAAAAATGAAATTTGTAATTTTAAAATTTTCAAAAAGAAAACTTTTCTTCTAGATGGTTCCATTGGTGAATTCTACAAAACATGCACCAAAAAAAATAATTCAAATTCTGTACACTATCTTCTGGGCTACTGAAGAGGAGGAAAATTTCCCAAATCATTTTGTGAGGTCAACATTACCTTAAATCTCAAACCAGAAATAAAAGAATAAAAACAAGTAATCAAAACTACAGGTAGATACCTTATGAATATAAATATGTAAAAATTCTCAACCAGATTTTAGCTTATCAAATCTAACAATATATAAAAGATTAACATATGACCAATTGGGGTTTGTTTCAGATCTCAGAAATAAAAAGTTAATAAAAAATTTTAAAAATCAATATAAATCACCATGTTTTGATACACATTCACCTCAATTGATGAGCAAATGTTGGGAGCCATGGAATCTGGAAATTGACCTAGGGCATGAACCAGATGTGACCCTATCAGAAAACAAAGAGCGCCCAGGTCAGCCACAAAGCTGCTACAGCCCAGAAATACACCAAGCCCCTAGACAATCCAAGCAACCCGTTGCTAGGCAGAGGGGCTGAAATTGACATCATCTTTCCCCCTGTATAAATAAACATGCTGCATGGGTTGAGCAGTACCTTTCTTCCCATCAGGAAAGTGAAGGCTCTCCCTGACCCCAGCTTTGTCTTTTCTTTATTTTTCTCACCCTTTGCAGTCCTTAACCCCAAGAACCTCAGGAGCCTCACTGGGTCACAGCAAGCAAAGAGTTAATAAAATTCATTCACTCATGATAAGATTCCCCCTCCAAAAAAAAAAAAAATAGAAAAGGAAGAGAGCTTGCTCAATCTTATGTAAGAAAGCTATAAGAAAAAACTTGCAACCAACATCATACTTGAACATAAAATACTGTATGTTTTCTGCTGACACTGGGAAAGATGTGACACACAGACTTGAAAAGCAAAAGAGAAGACTGTCTTTGCTTGAAAACAATGTGGTTCTCAACAGGGATAATTCTGAAGATTTCTAAAACACTCCTAGAACTAAAAAAATAAGTTTTAAAAGGCCAATATACACAAGCCAATTCTATTCTTATATTCCAAAAATGGAATTTGATATTAAGAACAATACCATTTATAATTCCACCAAACAAGTGAAGCACTTAGGTATATGTCTAACAAAATGTATACAAGCCCTCTACTGAAAACTATACTGTTGAAAAATATTAAAGAAAATCTAAATACATTGAGAGCTATACCATGTTCATGGTTTGGAAGCATGCACATTATTAAGATGTCAGTTCTCCACAGTTTAACCTATGGATTCGAAGCAATACCAGTAAGGATTCTTGTAAGTTTTCTATAGACGACAAACTAACTTTGAAATTTACTTGATGTTTTGATTACTTTTCTCATTGCTAAAACAAAAATATCCAACATCCAAAGTTAAAAAACAAAAGGTTTATTTCAGTTCAGTTTTTAGAGCTTTCATGTATAGTGTGCTGTTTCCATGGCAAGGTAGCTTGGCAAAAGGCATCACAGAAGAGAAGCAATCCACAGCATGGCAAGCAGAAAGCAATGCAGTGAGCAGCAGCAGCATAGAACCTGATTTTCCCTTCTACCCTAAACAGGATGCAAACCTTTTGGGTGGTTCCACTCACACCCACACTTCTGTTTTTTTAAGGTATATACATTCAGCCATACCCAGAGCTATGCTAATTCTAACCAGTAGGCTAATTTACTACTACCCTTAATCTTAGTATCACACAATCCTAAATTCAGCCAGCTCCAAAGTCATCCATGAGCACATGTGGCCTTGGGGGTATATTTAAGTACAAGCCATAACACTCAGAAAAACAAAGGACCTAGTACAGTTAGGATAATTCAAGTGGAGGGAGGTGAAGTATACACAGTATAAGATTTCAATACTTAACTAAAAAACTATAGTAATCAAGTGTTGTTGGCTAAAGGATTGCTAATAAGAATGCAATGGTCATAAAGCAGTCTTTTTCAAAATGCTAGAAGAGGTGGACATCCATGCGCAAAAACATTAACCTCTTCACAACCTGAAGGAAAAATGAACTCAGCATGGATCATAGATGTGCACAATAAAAACTAGCATAGCTAGAATACAGTATAGCAAAGAATTTGTGTGAACTTCCATTCAGCAATGAATTTTTAAATACAAAATAATAAAAGCATAATGCATAAAAGAAAAATATGATAAATTTGACTTTACCAAAACTTAATTCTTTGTCTTGGCAAACACTTGGTTAAGAAAAGGAGGAGAAAAAAGGATGCAAATTGGAGAAAATAGTAAATCACATGTTTTATAAAAAAAAAACTTCAAGATATAAAAATATTTTAAAATTCAACAATTAAGAAAAGAAACAACCTGTTCTAAAAATGGCCATAAGAGTTGGCCAGATTTGTCACCAAAAAAAGATATCAATGGAAAAAAATTTTGTAAAATATGCTCTAAACTGGGAGTGGTGGTGCATGCCTGTAATCCCAGCTACGGAGGAATCCAACTCAGAAGGACCACAGGTTGGAGTACAGTCTGGAAAATTTAGTGAGATCCTGGCTCAAAATGAAAAGATGCTGAGGATACAGGTCAGTGGAAGAGCATTTGACTATTGTGTGCAAGCCCTGGGTTCAATTCCCCACACACTGCAAAAGTAAATGAGTAATAAGAATAAAATAAAACCAAATTCAACATCATGGTTATTAGGAAAAGGCAAATGAAAACCAAAATATGATTGCACTGTGTACTTATCAGAATTGCTAAATAAAAAATTTTGATGGTATGAGATTCTGGTAATGATGCAAAGTAACAGGCTCTCATTCACAGCTACTAAGCATGCAAAACACAATGTGGGAAGACAAGCTGGTAACTTCTTACAAAGTTAAACATATACTGTACTTATCACTCAACCCAGGAAATCCCACCTCAGGGATTTTCAAATAAATTGAAAAGTTAGGTTTACACAAAAACTCACATCAGAATGTTTATAACAACTTCACTAATACTCATCCCAAACTGAATCTATCAAGATATCCTTGAATGGGGTAATGAAAGTGAACTGTGATTTAATCACGCTATTACTCAGCAATAAAGAGAAATGTGTTATTGATTCTGTCTTAGTCACTTTCCTCATTGCTGAACAAAAACGCCCAACACCTGCAATAATAAACAGGTTTATTCAGACGCATAGTTCAGAAGTTTCAGTCCACGTTTGGAGGGCTTACACACAGAACCTATATACATACAGGAAAGGCTTGGTCAGAGAAAATCTGCCTGTGTAATGGTAGCCTGGAAGCAGAGAGAGAAGGAAGGATCTGGGTGGGGAAGGAGTAAACACTCCCAGTCAACCTCTCTTCTAACCAGAACCAGCCTCCAACAGCGAGTCAATTATCTTGTCCCCATGATCCAATCACCTTCCAAGAGCCTCACCTATGAGTACATGAGGCCTTTGGGAGACAACATGGATGGACCTTGTCTTGGTCAGCTTTCTTATCACTGGAACACAACACTTAACAATTTAACAATCACAGTTGAAAGGAGGAGAGATTTGATTTGGCTCAGGGCTTCAGGGGATTCAGTCCATGGTTGACTGGTTCCAAAGTTGTTAGTGGCTGAACAAAACTGCCTACTTCATGGGGTTTGGGAAATACAGCAGGGAAACAGAATCAGAGAGTAAGGGACAAAGAAAGGACCAAAAAAACTTCCCCAAGACCATGCCTCCATGACCCACCCATATACACCTAAAAATGTGTTTTTAATAATCCCCTATTTGATTCCCAAGCCAATCAACTTGACAGTCCAGCTTCACTGTCACAGATCTTAAACACATTCTGTCAGTAAAAGAAGCCAGATTCCAAAAGGCTCTATACTGTATGTTTATATCTTCATGATATTCTTTAGCAGGCACATCTGTCAGGATAGCAAACAGGCTGTTGGTTTCCAGGGCTTAGAAGAAAGGAGAGATTTTTTTTTTTTTTCCTAAAAAGAGCCTAGGTAGGGTAATTATTCTTCAGATGATGAAGTGGTCTGTATGGTACCTGGATGGTAGGTACATGGCATTTGTCAAACCACATAGAACTGTGAACTACAGAGATCAAATTTTGCTATATGCACACTGAAAATTTTTTTTCTGTACTTCAGCAGGGAACCCAGAATGTGGTTTGGTTTGGTTTGGTTGTAGTTGTTGTTTTTGTTGGACAGTAACTTTCAAGGAGTATCCATGACTAGTCCTAAATGCAGTGCTATGACTTCAACAAAGTCGCTGCACGATTTCTTCGCATTTGTCCGCGGCAGTGAATTCTGTGCTAATGTCAGTTCCTGGAAAGGAGGGCTGTGTCTGGCTCCCTCTATAGGCTGATGCGCTGCAGTGCAGTGCTTCCGTCACCGCCCTGTGCAGACCCCGCTTCTTACCAGAAAAAACTTCTCGAGGATTTCTAAAGCTTATCGTCTTGTTTTAAAAATGTGTTTGCACATGGAGATACATTCATTTGGATGCTTATCACTCATATAGAGTCATAAAACCATAAAAAATATAAATCCATAAAGCTAGATGTAATGATACGGAATTGGCAGACCCAAATCACCGCTCACGTGACTGCTCCTGGTTCCTCGCGATGGGCAGGCGTGATTACCGTACACTCAGCATCGCCGACATCCTTCTCTCGCCCATCGACTGTCCAGAAGTCATTTTTATAGCATACTTTGATGCCGCATAGAATGGAATAAATAGGGACTCATTTCCCACACTAGCACCATCATAAGTACCACAAAACTCAGTTATACTTTTCGACTGCATCAGCATCTAACCTGTGGTGAGCAAAATCCAATTTAAGTGAAATTTGGTCCTTGTCCTCCGAGGCGCCTGAGTGTGCAGACATCACTGTAAGGCCACGGATATAATCTGTCTCTGTGGGAGGAGAGAAAGCCGTGTGTGACTACGAGGAAAGGCTCTGCTGTCTGTGTCCTGAGTCTTTGACAGAATTTCGAAAAGAGGAAGCTGCAAACACTCTCTTCCGGTGGAATTTCAAAACTTTACAACACTACACTGATCTGTTTTGGACTGTTTGGATTTCACTAAGTTTGTGGCAGTGTTTTTGACGAAGCTTTCAAGACTTAAAAGAAAAGCAAAAGAACTTATTAGCAGGCAGTATGGTGAGTAATTTAAAAAGAGGATTTTTTTTTAAAGCTTGATACCTAATTTTGTGATTTGGAGAAATTTGACTGCAACAATGGATAGCCAGGTGTCAATGCTGAACTAGTCCAAACCTTTGCAAGCTTGCATATGAAAACAGAACATGCTTTGCTAAAACAGGGCAGCTAGCCTTTGTTTTTGTCTGTGAGATAATAAGACAAGGCCTGGAAGAAGGCTGTGCAGAGGTAGGCTAGGGAAATTAAAGGACAGGTAGGGAGAAGACAGGGCTATCATAACTAAAAAGTACTTTTAAGAGGACTGAAGCTCCCAGGACTCAGCTGAAGTCCCCACAAGGTGATCCAGGTCTGCATTCCCTTGGTTAAATTTAGTCTCCTCCATATCAGACCCCAGATTCCTCAGAAATACTAAAAGGACATAAATTGGCTTAACCAGAAAAGTAAAGAACAGGAGCCTGATCCTAAGATAAAGGAGCAAATTGAGAGTCCAAAACAAATGTTTAAATTATCTACTTAAAAGAAAACCAAACTGTGCTCACACCTGTAATAAGGGCTGGTGCCCTTCTGAAGGGTGGGCTGCCTTTTCCCAGGACTTCTACCCCCTCCAGAGAAACATAAATGTCCCCCTCCTCCAAACACCCACACTTCACTCTCGGGCTCCTCCTGAAATCTCTGCCTCCTAAACCCTTCCCCTACCTCTTAGCGATGGTCCCCGAAGTTCTTTTTCCACTATGGAAGGCAGCAAACCTGCAAACTTACTCCACATAGGGGTGGGTGAGGTCAGTCTCGGGACCTCCTCAGATCCAGCCCAGCGACAAGAGGAAGACGCTGACAGGTGTCCCTTTCTCCTAGTGCTGAGTATTGCTGCTGCCTGGGCCACTGTACAGTCAAGACGCTCAAAGATGCCCCAGAACCTTCGGTGCCCACAGGGCCCCCCAGCCCCACCCCTGAGCCCTGAACACCAGAAAGCCAGTGCCTGGCAGCTACACTCACCAGCTCTGTAGCCCTCGGCCTATCTCCCACCTCTCTACTGTCATCTCATCGGTAATGTAAGGATGGTGGTGACGAGTTTCAAACGAGCAGGTGAGAGAATCAGAAAATCCCGAGGATGCTTGGGGAAGGAAGATGCTGGCAGAGGCTTTCTCCGAGCATCTTCCTAAAACATCTTCCAAAGAGAACTCAGTCATCATGAATCCCCTGCCAGGACTCTTACCAACCAGGAAAGATTACTGGAGAGCAGACTGGAGGTTGACAGCACACCCAGATAGATGTCCAGACAGACTGTCACCGACTCTTCTAAGGCTGCTCCAGATGCCTTTTACTACTTCAGAGAATTTTTCTGTCTGACAAGCACCATTTCCTCCCGCACCTTCCATCTCTGGTGTTGTAGGGTCTTCCAACAGCCCCAACCCCTCACTCCTTTCTGTAGCTCAGGATATGAACTCCAATCACCTGACATGTCCTGGGTTTAGAGCTTTGTGAGACTTTATAGCCCAGCCCAGTAAGCTAGGATGGAAGGGATCCATTTTTTGCTCCCCTGTCCATGTATCATGAGGAGAGAGATGACTCGCGTGTAGGATGTGGCCTACAGTGTGAGCTGTTCTTGCTGTCACTTTAACCCAGTAGGTTATGGCCACCTGTTTCCTACTTTTGCTTTAAACACAACTGGTCTATGAGTTCTTTGGAAGGCAAAGACCATAACTTACTCTTCTCTGTATCCACAGTCCTGAGCATGTAACACTCACTCGATGTATTTTGAACTAGGAGAAGGAATAGAATTGGAAAATTGTTCAGGAGTGATAAAGTGAAGAACATAACCAAACACAGGCATGAAAATGAGTCTTTTCTCCTCGGAGTGGAGGATAGTACTATCAGCGTGCCGCCTTTCCGTCACCCTCGGTAGCCAGCACCTTTTCATCTCAATGCGTTCAACATATTATTCCTCACAATTCCTTTGGGTGGGCTTCTGGAAACAGTTCGGTATGTATAGGTTGTTTTCTTTGCTACAAAATAGACCTGAGTGCTAAAAAGCAAAGTAATCTGATCTTGAGGTGCTGGAAATTCTTTGGAGCTGGTTGTTAGATATAAGCATCTGTAATCTTACTGCGTGCATACTTCATATACCTCAATACAAGATTTTAAAAAGCCCTTCCTCTATCCGTAGGGATTCCATCTGACATGTTTATAGTTTCACCACTGCTACCCTGACAGTCCCTTCCTTCCTACCTCCCATCCCAGTGCTCCGAAGGTCACCCATATCTACTTAGCATATAATCACACAGGTCCTTTTACTCACTTTAATAAGGCAAAGACATCCAGGCTTCAAAATGCTGATGCTTTTTGTCAAAGAGCATCCAGAATTAATATTCTCATAATCTATCCACCAGAGGGAGCCCACAAAGCAAGAATTAGAGGAGCATACTGACCTTAGCCAGCCTCAAATCAAGATTTCCAGAGAGGGACTGCAGAGTTTAGACACAAACAAGAATCAGTCTCTCAGTTCTAAGGAAGGCATTTGAAACTTTATTAAAGTCAGGTTTAACACATGGCTTTATTTTTCTGGGCAATGGGCATGTCTCAATAGCAAGAAGCAAGTGACTTTGAGGGTATCCACACTGACAAATGACTAGTGAGGAAATAGACACTGAAGTAGGGATCATTCACCTTTGAAAACCATTTTATAGATTATAAAGAATGTTCAGTTGGGGATGTTAGTGCTGGCAATTCTTCTCCTTAATACAAAGATTTATTTCTAAATACAAAGACAGTTGGACACGAAAAATAGTTTTCATTGCATTCATGCAGGGCACTGCTGAGGTGGGATAAAAAAATAAAGATAGAAAAGAGACAAAGAAAACCATACTTTTAAAATTGTACTTTTAAAAGGCTACAATTTTTAGAGCACAATCAAAGATACCAAAGGTTATCATATCTCCTTTTTTCTCCACAAGGCAAATCATTCCAAAATGCTTAAGTCTTTAAACAAAATTTATATTATATATTTATTTATTGTACAATGGGTCCATGTAAACTGGGACAATAAACTGGGCCATACTTTTTGCTTTTCAGTCAATACTACAGATTCACAAATTCCACACATTTTTGCTCCCACCCCTGCCAAACACATAAACATCCAAAGTCTTAGATCATAACACACGCCAGCCTTGAGCGCCATGGTTCTTTCTGATTGTGTACTTCTTTGACTCTGATAAATTCATGCTTCTCACTGACATATCCCAAAATGCTTTTTCTGTGGTCAAAGTTGGGCAGAAGAACCCACCGAAGTCCCATCTCCTCTTTGGGGGATGTTCTTGGGCCCAGTCCAGTGCCATCACTACTATATCTGCTGATTAGAAAAAGGCGAGCCTGTGAGTTCTGGGTGTGGCTTGGTGAGGAGAGTCAGGCATGAATTCCAGGGCTTACTTTCCCAGAAGGCAGCTCTGGGCAAAGACAACATCTGTGTCCCGCAGCACTGGAGTTTGCGCAGTGGGGGCTCCAAGGTGATGCGGAGAGCTTAAGTCCTCCCTTGTGCTCTGATAAAGATGAGGCATCTTCTCAATCTCATGTGAAATGTTGCTTCAAGACTAGTTTGACCACCTGCTCTCTTCCAATCAGAATGCAGACCTTCGACTCTTCCTATAGAAGAATTCGTCTACCCCTGAGCTATGGAAGTGGGCACTTTCCATCCTGTCCTCTAATTCCAGTCCACCCTGACGGAAAGCTGTTGCTCATCATTCTCTAGTGATCTTTGTCATTATAAGTTCCATTTTCTCATCACTCCTTCATTCTTATTTTTGCCGTATCTCCATCAATTTTTTTTTACTGGTTAGAAAACTTTTACAGGAAGAACCTGGAACTAGGCATTCATCTAAATATCTTATATGGGCTCATTTCTCAGTCCTTATCATATTTGATGTGATCATAGTGCTTAATTCCATAGATCACCGTGTTTACATTTGGCTTCCAGGATACAGTTCTTTTGTTTTTCTTCTTTTTTGTTGACTGTTCCTTCTCAGTCTCCTGTATTGATTCCTCCTCATCTTCCAGATTTCTTTTTTATATATAATTTTTTATATATAAAAATAATTTAATAATTTTTGTATAATAATAATAATTTCATATATAATTTTATATGTAATTTTTTTATTTTAAAGAGAATAAAACCAAGCAAAATAAAACAGAATAAAGCCCATCAAAACAAAACAGTGTAAATGATACAAGATTTCAAAATGAGATAATAGGAAGTCAACAATGGTTACCATGATGCCTCTTGTTATCTTCAAAATGACTTCCCATACCATCAGATATCAGAAAATCAAACAAAACATAACAGACTAGAACCAATAAAAACAAAACAATGAATTCAGTACAGGACTTCAAAACAAGATAATAGTAAATCCATAATAGCTACCATAATATATCTTGTTATCTTTGAAATAGCTGCCCATGCTATTGGATATAATAAAATCAAACAAGACAAAACAGAATAAAACCAAACCAAACAAAACAATGAAAATGATACAGGACTTTAAAACAAGATAGTAGGGAATTCATAAAGGCTACCACCTTCAGAAGGAGATTCCTCATAGATCCTACACTGTGTATTGTTATCCTCTAAATAAATGATTAGATTATTAGCTTTAGGCCTGCAAAGTCAATGAAACACTAAACACTACAAGCATTAAGTTTTATTTTACTTCAATAGCTAACATCTCAACCTGTGTTTCTCTGGATTAGCAGGTAGCTTATGGCAGAGTGGGGAGGACTTTGGCTTTGCTTGTCTCCTAGCCTGTGTGCCAGGAGGGGCTGGCATCTGGTTCTCCTCCCCATGGTCCATGCATGGCACTGATTCATCTTCCAGATTTCTAAGTGTGGACAGCCATGAGCTATCCTTTTCTCTGTTCTGTCTACACCATTACTCAGGCAATATCAGCTGCCCATGGCTTTATACATAATCTTTCACAAACAACTCCTTTCAGCCTCTACCCTAAACTCCAGACTGGTATGCATCTGTTTACTTAATATCTGCATGTGGATGTTTACAGACACCTCAAACTTAATATGTATCCTAGTTACTTTTCTCTTATTGATAAGACAAAATACCTGACACCCAAAAATAAAGGAGGAAAAGTTTATTTAGCTCACAGGTTGTGGAGGTTTCAACCCAAAATCAGCTGGCTCCAAGGCAGTGTGGAATGGTAAGGGGCAACAGTTCAAGGTAGCAGAAGACAGCAAAAGCAATAAGAGCAAAAGGGGGAAGAGCAAACCTCCTTTCCTCTCTTATATAGTATAAGGGTGGTCACACTCACACTATCTCCTTGCCCTCCTTCTGCACAGGCTTAGGATATTTACAAAGTGAGGAGGACCATGACCCCCTTCTGAATCACTTAATTAAATTTCTAAACTCCTCAAATTGACACAATGAATCAACCATTACAGCATTCTAGAGCATAAACAGCTGCCCTAGGGCATGTCCTCTACACTCTAGGAGCAGAAATGCTGAGTTACTTAGTTCAGTTCTAGACTTCTCATGTCGACAAAATACATCATTCATTACAACATGTGTAAAATTACACTCTTCATTTTCTCCCTCATATATTCTTCCTCTTGTCACCTGCACCTGAACAACAATGCCTCCTTCTTTATTTGCTTATGCCAAACATATTGGGTCATGGTTGGCTCATGGTCATGGTTGGCTCCCCTCTTTCTCTCACTCTCCATAGCAAAAAATGCTGCTGGTACCATAATTGAAGTATATTCAGCATCTCACTGCTTCTTTCCACTTCCACATCTATCAGTCAGGTCCCAAGCACAGACAGCACCATCTCTTACTTACATTATTACCATAATTTGCTTTCCTGATTCTGCCCTTTTCCACCTCCTACCACATCCACCAGAGTGCATCTTCTTCACTGCAGTCAGAGTGAACCTGTCACACACTACATCAGATGGTGCAGCTCCACTGTATAACACAGAGTTAACAAAGGAAGAAAAAGGGCTGATAAGGCTCAGTACAGTGTTGTATTTCCAGATGTTGCTCAAGTCTTCTTCAGAGATGCCAAGCCTTCTCCCAACTCAGGGTTTTTGTTCCTGCTGATCTCTCTCCAGAGTTCTTTAGTAAAATTTCTTGGGCTTGCTCCTTCAACTCCTTTGTCTCTTCAGTGTCATCCTATCAGCTAGACTTTCCATGATGCAGCATATTGAACATCCCTCTCTGCCTTGCCCTACATTAATTTTCTTTATAGCACTTCTCTCCCTTCCATGTGGCATGTTTAGGTGTATGTACATGAAATACAAGTGTGTAGGTAGGAGTGTATGTATATATGTCTGTGTATTTTTTTGATTGCTGTCTATCTTTGCATCAAGAATGTAAGCTCTGTGATCGAAAGTATTTTGTTTCATTCACGTTATGTTCCCAGTGCTTACAACAATGCCTAACACATAGAAGATACTCAAAAAGTATTTGTTGAATGAATCTAGGCAACCTCTCTACTTACTGTAAATTATATATGATATATAAAGTAAAATGTGTTAAAATCTGCTGTAAATTTTCCTATGTTGCCCAAGTGGAACCAGGAATCTTGGAAAGCATTTAAAGAAATAGTGTTTAGTTGGGAAGCACAGTGGATACTGCATGAATATAAGATGAACAGTGGAATGAAATCTGTCATCTTGTGCTTGAGTAGATGGAACAAAAAAGGAAGCTGTGAATCAAAACCATTTAACCTCTTCTTATTGAGTTGAATCACAAAACATTAGATTTACTAATTTTGTTTTTACCAACTGCTATCAAATTCTATTATTAAACAGGATTTGCATACATGTTCTATGCCCATCTAAATGAACACATTTTGTGTTGCTGATGCTGAAAAATCCAGCCTGACATCTTACAAAGCTATCAATGAAGTCAGGAGTTGTGTTTCTATTTATCACCTTATTGCCTAAAGTATTTGTGGAAAGATTCCTGTATTGATGTGAGCTATTAGCATATTAAAGTACATTTACTGAAATTGAATCTGTCATTTGAATGACCTATGACTTAAATACATTTGTGACAACCAAATCATGCATTCATTTAAAATAGAGTAATAGGTGAGAAAAAAGTTTACTTAAAGAAGCACATTAGTATTTAAATTGAGTTTTCCTCCTAAATATTATTTCATTGTGTAAGAGTACTTAACATTATGATGCATAGCTAAGTTAGAAATTAATGGGCAATCAGATAAGGATGACCCCTTGAGAGAATCAGCGCCAACAACTGATTGATGACAACACACCAAAACAGTGACTAGAGGCATAGCCACTAAAGTCCAGACCTCAGGATAAAGATACAATGACCAGGCCTACATGCCTCCCTGAGAGATAAGCAATAACTTGATATTGTACTGTGATTGGTATCACCTGGCCTACTATGAAGTTCAGGTAGACATCATTAGTCACCCAGGTGACTAATGACCAGAGCATCATACCCATCCCTTCAAAAAATACCTTTGTTCTTTCCATGTAACCCTGCTACATGACTTGATTCCCTATTGGATCAATATTAGCTAAGCAACTTTACCTGTAATCCTATAGGTTGACTGTAGTGTAACCCACATTATAACCACACTGTGACCTTGCTGTATAAATTACCCCTAACAAAGGCCCTCAGGTGCGACCTACTTCCGGGACCTTTCCTGCAACTCAGGAGCTATGTCTCAATAGCTCTTTCCTACTCTTAACCTCTGCTGTTCCTTAGAATTCATTCTTCAAGTTCAGGGGACACAAATTTGACACCTAGTAGGTTCAGAGTTATATTTCTCCTACATGAATATGGAATTTGCCATCTTAGCAAATTTTAAACTGCATAATGCAGTCTTGTATTTACTTGTACTGTAGGCCAAACACCTCATGGTCACCCATACAACTATAGATCTCTGCATTTACTTGTCTTGCAAAATGGAAACTTCACACCCATTGTACAGCCGTTCTCCATTTCCCCCCATGTCTTAGTTCTTTGTCACTGAGACACAATTCCTGACACCGACAATGTAAAGCAGGAGAGTTTTATTTTGGCTCATGTTTCAGACCATAGCCAGCTGGATTCAAAGAAAGAACACCATGGCAGAGGGGTATGGGGGAGAGAAAGCTGCTGACCTCATGGTGCTGGAAGGGAGGATCTGGGGATGACCCAGGGAGGAAGATGTCCTACCACGCCAGGCACTCAATGACCCAACTCTGTCATCCAAGCCCCACCTAAGGTCGCAACTATCTATAGCACCCCATGATTCAATCACCTCCCAAACAAATGAGACTTTGAGGGCCATTTTAGATCTAACAGCCCACTCCTCTAGCCCACCACCATTCCACACTTTGAGTTGACTATTTTTGACACAAAATAATGGAGCTATAGAGTATTTGGTATATACAAACAATAAATGTTATCCAATGTTTAGAAAGAAGGAGGTCTTGTACTATGAGACAGCATGGATGGCCTTTGAGAACATCATACTAAGGTAAATAACTAGGTTTATAGTGTCTGAACAAGAACATCTGCCTAAAATCTTCTAATGTTTCCCTTTCTGCATATTTGATATTTGATCTTTAGTTTTAAAATGAACATATAGAAATAAAAATACGTACAATGTATGTTCTTATGCCCATCTCTGATAGAGGCCATGCACCAGCGTGGGTCAGTGTGGACTTTGGACCTGGTCCACTTCAGTGTGAACCCTAGCTCTGCCATTTTCTGGGTGTGGCTTGTAAGCAAATCAACTTGTCCTTGGTTTTGTTTCCTTATGAGATTATTGTAGGAAATAATGAGATGATAGAGGAAAAACACTGAAAATAGTGCTGAGCAAAGAATAATCACTCAATAAATACTAGCTACGCATAATGAAAATAAAGTTTCACCATTGCTTTCTCCCTTTGTAGCTAATGGGCTGTGTTAATCTAATTTGCACTAATCTGTCAAAAAAATAACCAAATAGTTTCATGTGAAATTATTCCCAAAGAAAGAGAACCTTTTATACTAAAGAGGAGTGCTTAGCACCTTCCTTAGAGATGCCAGCTTCTCTCCAGGAGTCTACTGATTACACACACTTCAGATGCCGTAATTGGTACTCAGAGCTCTAGAGCTATTCCCTGGGTCATTGCTCAGAAAAACTTCTGAGAAATCCCACAGCAAACACCGGCTTTCAGTGTGCTTCATTACTGATACTAATACTCTGAGACTGTGATGAAAGGAGTGTGAGAAGATGGACTAATCTACCAATCTCATTTCACACACTCTTCAGTTCTGTTACTTCCGGTGCCCATTAACCTGCACACACATTGTCCATGCAGCACTCCCATGTTGACGCACACTTCCCATTTTAAAAGTGAGTGAACGCGATTTATTACGTAACCATATGGACCCTACTCTTTATCATTCCAAACACTGTTTCACCTAAGACTACAATACAATAAAGATTTGTGGGTTTTACCTTTATCCGTATATTCCAGCCCTATTATTCTGTGATATACTGTAGATGATGAATTTGAAATTGCAGGGTGTGCCATGATTTAGAATACTTAAGAACAACCCATTCATTCATTCATACTATGGAGAGACAGGGCATGCTGCAACTAATTGTTTTACTGACCAGAAATTTTAAATCTTTTTCTTAAAGTGAGGTGAAATTCATCTAACAAACTCATCATATATGCAGTTCATTGGCTTTTATTGTATTCCTAACATGGTACAACTACCACCTCTCTCTGGCCTCAAAACATTTTCATCAGCCTCCAAAATGACCTCATGCCTAAGAAATAATCACTCTCTCCTCTTTCCCCCTCTCCCATTCTTTGGGAACCATTAATTGCTTTCTGTCTCTATGAATCCACTTACTTTGGGTGTACCATGTAAAAGGGGTCATACGATAAGTGACTTTCTATGTCTGGCTTCTTTTATTTAGTAAGTTTGTGAAGTTCATCTCAGTAGTAGCATATGCCAGTATTTTGTCCCTGTTTATTGTTGAATATCAATCCACCAAATTTATAAATTGCAGTGTATCCATTTATCCACCAACGAACATTTAAATTGTTTCTACCTTTTGGCTTCTATGAATAACGCTGCAATATGCATTCGGTATAGGTTTCTGTGTGGACGGATGTGTGCTTTCATTTGTCTTGCTGGGTCATGGGATAACTCTGTTTAACTTTTTCAGAGACATTCAAACTCTGACACAGTAGCTGACTCACTTAACACGGTCACCAACAAATGCACAAAGACGCCTACTTCACAGCCACACCAACACTTCTTTTGCCTTTTGTTTTGTTTGTTTTTGTTTTAAATTAAAGACATCAGAGTAGGTGTGAAATGGATTCTCATTATGGTTTTGATTTTCACTTTCTTCATGAACACTGATGCGAATATCTTTTTATGTGCTCGTTAACCATCTACCTATCTGTCTGGGAGAAATGTTGATTCAAATTCCTTGCCCATTTAAAAATATAGTTTCCTCTTTGATGTATATATAAATAATCAGATATTTACATATATAATAATCACAATTAAATATGTGATTTGCAAATTTTCCCCTTTCTGAAGGTTCCTGTTTTTCCCACTTCTATATGCCCAACTCTGTAATTTCATATTATTGATCATGCACATAAAATTATTTAATTCTCATGAAGACCAATTTATATTATATTATATCAATTTATATTATATTTACTTTCCTTTGCTTATTTATGATTTTGATGTCAATTTAAGAATATATTGCTACTTCCACATCAATCCTTAAATTCTTAAGGAGTTGTAAGGGACTCCAAATATCCAAAAACATAAAGAAAAAGGCATGCCTTTCTATACTCTACTTATAAAAATTAATCCACAATAGATTACTGACTTATATATAAAAGCTAAAATGATAGTGGTAAAACAAGTAGAAGAAAACATAAGGTCATTCACTGTGAACAATCTAAATCCATACATAATTCTCTGCCCACATTGAAAGCAAGCTTCTTCTCTTTCATAATTTTGTCTAATGGGTATGAGACTAGTAGGAATGCTGACAGGTTTGGCTTTCATTTTTTTTTCTTTCTCATGATAGTTTATTAGAAATATCTTGAAGAGGGCTGAGAATTTAGCTCAGTGATCTAGAGCCTGCCTGGCAAGCATGAGGTCCTGAGTTCGATCTCTACTGCCCACCTCACCCCCAGTCTCCTTGAAGAATATCAGAAGGCAAAGAATCATGTGCCTGGGATAATCCTAGCAAAAAGTGCCATTAGCCATAAATTATAAGAGTCCAATACACAGTTTAAACCAAATGCATCCTGTTGTTTTATGAATTCTCCTGTCAGATTCTTCAAGTCTTCTCTTGCATCCTTAGTTTTCTCAGGATAAGATGGTAGGAGCCCAGACCCTGGAGCCAGGGGCCATGGAGTTCGGGCTCATCTTCACCACTTGCTTGATTGTATGACGTTTTGTCATTTATATAAACTCTATGCCTCAGTTCCTTCATTTTTTAAAACCTTACTTCATACATTTCCTTCCTAGTGCATAGTAGCAATTTTAAGAAATGTGTGCTGTTATTTCTAGAACTGACAGAGAATGGATGAAATGGAAGAACTATGTTTATCCTTCCTTCTGGTCCATAGTTACGCAGAGTTGCTGGGAAAGGCAGCTCCTATGGTGGCCATGAGCCAGTGCCTTGCAGCTTTCCAACTACAGCGAGTGCAGCTGAGGACCCCAGGTGCTGGGCTCTGAAATCCAAAGCACAGGCAGCTCACGTCCACCAGCTGCTCCCAGCCGGGGTCTCAGTGCTGTTGCAAGGCTAAGGGAGGCTGTTACTGGGAGACAGGGATGCCTGTTATTGTCGTCAACTCAAGAACTCCTTGGTGGCCTTGTCAAAATTCTTTATTCTGAACAACACCTGACATCTTCGAGTCCACTTTCTTTTTACTCCAGGTTGGACTTGCATCATGGTTTTTGGTGGCTCTGTTACACTTCCCACCTCCCTCCCGATTTTCTCTTACCTGTCTATTTCCACCTTGGGATCTGATTCTTAGAAGATTTAAGCTAATACAGTGCAGCATTCAAAGCTTTCTAGGATGTGACCTATATTATTTCCCATCTCATCTCTCAGCTTTTACAGATCCCGTTCACTACACTCTTCATTCCCAAATGTGCATAATACTTGCTTTTGCCCATCTCTTCACTGAGAAAGTGCTCATTAGTTGGCTGTTTTTGTCTATTGGGTCCCTTTGTTAGTGCATATGTCTCAAACATGTTACCATCTCTAAGCCTTTCCAGATCCTGTCAGCCTCTTTTCTCACTCTAAACCTTTCGGGATTTTGAATTATTTTATAGCTTTACTAACAGCATAACTATGGCTCATAGTTAGACAAGTCCCCTCCCCCAAGCCTCATGCACTCATAAATGGGGATTTGGGGAGGTGATTAGATTACAGAAGCATGATACCTGCCAGCGGATCAGTCCACGGATGAGTTTACAGTTAAATGTGAAGTCGGAAGGTGAAGCCTGATTGGAAGAGTCGGTCACTGGGGGTGTGGCCTGGTAGAATCTACCTTCCTCCTTTCCTCCTCCTTGATCTCTGACTGTTCCTGCTGCCATGCCGTGCCCTGTTTCTCTCCCGTCATCCCCCTCTGCTATGCTGTCCTGCCTTGGAGCCAGCTGACCATGGACTGAAACCTCTACAAACTGTGAGCCCAATAAATTTCCTCCTTAGAGTTGTGGGTGTTGGGTATTGTGTCTCAGCAATGGGAAAGTAAGACAGCAATAAGTTAATTTCTTCTTTTGAATCCTCCAAAATGACCAGCTTGAATAGAATAAGCACTCAATATTTCCAGAAGGTAATTGAAAAATTAGAGAATTTTATTCTAGTGACTCTTTTTTTTAACATTCAGGATTTCCAACAGCTCACATTCATTTTGCTTGATCTAGTAACAATGTACTTGGATGAATAAAAGAAATTCCACAAATCAAAGCACTTAGTGTAGAATATAGGATACAGTAATACAATTTTAATATCTGTTTACAATGCTTCATCAAATTTGGCTGATTTTTTTCCCAAAGAAGTGATGATTTAGAATTCTAAAATAGTCTTAGGGTTGCCTCTGCCTATGAATGTAGACTAGAAAACCAAGAAAACCAGTTATAAAAGAATATTTCTTTCTCTGACAGGGTCCCTGACTTAAGGCCTGGTGCACCCCTGACTTAAGGCCTGGTACACCTAACACCCCTCCGTTTGGGCTCAACTCCAGTAATAGAGAAGGGAAACTGTGTCATTTAAAGAATGTTTATAGGGTAAGTTATGTGTATAGTAATATGAATGAGCACTGATGAGCTCAGTGCAAAGACAGTCTTATTTCTTCCTGTACGCCTGACATTTGTGGACATTTATTAGGGTTGACATTTCTCGGTTTCACATTACATGCCACGTGCTTTAAATCCAACCCTTACAACAGACTAATCCTCATGGCACCCCCGGGTAAGGGAAAGGGAACGCGTCCCCAGGTCGAGCTAGGTCCTTGATCAAATCCTTGAGAGGTTCAACACAGTCCTGTGGTAACACCGACAAGAGATGTGGTAGTCATATGAAATCGTTTCTTCCCCCGACCTCACCCGCCTGCTTTCTGGGCAATCACCGCAGGCAAAGCAGCTGAAGGAAGCTGTCAAGGTGGCACTGAAGGCTGGGTTTGGCATGTGGCCAGGGTGCTGCACAGTGGCCTCGGGTTAAGAAAGGCCTCATGACTCTTTAACTTGGGACTCTGATCCTTTCCGGTTGAGAATGCAACACTCAGGTGAGACTTCCTCAGGTGGAAAACAGAAAGAGGGCCGACCAGGGATCAGATAGCACCTCCTGGGCTGCGGCTTCCTTATTAACGATTAACTGGCCCGATCACATGAGGCAGCCACCCCTTCTCAGCTTCCGCTCTCGTCACTGACGGGCTGAACCCGGAGCAAGATGGACCAGGCCTGCAGAGAGGAGGAGGCGGTGGACAGCTCGTTCACCATCATTTCCCTAGCAGATGACCCAGGTAAGGAAGCACAAAATGGTTTCACAAATGTGCACTTCAGCAACTGCTGGGCAGTTCGTGAAGAACATAACCTTTATTATTTCTATGACAATGGAAAAATAGTCATGTAGGAAACTTGAAAATATACAGCCACAGAGATGTTTTTAATTGAGAGAACCGTTTTTCTTCTTTTAAATTAAGTGATAATTTTTAGAGGTTCCTGTGGTTATATTATGTGGGCTTTTAACGCTAAATCAATAAATAAAAATACAAAATGTTTGCTTTCTAAAAGTTCAGGAAACACGATCTCAAAATCTTTACTAAGCCTATGACGTGATGACTATTTTTTTTTTCAGTTAGAGAGAAAAAATTCTTTTCTACCTTCTTGAATAATTTGATTGTTTCTGAAAAGTGATCTAGAATGTTCTACAATGAACCTTAAGGATTATTTCACAAAATGTCTGGTTTTTCAGCAAGGACAGTTTGCTGAGTTTAACCTCGGAGAAGGAAAAGAAACAGAGGGGGAGTGATCTAAAATGCTGACAGAAGGGACAACTGGGGATCGATCAGTGCCTCAGAGAAAAATAGTGCTGAGTTGTGTGACGTTAACCGGAAACAATTTAACTATAAGCACTCAAACCTTGGGGGGTGTATGTGGTGGTGGTGGTGATGGTTCTCCATTCAAATTCCTTGGCACAACCATGCGAAGAAGCCAGCAAGACGGCAGCTAAGCCGTGGGGGTGACTGATTTTGACTAACAGAGAGCAGAGCATGAATATTTAACACCAATTGTTCTTTCCCTCAGTCTGGCTCTTCCACTTTCTCCCTAAATGCTTAGATTCAGAAAGCATCTTTCTAAGGTGCAGCCAGACAATTAACAGGAGCCGCCCCGCCCGCAGACCTGAGCTTCCCTCCTGGCACCACACAAACCTGCCGGGGTCACCTGCCGGGGGGTCTTTAGGTATCAAAGAGGGGCTTCCAGGGAGGGGAGGAAAGGTGTAAAGCATCCGGCGACTGGAACTGGGATACCGCTGTCCCGAACGCGCTCGCTCTCTCCAGGGTGTTTTAGAAAACGGCGGCGGAACCGCAGAACGAAACAAAGACAGACGGAGGCCTAAGTTTTGCAGCTTGTAGAAGGCGCGATGAGCCACGATCCTGTGCCCGGGTCCCCAGGGCTGTGGGCTCACGCAGAACCTGCTCCCTGGGAGTGAACTCAGCCCAGGGTTGTTCTGCACCCTACCAGGGGTTGCGTCTGAAAGGCAGCGCTGATCCTTTCTGAGATTGCTTCTCTCCTCCACCGCCCTGCAACCCCCAACTCTCTGGCTCTGGTATTAGCTTCTGCTGCTCCTCTAGGGGAGAAATAAAGGCAGGCAGGGAATTTACATTCCAGTGCTCAGCCCACTGTGCTGCTGCTGTTTTATCCTGTGCTGGAGACACCCAGCCAGGGCTTGACAGGAAAGAGTTACGTCCCCAGAGCTATTATTATTATTATTATTATTTCAATTTTGAAACAGGGTCTTGCTAAGTTGCTACATTAAGCAAGCTGGGCTCAGACTTTGGATCCTCCTGCCTCAGCCTCCCAGAGTGATGGAATTGCAGACATATCACAAAAGACGCCACCTCCCACCCCTAACCAGTATACTTCAGATTCTTAGTTGCCCAGGTAATAGTTCCTGTTTCAGTTCTGGTTGCCTCTGTGTCTTAGAAACAGCTGGTCTCTGTGATGTACGGTGTATAAATCAATGCCCTATTAACAAGCCACCCTGCCTCTGTGCTTCCTGCTCGCTTGTACCATATCAGCCCTAGACCAGGAGAGATCAGGCCCTCATATTCTGGGAATGATCCCATCAGTGCCTGTCAACATAAATAAATCTGCCTCCAAATCCTGGGGGTGGTTTTGGTGTTTCTGCTCGCCACTGCAGGCATGTACCACCACCATGGCCAGGTTTGCTGTGATTTTGAGAGAGAATCTAACAGGTTCTCACTGAGTCTGAACAAATGGAATAAACACTGAATAACCTGAGAAGCAGTAATCTCCACTCCCTGGCCGGTAGTGAGCTGACATGGTGAATCTCCTTGCTCAGGGTGAAAGCTTCTTTTCCCTTGAACCGAATCAGAAACTCCTAAGGCACAGAAGTCCCCAAACCCTGTACAGCATGCAGGCGGGGTAGGCATGGGATCTAGTGCTAATTTGTTCTGTTTCACTATTTCAAAAGGCCAAATGGACATTGTTCATGTATTTGTGACAAAAACGTGCCTGTTTCTAAGAGACAGTTCATTAAAATGCCATCTTTCTTTACTATCTGGAGTTTTTTTTAAAAAAGATACTGATGCAGTACTACCGGATAGCTCTTGTTAATAAGAGGTTCTTGGGATTTGATAAATAAAAATAGGAAAATAAATTATGATGAAGTAAATGGAGCCTGTCCAGTTGACATCATTCAAATTGTGAAGTCGAAGTAAATATAAAACATAGAAAAGGTATTGCTTATATTTTTTTAAAAAAAGTTTAGTCCACTTTCTTTTCTTTGTGCGACAGCCAATACTCATATACCATATGCGTATGTATACGTGTTTCATAGAAATGTATGTACATCTATATATAAAGGAGGCCCAGAGAAGTGAAATGCCTTCCCCAAAATCACAAAGCTAATTAGAGGCAGAACCAGGAATGAAGGAAGGAATTAATGAATTCCTAGGTTCAATAAATTCACTGGATCCCTCATGCAATGCTAGGTTCCAGTTATACCTTACTTAATCTTCACAACATCACAGGGTTATTATTGCCTTATTTTACAAATATTATTGTCCTAGTCCACAAATGACAAAACTGTAGCTCTAGGCTGCGGTAGGAGGATTTCAAGTTCCAGGCTGACCTGGGCAACTTAGTGAGACCATGTCTCAAAATAGAAAGAACTGGGGATGTAGCTCAGCTCTTCCTGGGCTCCGTCCGTGGTATTGTGCAGGAGTCGTGAGGCTCACAAAACTTGAATAACCTGGTCCAGGCTTTAGCTGGAATGGGAAAGCCACACCTGAGTCTTACCTTGTTGTGGACACTTCAGCAGAGTGTCTGCCTTGTCTTCTGTTTTCTCTATGGACACAGAATAGTAATGGCTGTGTTGGTTCATTCCTGGCTCTTCAGGAGCTTGTTGGAACAGGCTACCAGTGAAATACATGTCTCCTTTATTAAACACTAAAAATAGGAAGATTATAGGCCTAATGTGTCCGCCTCAGTGATTACCCGGAGAGAACACTGCTCCTGGATGCTAGCCGAGTGTGCTATTTGAAGCTGCTCAATGTAGAGGCTGGCATAGAAGGCAACTGCCTTTCCCTGCTGAATGGACAGCGAGGCTCCAAGCACCCTGATGCTGACTCCACTGTCTCCTTTGCACCTTTTGCTGGCTGCCTTACACTGTGCCCTTTGTAACTGAGAAAACAGCAATATAGAGAGGGAAGGACACTTCTGCTAACTCAGGGAAAAGGTCAGTGTGCTGGTGGTGGGGAGTCACAGGCATGGTTAGACTTTGATTCATCTTTGGGCTCATTTAATTAAGCAGTTGCCCTTCTAGTTGGTGTCAGGTCATGAGGACTGGCAGTGCCAGCGGTGATTCAAGCTACAAACCAGTTCTGCTTCACACATTCATTTATAGGTGAGTTGGGCAAACTTACAAGCCAGTGCTCCCATAGAAACAAGGCTATAAATAACAGGATTCCAGACCAGCCCATAGTTTCTAACCTCATTTTCTAACCAATCTGTGTGCCAAGGTGCCCTGGGGCACTGCAGCAAACCCACACGGAAGATCTCAACCTCTATCAGGCACTGTGAGAATTACTGGCTAGAGATCATTCACACTTTTACTTTAGACTGAGCTATGTTTCTTTCAGTGACATCTCTTTTGATACTGGGTTTCCTGCAGTAGTTATGATAAAAAGCAAATTTTGTGCAAAAATCAATGTAATGAGGGAAGTTTGGGAAGGTTGAAGTTATGCAGTGCACATCTGTCTTCCAGTAAGGACAGATGCTCCTTGACTTACAACGAAGTCATGTCCTAATAAATCCATTATAGCTTACATATATCATAAATCAAAATGCATTCAATATGCCTACTACTGAGCATCCTAGCTTAGCAACAGAACACTGCACAGTACTGGCTGTTTCCCTCACTGATCACTCAGGTGACAGGAAGTGACACCTCTCTGCTACTGCCTGGCATTGTGAGAGTGTATGGTACTACACATTGCCAGCCCAGGAAAAGATCAAAACCAAAATTTTGAAGTTGAGGTTCTACTGAGTGCATAGTATAGTGAATGTGAAGTTAAAACTGTGAGTCAGGGATTGTCTGCAATTTAAGAATGAAATAAAAATGTTTACTTTCAATTTAGATGTGGCCTTTTTTTTCACATGGCTACAAAGTTTGTAGGACATACAGATAATACTAAGATGTTTGGATCCAAATACTTAACACAGAACTGTTCCTGGTTCTTGGCCTTGGAGCTCTGAGAGAGAATTATTACCGTAGATACTAAGTGTTATGGCTTGTGTCTAGATGTCCCCCCAAAACCTCATGCAGTCACAGGTGGGGCTTTTTGGAGGTTGCTAGAGGTAAGGTGTGTGAATCTGGGATCAAGGATGTGATGCTGGGATTGACTTAACTTGCAATGCTAGGATTAAGACTGCCCCTTCCTAGGTGTGAGTGCTACCCGCCTTCAGAATGGGTAGCCTGGGTAAGATATAAGGGACAGTGGGCCACTGGTAGTCAATTGTCACTTACTGCTTGTTGCCTTCTGTCTTCCCTGCTTTGCCTTGGGCTATTCTCCTCTGCAATACCCCTCTGTCATGCTGCCCTGCCTTGGAAAGAACTGTGAGCTTAAACCTCTGAACTGGGAGACAAATAATCCTTTCTTCCTTTAAGTTTGGGTATTGGGCATTTTGTCTCAGTAATGAGAAAGTAACTGAAACACTGAGGTAGTGTTTAGATTTGGATCTAGAATGTTCCCTAAGAAGCTTGTGTATTCAGTGGTGTGACTTTTGAACTAATCCACTGATAAGTTCAGTTGAATGAGCTGTTAAAAGATGGGGCCTGGTTGGAAGAGGGGAGTTGCTGGGGGTGTGGGTTGAAAGAAAATATCTCCTTCTTTGGCTCCTCCTTTTTCTTGCTGCATCCTGGCCTCCATGGGCTAAGCACCTTTTCCTCTGCCATGCCCTTCCACATCCTGTTTCTTCCTTGGAGACAGCTGACCATGGACTGAAACCATGAGTCAAAATAAACTTCTCCTAAAATTGTGGATGTTGAATATTTTGTCCCTGTGATGAGAAAGTGACTGAGACAGATACCACAGCCAAACTAATTTGGGAATCTCAGGTCTACACTGTGTCAGAGCTGAGCTAGCCTCACTGCAGGGCGTGTGTGTATTTCTTTGAAATACACAGTCCTTCTAGGGGGGTGATGGAATGCAGCATGAAAACTTCAGATAGGGCTGCTCTCTCCCTCCTGCCTTCTACTCCCCTGGCTTTGATGCCAGCACACATCTTAGGCTGCCTTTTCCTCTTTCTCTTCATCCTTGGACTCCTTTCTTCTGATGTGTCCCTAGACCTTGTCCTTGACTAATTTTCTCTCTAGACACACTCTGCAGATAACCTCTCCTACCTCTGACTGCATCTCACCATCCATGCCGCATACCAGAGACTCTAAAGCAGAGGCTGCAAATGCAGCATCACCAGTGCCGGCCAAGGGGCACATGGTTATTCCTGTTTCATGCTCTCAATTTCCAAAACAAACCACTGACATTTCAGCTGTCTGTCAAGTAGGTTTTTCATCATGCATCACTTAAATAGAATAGATATCGCTCTTGTCGGGTTTTATTTTGAAATGGCATCTCAAGCTGAGTACTTCCAAGGACATTCTTTGTTTGAATATTAAGTACACGGGCTCATTCTTCAACTCTCACCACCTTTTTCTTTGAAATACACAGTCCTTCTAGATTAGATTTTTTTATGTATTTATGTACAATTTTAAAGTTAATAAAAATTCTATATATTGATAGTATGCAACATGTCTTGAAACCTTATGAAGTAGCTAAATCAACTTAATTAACATCCTTACATACCTTACATACCTACCTTTTTTTTTTGGATATATACTAGATCTCTTAAACTTATTTCTCTTGTCCATCAGAAGTTTAGTAACCTTTAAACAGCATCTCTCTCAATCTCTCTACACCTCAACCTCTGGAAACTTCCATTCTCTTCTCTGTTACTGTGGTTTTAATTTTTTTAGATTCCACCTATAAATCAGGTCATGGAATACTTGTTTTTCTGTGCCTGGCTTATTTCATGTAGCATAATGATCTTCAGATTCATCCATGTTGTTACAACTGACAGTATTTCCTTCCTTTTTAAGGGTTGAATTATTCTGCCATTAATATATACCACATTTCGTTTACCATTCAGCTGTCAACGGGCATTTAGGTTGTATCCATTTCTTGCTAAGTGTGGATAGCACTGCAATGGACAAGGGAGGCCTTTGACATCCTGATTTCATTTCCTTTGGATATAAGCCCAGTAGCAGAATTGCTGGATCATATGATAGTTTCATTTTTTTGAAGAACTTCCATACTGTTGTCTATAATGGTTGTATTAATTTATATCCCCACTAATAGTATATAAGGGCTTGCTTTGCTCACATTTGTTACCTTTCATGTTTTGGAACAGTCATTCTTATAGGTGTGCTTTGGTATCTCATTGTGATTTATTTTGTATTTTTCTAACAATTGGTGATCATTATAGCATTAGATCATTGTCTAATAATTAGTGGTCATATACCCATTGGCTATTTGTATGTCTTCTTATGACAAATGTCCCTATAGGTCTTTTGTCTATTTTTAAATTGGGTTATTTGTTTCCTTGCATGTCCTACTTAGGATTTAGATATGAGAAAAAAATAGTTTACTTTCATCATTAAGAAAAAATTAGGACAACAATGAATTTTCAAAGTAGATATTTTGATTTTTGGTGCAATTTCCTTATTTTTCCATGAGAAAACATTTTTCTATGGTTTTTATGAATTTCCTGTTTTTCACCTCAACCCAATTTAAATCACAAAAAATACAGGGGTCCAAACAACACATCTGCAAGACAGATGTGACTGCAGAGGATTCTATTTTCAGACTTCTGTTCTTAAACCTTTATCACTTGTCTATATAGTTCTTCTGAATTTCTGATCCAAAATGCAATTGCTTGCTAGATATCTGGATACTACTTAGGCATCAAATGAAATCACTCCCAGCCCTGCTTCTATTCCCACTCCTATAACCATAATTCTAACGGATGGCCCCACTCTCCACAGTTACTTACAGTGGGAATCCATTCTCTAACAAATCTGGCCCTCTCCACCCCAGGGCTACTTTCTTGGTCGTGTCCTCATTTTCTCCCACATAAGCCACTGACAGAGCCTCTCAGCTGCTCCTTCTGGCCTGTTCATCCTTGCAGACTTGGCCCCCACACTGACCATATCACACCTTCTCCCTGTGGGGGACAATCAGTGCCTCTCAACCACACTGGACAAAGTCCTAGACACTTAGCAAGGTTCTGAAGGTCTCCCATTTCTTAGCTTTACTTATCTCTTTGGTGCCACACAGTCTGGACCACACAATCTGGGCTCAGTAGGAGAAAATTGCTGCTCCATGCACTCACTGTCTATTGCATTCCTCCAGGATTTGTGGCACTTTCCCCTTTGCCTAGAATAAATCCACTCACCTGTGTCTTCTCCTGGTCAATTGTGATTATCATTTGAGACCACTTTCAGGCATTGCTTCCTCCAGAAAGTCTTCTTTGATCTTCCTAGCTGGGTTAGGTTTCCTCTTCTCTTCCCGAGAGCCCTGAACTTACCTCTTTCAGGATTGTCTCATAGCATACTGTTGGTGTGTGTGTGTGTGTGTGTGTGTGTGTGTGTGTGTGTAAGATGTGACTGAAAAACATGATGGATGTTTACATTTTAAAAAATTATTATGATAAAAGACCCACTGCCATTTATCGCCCTCAAAATACTTGCTCTTGCTTCAAACACACCTATTCCCTCATTCTGGACACTCTCTGAAGCAGTTCTGGAAGTCCTCTTTCATGAGTGACTTTAGTTGCATTGTCAAGGCTGCCTTGGTGTCATGAATCGATTCAAAACATTTGCCTTTCTTTGGGGGAAGATCAGAAGTCACACAATGCCAGATCTGATAAATAAGGCAAATGAGGATGCAGTGCAATGTTCGTATGAACTTGCCTTTCTGTTGGATAGCGCTGGACAGCAGCATTCACCAGACTGTTTTGTCAGACCTTGTAAAGACACTCATGAATAAAGACATACAGTGGTGCCTCCATTCACAAACACTTTTGTTTGCAAACAATTAAGTTTGTAAACAGAAGCACTTGGCAAAATGTTGTTTTTGTTTGCAAACTCTGCGCGGGGTGATGAACATGATTGTGACCATATTTCCCACACAATCATGAACGTGACCATCTTTTCCAAAAACCATAGAACGCTTGTGGACTGAGGTACATCTGTGTGTGCATGTGTGTCTCTGTGTGTATCCTACCTAACAGACTATGAGCTTCGAGAAGACAGCCTGTGTTTAAAAAAAGTCTCTGCTCACTGTACTATCTCCAGACGTGATAGGAACTTAACACTTTTTTTTTTGGCCAAAAATCCTAAGTGTCTGTGTGTGTTGCAGAGCTGGTTAGGCAGGCCAACACCTGCTGAAAATCAGCTTCTAGGGTCAGCGTGTCTAAATGGTTTTTCCTTTTGGAGCCTCCTTTTGATCTTTACTTTTGGATCAGTTAGTTCTGTTTTCAGGAAATATTCACTGAGTACCTACTCTCATATGCCAGGTAGGAGACAAGACCCACTTCTTGGCAGGGTCAGCACAAGGCAATGTGGAACAAAAAACTTGAGCTCTGGAGTAGGCAGTGTCAGGATTTGAATCAGTTACACTTTAAGTAGGCTATTTAACATCATCGAATCACTGAACCTCAGTTTCCCCCATTGCAAAATCACCACCGAAATACATTTTAGATTCATATACACCTTACAATTTATTTACTTGAAGTACTAGGGATTGGCTCAGGGCCTTCACACTGACCTACACCTCTTTTTCAATTTTGGACTGGGTCTTTTTTTAAAAAATTTTATGTAAAGAGAAGAAAAGCAAAACAGAAAAAGGGTAGAATACAGAATCTCAAAATAAACAGTAAGAAATCACTAGTTGATAAATTACATATTGTCCTCTTGGAAATAGTTGTTCAAGTTACAAAATTAAAGCATACAAAGTGGACACTCAGTGAAATTGCAAACAGTTTTGTTCAATGATCCAACAAAAACTTAGTAATATGGTTATCAATCCTACCCACTTAAACGTACACACAGTTATAACTTTTAGAGCACTTTCTTTTCCTCTTTTTTACAATAGCAATTACACATTTTGGGTTTTATTACTCCTACAGTTCTTATTACTTTTTACACTAGAGAAACAATGTGATATTGATAAATATGATTCTTATTTATTTCACTTATGAGGATAGTCTCAAGTTGTCTGCATTTACCTATGAAGGTCTCAAGATCAGCCTTTTTTATAGCTAAGTAATAATCCATTATATAAAAATACCACATCTTTTTCAACCACTCTGCAGTTGATGAGCATTTTGGTTGTTTCCAAGATTTAGCTATTACAAATTGTGCTGCTATGAACATGGGTGCACATATATCACTGTGCCATGATCTTTTCAGTTTTTCTGGGAAAATACCCAGGAGGGGAATAGCTGGATTGAATGGAACTTCCAATCCTAGTCTTCTGAGAAATCTCCATAGTGATTTCCATAGTGGCTGCACCATTCTATACTCCCACCAACAGTGGAGTGGTGTTCCTTTTTCCCCACAGCCTCACCAAAACATTTGTTATCAGCTGATATTTTTTTTTAATCGGTACCAGGGATTGAACTAATGACTGCACGCTTGGAAGGCAGGTGTTTATGCCGCTGAGCTAAATCCCCAGCCCCATCAGTTGATTTCTTGATGGCAGCTCTTCTTTCTGGGAGTGAGATGAAATCTCAATGCTGTTTTAATTTGCATTTCTCAAATGACACCAGGCATTTCTATCTTGGGTATGTGCACAGCTGTAAGTCTCTATCCAGTGATCTCAGTGGGAGACCTCCAAATGATAAGAGTCTGATACGAGCTCATGTTCTCTAAAACTGGAGAATGAATTTTAGGAACAATAGAGGTTAAAGAGCAGAATATATTTTTTGAGAGAAAGAAAGCTTCTGTCTGAGAGAGAGACAAAAGGGGTCCTGAGAGGGTTGCCCTAGACTGGGTCTCTTTAAGTCACTGAGTTGCCCAGGCTGGCCTGGAACTTGCAACCCTCCTGACTCAGCCTCCCAGAGTGCTAGGATTACACCTAACCAAAGGCTTGAGATATGTGCAGTCAGCTCTCATGGCAGTGGCAGTGTCCTGGGGACACAGGACTCTAAGCCAGACAGGTTGCTGTGGTCCAGATGAGAAAGACTGGGAAGCAGGGGAAGTCAGAGCATGATTCTTTTCTTTTTTTTTTTAAACAGTACTGGGGATCGAACTCACGACCACATGCTTGTAAGACAGGCACTTATGCCACTGAGCTAAATCCCCAGCCCCCTAATCAGATTCTTTTCTGATAAACATCATAAAGCCACTCCTCCTCCTCCTCCTCCAACCCGGCCCTCCCGCCTCCTCCTCGCAGTCACTGTGCCTCTTGTCACTCTCCTTGCTGCTCAGTCTGCTTCCTAACTTTGCTTTCTAAAACAGCGTTCCCCACTCGCATTCAAAACTGGGCAGCACAATTGTGTGTGGCTGCTTCCTAACACTATGGGGAATGCCAAACAGTATTCCCTGTGTCCCCTGAAAGCAGCCCGGGCCTGGAATGCTTTCAGAAGGCCATCTGCTGTCGCCTGGGCCACACGGTGAAGCACTCACTGGAAAAAGGTAGCAAGGCTCGTATTCCTTTTTATCTCACTGTGACAGGGGCATAGAAGGAAACAGACAGTGCCCCTCCAGCAGAGAGGAACAGGCGTCTTGTGGGAAAAAGAAAGAGCAGGCCTTTCTTTTCTGTGCTCAATGGAGCCAGCATTTCCAGCCGGCTTCTCATTCCTAAGAGCTTTGCTGGGTTAACAGCTTTGCCGGGTTAGGCACCACCCATGAAAGGGAGAGCCCAGAGTGACAGCCTCATTGCAGAAGTACACAAGGACACAGCAAGCGTCACCTGTGTGCACCCGCATGCTGGCTGGGACTAGTGGTGCTTCCCAGTGTCATCTTTATTTTATACCCTCTGGTAATTTGGCCATGAAAATTAATTGAAAAGATTATTCTCAGGCACTTAAGGGTGTCACTAAAGTTCATCTCCAGTCTGCTGGAAATGTTATCTTTAGTAGAATCAAACAAGTATGTTCACTTTGCCACCAATGGCAGAATTTTCAGCAAATCTTAATTGGCACTGGGATCCATCTAAGTATGGATAATGCCACTGGCAGAGTGAAATAGCTGTCCTTGTACGCTGGAAATAATCTGAACACTGGCATTAGGAATACCTCCTCTGGCCCAGCCAAAATGTCTTAGAGATTTAGCATAAGAAATTCAATAAGAAAAAGGAGCTTACCTCTACTTTTTGGCAGTTTCCGAGAGTGGGGTGACTCTGGAGTCGCTAGGAATTGTAAGTCTTTCCCTGTGAAAAAAACCTTCAATCAGAAGACATCTATTTGATGAAATAAACGATTTAGCGTGATGAAAATACTGGTTTATATAAACAAGCTTGAGAAATGGAGTGTTGGGGCAGTATCTAAATATTTTCAGTAATCTAGAGTGTTCTGTAATTGTCTCATCACAGAAGGGACATTAATATTTTGACTCTTCTTTTAAAAGACAAAACCATCCATCACTGCCTTGAGTTAGCAATGTGTTTTTCCTTTTTATTAGATTAACAACCATACCACCAACAAAAAAAATGGAAGTTAGATTTTTTTTCATACTAGTTTATACAAAAGCCTTGTTTTTTTCCCCTGGGGAGAACCCACAAGTCAGTGGTGAGTTTTATTTCCCTGAATTCATGAGCCAGTGAGATGCTGACCTTTCCCAGGCACTTTCTGTTGAGAAGGAGACACAGTGGCTGTTTTGGACATGGGGCCCCTTGTTTCCCAGAGGCCCCAGTTAGACTGGATCTTTGCATGTTCTTCCCCCTGCAGCGCTCTGTCTGCTATGCATGTTATGGATTTGAGGATCTGGACCTGGTTTTCTCAGAGACCTTTGGGAGAGGAGGACATCAGCCTCCAAAAGACAGGACAAACTAGGTGAACCAGCTTCTGCTGCCCCTGCAACCCTAGAAGTAGAAACGCTGAATGAGGCAAAAGCTGTGAATGACCCTATTGGAAACAATTAATGCTATGTCAATCTCCAAACCAGTGTTATCTCAAGGACTGTCCTAGAAAGACATGTTTTGCTTTGCTGGTGTCTTAGTTACTTTTTACTCATTTTGAGACAAAACACCAGACGCCCAATGTTAGGGAAGGAAAGGTTTATTTCTTACAGTTTTGGGAGGTTTCAGTCCATACTCAGTTGGCTCCAAAGCAGGGTGGCATGGCGCGGCTACAGTTCACGGCAGCTGCAAACAACTGCAACAGCAAGACCGAAACCCGCGCGAGAGAGACACACCCTCCTCCAGCCATTACATCATATCCTGGCTCCACCCCTGGGCGGGTGTAGCACTCACACCACCAATCAGAGCGCTAGAGAATGAACCAATCACAAAGGCATAATTGCATGAGGCTTGGGGGCCACAGGCATAAACTATGACAGCTAGGTATCTTTTAGTATGCAGTTTGAATTCTCAGCATCAGAAATACACAGGGCCCAGTGGCATCCCAAACAAATGGTCCCTGAGAACAATAACCTTCCTTGTCACCTGTCGGTGACATGGGTCTTCTCTCAGTGTCCTTCCTGAGTGGCACACAGTTAAGAACCGCTCTTTTTAGCCTTCTTCCTGATTTACTCATCCTATCCTGTTTCCACACACATGCGTTTCATTGTCAGCCTCAGGGCTCCAGCCCTCAGCGCTTGGCTGTGCACATGTGTGGTTCGTGGAGTTGGTGGCATATGATTAATCATATGTCATTACAGTTTTCCTGCAGGTTCTCAATTCTAGTGATGCTTCGAAAATCAATGGGTTTCCTTAGAAATTCCAGATAACTCTCTGGATACTTGTTACTACTACAAAAATAACTCATCACACATAAAACTAAGAAAGCCATAAAAAATAAAGTATTAGTATTATAAGTAGTATTATAAACATTTTCTTAACTAGTCATATAGCACTTTTGCTAAATAATGCTAATAAATACTAAGAACTTAGCACATGACACATACTGGGCTAAGGACATCACATTCGTGATCTCATTAAATTCTCACAAGTGTCAGGGTATAAATGTCTTTGCTCTTGTTTCTCAGATTGTAAACAGGGTCTCTGAAAGCTTGGGTGACTTGTGCAAAGCAGATCTGGGATTCTGGCTCGGGTCTAAGAGATTTCAAAGCCTCTGTCAAATAACAATGCCTCAGAATAGACATGAATAAATAGATGGTACGACCGCATTGTACTGACGAGGTGGAAGCAATAGATGCCTGCAGTGCAGGTATTGAATAATGAAATATGGTCCCATAGTTATGTTATTCGGTCAGTGTTTCAAAAATACAGTCATAGAATCAGAGGGCAAGAAGAGCCCCAGAGCTTCCCTAGCAATATTGGAACATGCTCCAACAAGAAATTTTGAATATGAAACTGTACCTATGCTGTGATTACAACCATGTAAATGTAATTTATGTACATGGACTTGGATGGGAATGGAACCTGGTGAAACGTATCTGTTGGTGTGATGGGATTATAGGTTATTAGATTTTCATAGTGTTATACAATCATTTTTTAAAGACAAGATCAACACTAGAATTTTAATATAAGAAGTAAGATATTAATCCTAATAAGGGTACGGATTTTGAGGAGCATTTGAAACATACCATTGCTCAGATTATGAACATGTATCAACACTCCGCTGCTGCCCTCTTGCATTTTTAGTTACACATGCAGAATGCTGTCTTAGAAAAATAAAATGGAGAAAGTGGTAAATTTAGCAACAGGACAGTGTAAGGCGGGGGCTGGGGAGTAGGAAGGTGATAGTTATAAAGTGTCCTTGCCACCTCCAGCAAGTTATTTCTCGCTCATCCTTTTTTTTTTTTAATTTCAAACCATAGAGAATTTGTGGAGTATTTTCTTTTTGAATACTCCTACTCATCCAGATCAGTGCACTCTCTCTCCCTCTCTCTCCTTTTTTCCATTTTCAAGAAAAATTGCAAGAAACTTAAAAAGAATCCTTTTTTTTTTTTTTGCTAAATTAATTGAGAGTGAATTGCTAACCTAAGACTCCATCACCTCAATATATCTTAGCGCAAGTTCCTATAAACTAGGACTTCCTCCTTCGTGCTCACAATGCAATTAACAAGCCCAGGAAAACAACAATCATACATTACTCTCACCTAATCTTCAGGCCCCGCGTTTGAGCTTTACCAGTTGTCCTGATAATATGCTTTACACTTAAAGTACCCAGGTCAGAATACTTCAATAGCTGTCTTGTCACTTGAGTCTCCTTTAACCAGAACAATTCTTCAAGGTTTACTTGACTTTCATACCTCCAAAGATTATAGTGCAGGCTTTAGTAAATGATCCACAGCTTGTGTTTGTGTAATATTTTCTCCTGGTCAATAAATTTGGCTAGAATATCGCCTAGTGTTTATATATATGAATAGTGTGGTTTTTTTTCATTGTGGCCTATCAGGTAACACACGATTTCTGATTCACCAGTGAGGCTAACTTTGATCCTTTGATTAAATGGTGGTTGTCTTACTCATTTTTCCTTTAATAATTAGCAAGTACAGTATATTTGGAGAAGAAGTTTTGAGACTACACGAATACTCCATTTCTCCTCAAATCTTGATTTATTTGCATCAGGAATAGACTCACGGTTTTCCAGTTTCTTAAGTGGGTTGTATCATAGTCCTCGGTACATCCTCAGAAAAGGGAGAGGAAGAGCAACAGCAATCTTAATTTATAAAACAACGTTTTGTAGTTTTATAATTTTAAAATACTGTTTTAAGGGAGCATCATAAATTCTATCCCCACTCACTCTATTCTCGCTCAGTGTCTCACTAACACTCACATCATTTCTCTCTTTCCTGTAAAATAATCTCCAAATTTATCTCCAATACAGATAGGGCAGAGTGACCAACAAGGAAAAGCTGAACATTCCTTTATCATTTATCCATTTAACAAAAACTGAATGGCAGCGTGCTGGGTTCCAGGCTTGAGTCTCGGATGGACCCTGGCTGAAAACTGCATCCATCCATTGTTGTCACATGACTGGGCCCCCAAAGGTGTTGACTTTATTTTCTTCAGGAGATGGGATGTTTACAAATAATCCAGGTGTTGGCTTTCTCACAAAGATCCCAAATCCAGGGCTCACACTGGGATTATAACCTCAACTGCTTCATGGCATGACGAAACGGTGGCAGCTTTGTCATCTCACGGTCCCGATTTTCCTAAGCCCTCCTTCTGCATTTGTTTTCAGCAAAGGATTTCATCACACTGGGGCTCCTGGACCATCAGGTGGATGGGAAGAGCATCTTTAGTCTGCTCTACCTCCTGCCCTCTCTTTTTCTCCACTTTAGCCTTTTCACAAAACAGACACCCACTCTGTCGTGTGTCTCTGCCCTGTCCCTGTCATCTCTAAATGGCCTTGTGTGGCCATCTCCTCCCTTGCTCCATCCTCCCCTCTCCTATCCGTTTGTTGCTCATCCTGATCTCTCATTTTGATCTCACCCCTGTTCCTCCGCCCCTGCCACAACCCTCATTGTGGTATCAATGGCTCGAGGACATAAGGCAAAACAGCATCATACTAATCTGAATTGAACACTTTTTTAAAAGTTTAAATTAAAAACATTTTTCAGCTTTATTATTTTAAGCACTACTTACAATCATGTTGCTAAGTGTATGAACTTTTCACATGCAAAACTGCTGCTAACAATTCATGTTGTTGGGAACATGAATTGTTCCTTGGGAAGTGCTGAGGAATGGGATCTCCGTTTCCACGCAGAGCAGAGGAATCCAGGCATCACGGGGCTGCTGCAGTAACGCTAGCAAGTTACTTGTCCCCTCTGAATGTCGGTTCCCTCACCCGGCTGATAGGTCCACTGCGTGGCTCAGTTTGCTAACAGTGCTCCTGGCTGCAGTCAACCTGGGTTCCGAGCACCTCAAAGGTGTGCAATGAATTAGATTCCCTCTTTGCATCTAGAAGTGCCCTTGAGAAATGAAAGTAGTCACTCAAACCCTTTTCGGTGGCTGACTTAGGGAAACCTTGTTGAGAAGAGGTACAGCTGCTTAGCAGACAATTCTCACTAGAAAACTGCAGAAAACCTACTCAGCCATATTAAAAATAATCCCTTTTTAAGAAGGAAGTATAGCATTCAAACTAAGATCTCAATCTCTTATAACTGTCATCACCTAGCAGATTAGCACAGTTCACTAGTATTTGAGCTATGTATGTTATTTTGTATTTTTCTCTTAGTATTTTTATGGAATAAAATTTCTTTTATAAAATGTTTGTTCAGATTATTAATGCTGTGGAACACCTTACTCCAAAACTTAGTTATTTTGTGTGCTATGTCGTGGCTCAGTGATTGGAGAGGGGGCCTTGTCCGGCAGTTCTGCACTCGGAGGCTGTCCCAGTGATGTTGGCACATGTCGGCGGGATTTGATGGGCTAGAAAGCTGAAACAGCTCATGCACAGAAGACTGGGAGATGCTGGCTGGCAGCCGGGAGCTGAGCAGAAGCCGTGGTGCAGAGGACCTACGCGCGGCTTCTTCAGTGCAGTGCGCTCAGTGAAGTCATGTTTCTTCTTGGTGCCTGACGTCCCCCCACAGACAGTGTTCTCAGATGACCAGGTTGAAGGTTCTGGGAGCTTTCATGAGCAACTACTAGAAGTCTCAGAGTGCCATAGTGTAGGGATAGATGCGGTTCAAGACTGTTCAGATTCAGGGGGAAGGGACATAGCAAGGGACATGGGTGAGGGGCTGTCAAAGCATCTGCAGCCATATTTTTGTATTGCCACGGTTGGTTCTCTGGACACACTGGAAGGACTATTTACATCTTTTAAATTTATATCTTTCCAAATGCAAAAAGCATTCCCTCTTTCCCTGAAAAAACCTCTTCCCAGGATCATCCCGTACAATGCTGGGTTCGGACTCCAGATAGGGGACCCCAGGAGGCGGATGCACGTTTCAACAAGGCTCCCCAGGCTCAGTCCTTCGGAATTCTGTTTTTCTGCCTGAGGCAGTGAACTTGAGAGACAGAGCCACACTCATACAGTGGGCCCAGGAGTGGGACAGCACCGAGACTGGCCCAGAGCAAACACGATCCAGTTTTCTCTTCAGGTGCCTGGGTCATGCTAGATGGTAGGCAGCGGGCTAGAGCGGGGTGAGTACCAGGCCTGGTAGACTTTCAGTCTCACCCCTGTGCTGAGGCTTCCAGCCAGACATTTCTTCCTCGGGGTCTCACTTTCCGCACTAGAAGATCCATAACTCCCGGGAGTGCTTATAGCTCTAAAGCCCCGAGATTCTGTGAAAAGCCAAAAACATGGTATTAGTATAGGGACAAATACGTGCCATTGTCTGTCTCTTCTTGATAAGAGAGAATCTTTTCTATGTCTTGTACTCTGAGTAACTACTTTGAATTAACTATTGCTGTTCCTTTATTATTTTGCTATGAAATGTTTTAAACAAAAAATTTAAAAATTTATAGACAAGTGTAAATCATTTTTTTACATTTACTCCACAAGCATAAATTATTACTAAATAAAGGATGAAATAAACTATAGTAAAGCAATGCCCTGTGAAAATAAAAACCTACTTTGAATCAGTTTGGCCACTAGAGGGCACTAATATACTATCTCAAAAGGAGTAACCATGCTGGTTCCCTGCGGACCTTAGTGGTCTTCATGGTGTTTTTCCCTCAGGGTTGCCCTAGACGCATCTGTTTTGATGAGGTGACTGCAGTTGTCACTCAAGGTAATATTCTATGTCTGCTGAATGCACTTTAAGAGAGCAAAGCTACCCCCCGGACCAATGAGGAAAATTACATCTTCGGCTTTTCTGCTTTTCACTGGGATGTGAAAAGGGACAGTGGGATAATTTGATGAAAAATATGAGCACTGAGGTGAAAAGACACTGTGGAAATCCAGTGTTCTTCTTTTTATGACCTCGAGAACGTATGGGTCCTGAACAGAACACTTTGTTAGTGCTCAGGCCCAGCCAGGTAGCTTTCCCTCAGATTCTCTGAGCTCATCTTCCCACCAGACCTGTAGGATGGGACCCTCACTCCCGTTTCTGGGATCCCCTAAGCAGAGTAAACACCGGTGTATTTTAGAGCTTACTTTTTCTCTAAGGTGATGCTAAGAGGACAAGACAGGCCTTTTATACCAAATCTAAAACGAAACACAGAGATTTGCATGAAAATACTAAAATGCTAAGTTGGGTTGTGGTCTGTGATGCGCATTGGGGAAAAGCTGTTAATTTTTCCACCTGAGATGAATGCCATCAAATATAAAGATTCACAGAGACTTCCTACCAAGGAGTGTCAGAGGGTGAGAAAGGATGGACTCCAGCGTGCCAGGGAAGGCTGTATCCGTTTCCTCCCAAGGTACAAGCCGCAGGGTATCTGCTTGTAATAGGCATCATATTGTACATAAGGAAAGTCCACTTTAAACTCCGGAGTCCACAATTCCATCTTCAGGGTGAATTGGAGGAGTTTGGGGCTCTTGCTGTAATTCGAGGAGGTACTTGTTCTGCAGCATAAAGGCACTTGAATTGATTGAAGCTAGTTGTCATCAGCCCTTAGACCCGAGGCCAATGCTGAGCAGGAAGCAGGAAGGCCTTTCTCCTTAGCTTTGGGACTTTGAAGCTGGGTCTGGCTGGGTTTTTGCTTCACATAGGGAAGTGTGCTTTGCTGTAGTGAGTGTGCTGAATGAATTACCTTGGTTGTTGTTAATTTTAATCAATTGTTTTAAGTCAATGTGCAAATAGGGTTGTTCTTATTTCCCATGCATACAGTCTGAGAACAATTACTAAAAAAGAAACCAGGGGGTGGGGAGAGAGCTTGAAAATATTGCTTGATTTATTTTAAAACATTATTAATGTACCATTGACCTCTGATGTTTCTTCAGTCTCCAGCTGCTGTAATTCCCTTCCTCTGTGAATTGTAGGCATCCCATCAATGCTTCCTGAGACATTTGGGGATATTTCCCTCGAGACACTGTATATGGAAGGAACGAGAGAAATAGGAATTTGTCGGTGAGCTGAAGATTATTCATGGGCCCTAGGTGTCACTTCATTTCTTGCTGGTACAAGTACAAGGTCCTGATCCAGACTTTGATGGAGTGTGGTGCAGAGCGACAGGATTTTAAAGGATGAGAGATGAGGCGCTATCTTCCCCTGGCTAAGAACAAGCTGGCTCTATCTTACTATGAAAGCAGTAGATCCCGGATCGCAAAGCTTCTCTGTTGTACTACAACGCATTGCATGTGCAATTATCTATCACAGCTTTCCCCTCACCCTTCTTGGCCTGGGGGAAAGGGGAACAGAGCAAACCAGGACAAAGCCTGTGCTGCTGGTGAGCTGTAAGCGTCCTGAGGATCTGACCCAGGCGTCTGCTGTATTTTGTCAGCACTTACGCTAGTGTGCCTGCGTGCACATAATGTAGGATCCCTGACCCTGACAGAAGCTGGTGGGGGAACTCTCCCGAGCTGGTTCTTTTTTTTTTTTTTTCTAAGTGCTTACAGGGAAACCAAAAGCTATGAGGATTAAGCTTGTAAACTGAAACTAGTAAAACTGATTATCAGCCTGAGATTTTTATTTTTTATTTTTTTTAATTTTTTATTTGTTTGGTACCGGGGATCAAACTCATGACCTAGCACTTGCCAGGCAGGCACTTATGCCGCTGAGCTAAATCCCCAGCCAGCTTGAGATTTTAGAAGACCTTGTTAACAACTGAAAAGCATTGTTTAAGACATTATTGCTAATATACCCCTTAAAGCATTGCTTTATGCATATAATTCTTTTAATGCTTCCAGACCCAAATGATTACTTTTGATTTTCTTTTTTTTTTAAAAAAAGAGGAGAATGCATTTATTGAGTGATAGAAAACTTTTGTCTGAGTCAGAGAGAGAGCGAGAGAAGGGGTCCTGAATGGATTGCCAAAGGCTGTATTTTCTAGGGATTTTATAGAGTAAAATCACAAAGTGAGGCAGGTTTAAGGTGGGGAAAACATGAGAACTCCCAAGGTGGGAATGAAGTGGAACAGAACTATGGGCAACCAAAAGGGTTAATTGCTTAGGTAAAATTGATTAAATCAGGGACAAGTGGGGAAGCAAGTCATGTAGCAAGTGGGCATGCTCAAAGAGCAGTGACTTCTTGTCGGGGTTATGATGGTGACTCCTGGCTTCTTCAGGGTGACAGAGACAGAGTCAGAATATCAATTCCTGAAGTTTATCTTTAGGAAGTATGTGGGTGAATTTGTTTTATCTTTTATCTTGAGGTGTGGCTCACAGGGGAAGTGTTTGTTCCCTCTACAGTTGCAAGGTATCTGGTCTCCTCACTGGCTCCTTCGAGGGTCTAGCCCTGTCTGACTGCCTATAATATTTCTGTCTAACTCAGTTGCCTATAACAATCCCCCTTTGAAAGAAGCAACCCGAATTTCCATGAGGGAGTAATGGGTGATGACTGACCTGGCTTCTTCAGACTTCTACAAGCCAAGGGGTTGTAGTTGTTGATCGGCAGTCAGGGATACTCTGCAGAGAATCTATCTAAAGGTGCTTGACAGACACCATGTACTTTTATGTTGGGTAGGCATACAGCTTTAAGTCCGGAGGAGACAAAGCCAAAGAAATAATTAAGTATGTATGGGCCAAATAATAGAATCAGTAGGATAATTATGAGTATAGTTAACAAAGATTTTCACTGAGAAGCTAACAATGGCTTTCCATAAGAAGGATAAGGATAGGGCCAGGGAATTCTAGAGTCTGTCATATTGATTTATCATCTAATACCTTGAACAGCTATTGAGATATTGGCACAAGGAACAAGAATGTATGTACAACATTTAGTTTTTACAATTGCACAAGTACCCCCCACCCACCGTGCTACTGTTAGAATGTCTTATGCCATCTGATTTTGGAGGATGGCCCATCTCATTAATTTTACTTCTTTATTTAAGAGAGAAAGAGAGAGAGAGCAGTTATGGTGTTCAATAAGACCTCGATAGGTATCATATAACTCTTTCTGGACAAGATCTGGTGGACCCCAGTAAAAAGAATCTAAAAGGAATCTAGCATATTTGTTATTGATTTTATCTGTATGATTTTTTTTCTCTTTCTTACAGTATGATTGTAGTTGTTCAAGGACATCATAATTAATACTTCTCTCTGCATTCCATTTTGGTCCTATGGTGTATGTAGGACACACACACATTCAGAGAAATATCAAATGGTTCTTTTTCAACATGTAAGGATTGAACATCTTCCACTGCTTAAGAATGTTTTCTGAAGGAGTAAGGGGCTTTGGCACTGAGTTGCCCATATCTCCATCCAGGGATCTCGGTGGAAGACCTCCAAGTGACATAGGGGAATGAAACTCCCAACCTACAGGTGTCCAGTACAAGTTCATGCTCTCTAAAAGTGAAGAATGAATTTTAGGAACAATGGAGGTTAAGAGCAGAATATATTTATTGAGAGAAAGAAAGCTTCTGTCTGAGAGAGAGTCAGAGGGGGTCCCAGATGGGTTGCCCTACTTTTGATTTTCAAGCTAGAATATTTTAACAAAATTTTAGCATAGCATACACTCAGCTGAAATGATTGAAAATGCAGATTTGTGTAGAGTTACAGAATCATAAAACTAGAAAAGGGTGGCTCAAAGATAGCTTAGGAAACACCTTTGAGAACCTAAGCATGCTGGCTTCTAAGAGCTGAGTGGTCAGAGATAATCCACTCACAGAAGTTAATTCAGTCTGTTCCAAGTCCTCATTGGAGGTTTATAGAAAAGCGACTCGTGCCCCATAATCTTATAGTTAGTGTCAGATATTTGAATGCTTTCAGGTATCTAGTTCACGACAGATACCAAACTAATCTTTTAATGAGAAAATGAAGGACAAATTGAATGAGCAACTTTAGGCTAAAACAGAACTGAAATCCAGATTTCTTCTTCTTATAACCAATGTTTGTTGCACTGTTGATAGGTCAGCGTTTTCCAAACTGGTCATATGGATAACAACTCTGAAATTTTTGCCACATTAAATTGACAACTTAGCTTAAAATCATTTTAAATTGAATTCTAGGCAATAATATCTGCAAATGGAGAATTCATTGTATAATTCATTTTGTATTGTATTAAAACAAACATATAACAATTTTTGAAAATTCATCTTGTAAAACTAGAGGTATAAGCACTAGTCCTTATGAAACATTGATTACAAAATACTTTGAAAATAAATAAGCAACAAGACTGTACAGGATAATTTCTAAGTATTTTTCATTTTTACCTGAAAGTGCAAAGTTAGATTCCGTGTAGATCTTGAAGTCTTCTTGAGTTCTTGTTTGAGAAAATCTCTAAAAATTCTTAAATTTCCTCTAGCTGATCAAATGACTCTGGTCAAATTAATCAACTATTGGCTATTAAATTATAATCTTAGGGAAAGTATTCATGAACAATTTCATTCACCAAATACTAGTATTGTACCTTTATATTCCTAAGTATCGAATACTATGCTGTAGTACATTATTAAGCACAGTTTTGAAATTAAGTTTTGACAAGTAAGATATATGCTTTAATCACTAATTTCAAGATAGCATTCTCCAGTGAATTTAGTAAACTTTCAAGGGAAAAAATAAGAGAAAAAGAAAATGTGTGTTCTTCTTTAGGAATGAAATGAAACATGTTTTGCAGATTAATGAGCCTACCATATCAGGGAGAACACCTGGTTACACTTGAATTATCAAAATGCCTCCTCTTAGCATATTTCACCTTAAAATATCCACATGTTTAGAATCTTCTGATTATTTAAGACAAGTTAGAAGTTTTTCTGTGGGTGATGAGACCTTGTCAAATTGAACAGCAAAATGATCTTGGAAGTTCTAAATCTGATGATGTGTCATTTCTTCCCTATATAACACATTGCTGGGTAACAAGTTTCAATGTAAAGTTCCCTATTCTTTAAGAAGGTAATTTTAATTTTGTGTTTTATTTAAATGAACAATAATATCAATATTCACATATTCCAGACCACATAAATGTTTATCACATAATCAAATATTCCTATGCAATCTCAGTGGTTTCTATTTGCATTTGTATCTTTATTCAGAAGAAAGGAACTTTTTATGGCCAAGGAATTTTTAAAGCCACCTTTAATTAAGAAATATTCAAAAAGGCAAACATGAAATAAATAGGTATTTTAATGAATATTCACTTTATTAACAGTTTGCCAAAATTCTTTTCTATGCCCTTTTTCCTTCCAGTTCGGTATATATATATTTGCCAGTGTTTATAATTCTGCAGTTATTTTTTCCCTATCCATTCAAGGGAACATTTTAATAGCAACAGCTTTATAAAATTTGCAACAGTTTATGAATGACATATTGTTTTTTAACCTTTTGATTTTCTCTGAACTTTTTTCTTATATTTTCTTTTTGTATGTTTCCTTTTTCAGACAGTGTTACCACATAATTTTTTTTGAGACAGTATGTCACTGTGTTGTCCAGGCTGACCTCAAACCTCAGACTCCTAGGCCTAAGTAATCTCCTGATTTAGTCTCCCTTCATACTGGGAGTAGAGACACTGGACACTGGGCAGGGATAAGAAATTTTTTAAAATTTAAATTCTCTACCAAATATGGTTTTGTTCTGAAATTTTAAAAGGGTGACTGCTATAAAATAATCATTGCCTACTTTAGAGCCATTTTTTTTTGCGTTTGAGAAAATCATCCAAAATTACATCTAAAATAGGCCAAAAAACCTTAAAACGTATTTTAATGTCTTCTATATATAAATTTTATTTCCCTTATTTTATCCCCCAGAGTAAGTGATTTGTTAAAGAGAGTTTGTTTTTGGTTTTTTCATGTATCAGTCTTCATAGTCAATTTTTCTAATTTTATACAGGTCTCAGATTTAACATATTTTTCTGGTTTCTGTATTTCCTGCATACCTAGTTTATGAACTCGATCAAAGTCAGTTTGCAACATTAAACAAAAGACAAGAGGTGGCAGTGTATTTTTCTACTAGAAAGCAAATGATATCTGTCTTTGTGATTTTAGTGATATTTATACTTAGTGTATAAATGGTTGTTTCTCAATCTTTTTTATACCTCTTCCCCAACAGTCTTTTAAGATATTTTCTTTTAAAAACATTATTAATTACACATTTCCACTGCGATGTTTACACTCATCTTAGGGGATAGATACATGCATTTAACACATATAAATTCTTTTAATTCCTCTTAGTATCCCCTATAAAGTCATCTTTCACCAAACTCACTATTTCTTCAAATATTTTTCAGTACTATACTGGTTTTCATTCGTTGTTAGGACACCGATGACCCAAATGTTAGATATTTGTTGTTGTTGTTGTTGCTTGGTTCCTAAGATTTTGGTCATTTTTAAAAATAATTTTTCTCTCTGTTGTTGAGATTGGACATCTTCTACTCAAATTATCAAATTCACTCTTCTTTTATCTTTGCAGTATTAAATTTCATAAAAAGTACGAATGTATTTAATTCTTTTAGTTCTAAAATTTCCATTTGATTCCTATTTATACCTCATATTTATGTTGCTCATACATTTAATTATAATGTCTGTGTCAGTGATTTTCAGGATTGCTTCTTCAACTTTTTGGTAATATCTGCTGAGAATCATTTCACCTCAAAATTGATATCTATTGCTTTTACTCTCACAGAAATTGAGGTTTTCATGATTGTCCATAAACTAAATAATTTTAGATTGGATCTTGGCTACTTTGACTATCATGTTCCAAGATTCCCTGGGCTTTGTTGGAAAGCAAGTCAATATTTTGGTTTTAGTAAGAACAGGAGTGAATTAAGCTGAGGCTACACATTCTAAGCCATATTCTTTGACCTCTGATTCCAAAGTCATTTCAGTTTACAGTGCTTTATTTTTATCTAATCTAACAATTCTAGTAACAATGCAATAATGTATATATTATGACCTTCATTTCACAAGTTTCTTTAAAATAGAATTAACATGTAATCAAACAATTTCAGTCCCAGGTATAGACTTGAAAACAGAATCTGGAATAGAGAGTTGCACATCTGTGTTCACAGCAGCACTATTCACAAAAGCAAAAAGTAAAAGAAATCCAACTGTCTGTGGACAGATAAATGGATATGCAAATGCAATTGTTCAGCCATTAAAAAGACATTCTGCAATACGCCACAACATGGATGAGCACTGAAGATAGTTATTCCACCTCTGTTATGCGCCCAGAGTAGCTGAACTATTAAAGAAAATAGAATAGAGGTTGTCAGAGGAATAGGGATTGGGAACCAGGGATTGTTGTATGGAAATAGTTTCAGTTTGGGAAAATGAAGAGATCTAAAGGTTGATCACACAACAGTGTTAATATACTTGATAATATTGAGTTTAAAAATGGTTATGATAATAAATTTTCTTATATATATTTTATCACAACTAGGTTTTTAAGTTATAGCAAAAATGTTACTTTTAATAGTTTTTCTTGATCTTTAGTGTTTTGCAATAGTTTCAGCACTGCACACAATTCTTTATATTAGTACTTATATTATTAAGTACTTCCCTGGTTGGGTTTGTAGTTCAGAACAGGGTGTATGGCTAACATTTGCAAGGCCTGGGATTCTATACTCAGGAAAGAAGTGGGTATGTATGAAAAAAGAACTTCTTGAATTTGAAGGCTCAAATATTTTACCATTTTTGAAAATTTTTAGTCGTTCCTTTTCCAATACTGTCTCCAGCCATTACACTCATTTTCTCCACTTTTTTGGCACTCCTATTAGGTTTATGTTAGATTTTTTTCTTCATCTATTTAACTCCTGTTTTGCATTCTAGTAAATTTCCCCAAGTTGTATATTGTGGTCAGACAACTTGAGGATTTTTAAAATTCAGCCCTTAAAAGGATTAAGGCTATGTGTCAGCAAGCTATGCTAGAAAGGAAACACCAAGAACAGGGTACACATAAAGCTCACTCCTGCAAAGTTAAAACAAGAATGTGGTGCGTCCTGTGCTCCACGTAGGACAAAACCCCATAGGGTGCTGTGTTTTCGGTGCTAGGTTACAACAAACAACGACGTGGAGATTGCATCACACCTTAAAGCTGGCGCATGTATGACTTTGAACAAAAATGTGTTTACTGTTAAGCTTCAACTTCCTCTGTGGGATGCTGCGGAAATCAAATTGGATAAGGTGAGTGAAAGGGCCTTACAGTATAGTATTTTCGCAATTCTAAAATGTCATTTAGGGGTCAGGAGTAGTAAAGATTTGATAACAGTTTGGAGGAATACACAGAGAAACATTTCATTAGCGCTATACTCGGTGAGATTTCTGATTCTGAAAATGTAAACACATAGAGAAGTCTGCTTTTGGAATTGAGAGACCGTAGTATGCACCAGCTTGCTTTCTCTGATGTCTGCTGCTGTCCTATTCTTGAATTTGATTGACCTCTCTCTTGTCCAGCGTATACCAACGACCTCCTTCTTGAGAGTGGTCAGGATTTTCCACCTACACTTGGCTCCAATTCTTAGGCTCAGAAGACACAAGTACCGCTAGGTGACGGTCAGTTTTCTCATGCCCAGCTCCGCTTCCGTGCTTTCATTGGCTGTTGCTCTTCCGGACCCGCCCCCAAAGACCTTAATCCTGATTGGGCATCAAAGCCCTTTTGTTATGGCAAAGGTGGATCAGGGCGCTCTAGCGGCGGGCAGCTAATGCGCAGGCGTACATCTTCGGTTCGTGATTGGTGGGTGACGGGGCGGGGTGGGCTTCTTCGCTCGGCGCACGCTCTGTGGTCAGAGAGGGCGTGTCTGCTGGTGTCAGTTGGTCCAGGCGTCCGAAGCTGAGGCGTCTGCCGGGTTATCCCCCACCCACCCGGCGCCTCCGGCTAAAGGTGAGGGCAGGTCTGGGCGCCGGAGGACCTCCCCGGTGCTTGGGGTGGCCGCCGAGGGCTTGGCGGGCGAGGCGGGCTGGACACGGCCCGGCGTTCTGGCTGAGCGTCAGGTGGGCGGCCGAGGCCTGGCCGCCTGCAGCATCCCTGAGCATCCTTTTTCTCCTGGCCTGGCGACCAAGCCCAGGGGTTCCTCGGGCGGGGCCGCCGGCGGTGCCCGACGGAGAGGGGATGCGTGCTGTCCCCGGCGCTCGGGCGCGCGCCGGGCCTTTCTGCCGGCGTGGGACGTGGGGTGGCGTGGGTGGGATGGGATCACGGCCGGTATTCGGCCTCCGCCGGAGCCCGGATGGTGAGGGAGGCCGGGAAGCGGGGGAAGGAGGGATGGAGCATCTTCCTGGAGCTGGAAGCAGGAACTGCGTTTGTTTCTGCGCCAGTTTCTTCTCTCAAGAGCCCTGCTGAACGAGTTTAGGGGAGTAAAGTTTAGAAAGCAGAAAGAATATGCAATCCTGAAAAGCGACTATACATTTGTTATACAATGTGTCTGTTTCAGACTGTGATGTCGCAGAATTAAGGACGGATGTGACCCCAACATCTAATCTACTTATTCCTGAGCATCCAAAGTGATGCCTAGGAATCCTGGTACCTGTCCTGCTTTGTCACGGAACTTCAGGCCTTCGCTCTTTGGGGAACTAGCTTAAGTTTAAATCCTTAAATAGTGCCTTGGTTTTGTGGAATTTGAAACTGGATTTACGTGTCTAGCTTAAAAGAACCAAAGTGGAATTTAAACAACTCCAGACAAACCACGTTGACATTGGTGCAGTTTAAAGCGAGTGAAATTTATCTTCAGTTGCTTAGTAGAAATACTGAAGAAGTTTGATATCAGGGGGTTGCAAAATATTTGCCAAAATTAAATTAGGACCATAATTAAGTGGGGTGTTTTGTTTGTTGGGGGGGTTTTATTCTTGCATAGTAGAAAAAACGGGCCATACAGATAGATTTAGATGTAAATTACTGATACATTGGTTGTGAAAGGTAAGGCAAAATGCAGTCTTTCTGATATTTAATACCCACTTTTGTAAATCGCAAGTTCCTTATTGATATGAAATAATACATGTAAGATTTTTACAGACTTACTAGCTCCTTAGTAAGTAGACAACAGGTAATTAAAATCAGTTTTAGACACAAAAGTTGAGCGGTTGAGGGAGGACAGATGTCAGGTCGGTGGTAGGAGAACCCTTTTGGTGGAATGGTGGAAAAAACCTAGACTGGAACACTGTTTTAGTCTCGACTCTGTGGGCCACTACTGTTATTGTAAGCCATTCTCATCTTTGGTGTTGGTTTATTTGTAAAATGAAACAGCCAGACCTGGTGGTTTTTCTGAAATTCTTTTTGTGACACAAAAAGGTAAAGAGTAGAGAATAGCTAACTTTTTTTTGTATACTTACAAGGTACACAAGCACACATGTATCAACTCATTCATTGCTCACAAACCTCTGAGGTGTATTCCTTTAATATCCCCCATTTACACATGAGGAAACTAAGGCTGAGATTTAATCTTGCTCATGGTTCTGAGCTTATAAATAGCAGAGCTAGGATTTGAATGCAGGTAATGTAAGCCCATGTTCTTAATCATTGCGAAAACTCCTTGAGAAGAGATACCACAAGAGAAACAGGTATTTTGGGTAAGATGACAGTCCTTGATCACAATTCAGCATGTGGGCATGGGAAAGAAATGTATCTTGTTCTAATACTTGCCACGTGATTCTTGTTTTCTTTACACCTGTCTGCTTTCTAGATTTAAATGATCAAACATAATTCTAGATTCTCTTTTGCTAAAAAAGATGGATACAGCTAGGCATCAAAATTTACTATGATGTTTTTTGAGAAAAGTTTTAAAACCTGAACTCAGGAATCTCAGAGGACCATGTCCATTTCAGATCTGAGGCAGATTTAGGGGAGGCAGGATCCCAGATATTCATGTCAGCAGCATTCCCACACTTGAGCTGCTTTGGTCTGGATTTTCTTCATGTCGATTTGTATTTATGTGAATGAACTAAAGAAGCACATTTGACATTGAGGTGGATTGATATGATAAAAAGGATTATGTAGTTGAAAATCACAATCTTGTACCAAGTACATGTTAGGACGTAGAAAGTGTTAATGTAGACAACATGGAGTTTGAGGATTGATCCTCTTTTGAAAGAAAGTGTTTTAACATAAATCAACAAACCCTTTGACCCCATATGTAAAATAAGTAACTTTATTACTCTAATGAAATACTGAGAATATATATAATAGCATTTTGAAGCACTTCTATCTCATCACATCACAATAAAAGAAAAGTATTACTTTTTGTTGTTGTGAAGAGGGGAGGGCAATGTGCTGGTCTGCTTTATTAAAGGTAGTACCTGTCTGCAGAGCTGCATGTACAGTTGGTCAGGTTTTGTATCATGTAGCCCTTGGGATGTAGGCTCACATAGATGATGATGTCAGCAGTGCTCTCCTGGGCTGTATAGTACCTGGAGCACTGTCCTGTGACACTGCTTTTGTGCTCCTGCTCCCACCTCATTTTTTTTTTTTTTTTGAGACAGGGTCTTGCAATGCAGTTCAGGCTGACCTCAAACTCGCTTTGTAGCCCAGGTTGGCCTTGAAATCTTAGCAGTCCTTCTGCCTCAGCCTCCTGAGTGCTGGGATTATAGGTGTGTACAATCCTCAATATCGAATATGTTATATAAGCCCTCTACCCTCCTTTTCTGCTTTTTTTTTTTTTTTTCCAGAAATCAAACCATTGGTAGATAATCTCTTCCATGTGATTGTGTGATTCTGTTTCTAGTATGTAGGCATCTTTGTTCCATAGGTCTGGGTTCCAATATTCAACATATGAAGATGTAAGGGAGCCTTGAGCATGCTAGGTATTTAGTAAATACTTGTGGGCAAAAGGTCTAGCTAACAGCTCTTTTCAGTCATATTCCAGTAAAATTTAATAAGCTTTGAACATGAAATGTGAAATGACTGTTAAAAATAGAGCAGAACTTTTTTCATTGAAATTTTGTGCTCTAAATTTTAGAGTCTTTTATTGCAGTAGTCCAGTGTTTACTTGTCTGTGTCCTGATTAATCTGTTTTGATTTAACAATAGCTAGGTGACAAGTGGACATTTTAAATTTATTCCATTAGTGATTCAGATACTTACTGTTTTCTTTTGAATTTTATGCATAAAAATTAAACATATGAATACTTAAGAATATTTTGAGAAAGATTTCTTTCCTACCATCATCCCTAATGTGCTGTGTTCTCTTTGTTTTTATTATTTCACATAATTTACATTAGTAAACATACAATTTTGTAAACATTCTTCCATGTTATTAGAACAACCATAATTATTTTTAAAAGGCATCCAATTATAAATTGCAACTGTGATTTATCACACTGAATGGACAGTTATATTGTTTCTGATTTAATGGTTTGTTAAGTTTGAAGATTTTGTATATTCATATATTTTACCTTCTTTGTAATTGTCCTTAGGCTAAATTCCTAGAGTAAAATAGAAGGATTTTAAATGTTTTTACAAAGCATATTTATTATTGTAATACTTTCTAAAAAGGATACATACTGATACTTGTTTAACATTTGTGTATTTGTTTTTCTATAATGCTTTGCTAGCATTTGATCATCTTTTAAAAAACGGACTAAATTTACAGTAGTATTTAATTTTATGTAATTCTTGGATTACCAAGAAGCCCTTAGTATACTTCTCTTTGTAAACTGTACTGTTGTACCCTTTGCTTATTTTCCTATGGGTATTTTTTTCTTTAAAATAGCAAAGCACATGAAAAGAGTTCTGGGTCACATAATTTCGCAAAATCATTTGAAAAATGGGCTTATATTTTGTCACCCTATGTGTCTATGTTTCTTTCACTTTTTTTGCAGGCCATTCATCAAGGATTTTGTATCCAAGGCCCGAAAGTTTGTACCCAAGACCCAAGATGATGAATGCTGATATGGATGGTATACTCTTTATTTTCTTTTTTGTGGACACTTTTGATTTATTAACAATGCAAAATGCAGGGAAACAATCTTTGGAAGGTTTGGGTCTTGGCTCACTTATTTATATCCTAAGTTTTAGAGAGGCTCTAAGGCATTTTTCATTCCTTAACTTACTTTTTACCTTTGTGTCCTCATCAGCAATGTGGGGATATAATTTTGTACTAAAGAGGGCTCTTGTATAAATCAGTTAAGATAACATATAAAATGTTGTGGAGATTTTTAAGTGCAACAGTACACAAGTGGTGGCTAATGTTAATAAATAAATTTGAACTTTTTCATTACAGCAGTTGATGCTGAAAATCAGGTGGAACTGGAGGAGAAAACACGACTTATTAATCAAGTGTTGGAACTCCAACACACACTTGAAGGTTAGCTTGCATTTTGTAGATTTATGAATGACATTCAGTTAACTGAAGTTGTAAGCATTTATATTGCCAAATTCTTAGTGTGTATAAAAGTCCATTTTCATAGTTTTTGTTTGTTTGTTTGTTTGTTTTCCTCCTGGTTTTAAGTTTGGTTGGTAGTTTTAAACAACAGGTATGATTCAGTAAGAAAGTCTAACGTGATACTGTGTGGTATGAGGGTTCTTTTCAAATCCCGGCAATGTGTAACTGAGTCTACAGTAATAAAGCTTATATAAAAGTGGAAAAGGCATATTAACCTCAGAGGTTAAAAGGGAATTGACCTGAGGTGTTCTTTTTTCCCTAAATGTCTTATATAAAACTAATACTACAGCTGTGACATCTTTTCATGTTTAATGAAATTAAAAGTTTGGGTCTGTGGGGCATCCAAGTGAGCAGATTCTGTCACTGAAAACCTTCCAGTAGCTTCCCATTTGACAGAGCTGACAGCAGCCAGCATGTGTGACTTCCACAATACCTTTCAAGGTCGTGTCACACTCTTCCCCTGGGACTGTTGGTCATGGATCACCGCCCTCCCCTGTTCTTTCCCCATCCGCCCAAGCGTGCTTCCACTCACGAGGGGTGGCTGTTGCCCTGCTTCACTGTTCTCTCAGCTGCGCGAATGACTTACTCTTTCATTCCTGAAAGGTCCCTGGTCGGATTCTCCGTATCAGAATATAAAAGAAGAAGAGTTTCTCCTCCTTGTGACCTTTACCCTTCCGACTTTCCCTCACTGCTTTTGCTCCCTCCAACTCTTCCCGGGACAAGCTGTTTACTTCCTATTTGCACCTCTCCCCATGCTGCATCCCCTAGTGAACACATGCCCAAATGCTCCTTTATTTTCTGCAGTTGCTTCTAAACCGTGCCTGGCTCCTTGGGCACTGTTTAGTGCATAAATGGAGCTCATTTTTATTTGATCATCACAACCTGATCTTTTTAAATTTGTTAGTATAAAAATAAAGTGATCAGTTGTTTGGAAACTGCCTGTTTGTATCCAACATATGAATTCAATTGTGTTAATCTACTGCATATGTTAAACAGTTCTAGGAAAGACTATTTTAAGGCATTTACATTTTAAAAACAAGATCTGTTTTCTTTAACCATTTTAAGAGTTAAATCACATAAGTGCTATTCACAAAGAACAACACTGAATCTAATGTGGAATTTCTTAGGAACTAGTATCTACTGATTTGCACTCACTTTTTTTTTTTTTTTAACTTAGTGGGCTCTAAAGTACTCTGAATTTAAAAACAAAACTTAGATTGTGATCTTTTTATTTTTGCAGCCGTAAGTGACTTAACCCAGGGCCTGTGTGTATCAGACAAAAGTACTGCCACTGAGCTACATCCTCACCTACATGCAGCCCTTCTTTTAAGAACGTTAACTATTTTGTAATGTGGAATTATTGCCATCATCATATTAAAATGGACATTTTATGTTTTATATAGATCTTTCTGCAAGAGTGGATGCAGTTAAGGAAGAAAATTTGAAGTTAAAATCTGAAAACCAAGTTCTTGGACAGTATATAGAAAACCTCATGTCTGCTTCTAGTGTTTTTCAGACAACTGACACAAAAAGCAAAAGAAAGTAGGGGAATTGATTTCCCTTGTTTGATGGAGTTGCTGCTGATTTTTTTTCTTTAAAACTTGGATAGATTTGAAAAGTTACAGTATTTGTGGCTTCATTGAATATTTATGAAGATAATGTCAAACCTAGGCAAAATTAACTGCATAACAGAAGACTTCATGAATTTGTGTGTTGTTAGTCTGAAAATGTGCAAATGTATTGTAGAGACTTTATAATTAGAATTGCATATATTTATGAAACTTGAAGATGTTTTATCGAATTTGCTTTGATATATAGGTTTAGCACTGTCTTTTATTATAGGCTTAGTAAGATACAGGAAGTAACCACCATGTTGTGAAAAAGTGACCAAAATCATGTACTGAATGCACAGCTTTATGTACCGTGTCCACCATCTTGTGCCTCTTCTCCATTTGCCTCTTCCTTCCCATTTCCCTTCCCCTAAGGAAAAAAAAATGGTTTCACATTTGTAAAGTTACTTTGAATAGTTATTCATCTATAAGAGTAACCTGAGCGCTAATTCTTGCAACTTAACCAAAATAAGATACCTTCTCAGTTAGGGCTTGTCATTTGTGATAGTAATAAGCTAGGATTGCTGGTTTCTCTTTAATCATTTAAAAACAGATTGAGTCTATGAAAGTGAAGATATTTCTTTAATACTGAATTTTCGTATTGGGAAGGTTTGTTAAAAACTTCCTTTTGCACAAAATAACTCAGTTGATATGTGAAAAGATAGGGAAAATAGAAACAGGGTAGAAAATAACTCAATAAAAAGTATTAACCAACTCCAAATGTTTTCAATGAAGTTTGTTTTCTTTGGCACAGAGTAATTTTTTGAAGAATGTGTCTGAAAGTGGATTGTTTGACTTGTTTTTGTAAGCCACATGTTAGAGAAGCCAATTAGTCTCCAGATTTATTTGTAGTTCCTAGCAGATTAACTTTTGCAGAATCCTTTAAGAGAATGTATTAGTGTCAGAGTCATGAATAAGTGGGAAGATTTTACACTGTGATAATTGCTATCACAGTTACTCAATATTTTCTCATTTGTTCTCCCAGAATTTTTTGTAAATTCAGGTACTTGGTTTGTGGAGTTTTGGTCATTCTTTAACAGTTTTTAAAGTGTTTGTAGATTGCATTTAGTAAAGGAATTAATATCAAAAGAAATATAAAATGTTATACTAGGAAAAGATCTACTAATGTAGTTTATGGTTACTAGATTTGAGTTACTTCTAATGAACAGAATAATCTTATCTATTGGTGTAAGATTTGATGACTTTAGTTGTATAAGTATGTAATAGTCATACTGCACACATTTTGCATCCCTTTTGTGACCTAATTTAAAAATATTTAAAATTATGTTGCAGTTCTGCTTTGCTGTTTAATAAAAAGCTGTTTCAGAGACTGTGTTTTGATATGGTTGCCTAAATAAATGGGGTGATAGGGTGGTGATGTTTGGGGCTTACTGCTACAGTATAAACAGTGTATCTTATGTATACATAATTGTTCAAAGAAAAGGACACACGATCTCTAGGATAAAGTAGGTTCTAGTTGTTAGGCTAGCTACTGTAACGCGAGACTGGTGAAGTGGAATATAAAACACAGAAGCTCCTCCCTCAGCAGTGTTTCTGAGGTGAACATCACAGGCTAGTCAGCTTTGCTGCACACAGTTAACCACCATTAACTGGAGATGGCTCTTTTTCCACCGTGCTGTCACTCTGGTCACCAGTATTCTAATTTGCAAAGAAAAGAACGTGGGAGTGCACATCTAGCCAAGTTTCTATGGGCTTAGCAATGGCTTTGTTTTCTCCTATTCCAGTTATGTGGAGACTTAGTTACATCTAGAGGAGTGGCTGAAAAGTACAGTCCCTTGCCTGGGAAGCCGCGTTCTAGCTACAGCTTTAGTCCTGGAGGCAGGTGAGTGGTTTTGCTGGCCATTCGTAGCCTTAGGCACAGCCGTCTTGTCTTACTACTATTTATTCGCAAACTTACTCTTAAGTAGAAAGTACTCAAACTCTTAGTTAATGGTTTAACTCAAAATCCAGAATCTCTTCTGAGGCTCACTGATTTTAGTTTTCAATGGTTGTAGTTTTTAATTTCTAAACTGGTAGGCAATTTATGAGTGCTTGCCTCTGATTTATAATATAGTGGGACACAATAGCCAAATACTCTTTTAATTTGGAAAATGAGATAAAGTATCAGATTCAAAGCAATTGTGGAACGGTCCTTGGGGACCTTGTGAGGATTCTGTCCCTAACAGTGGTCACATTACTTGGTTAGACCTGGATATAGATGTCAGGCAGAGGACTTCCTGTTTCACTGACCCTCGTGACTTCCCTACAAAAAAGTAATTCCATTTTCATTTTCCACATGACCACATCTGAGGTAGAAGTGGGGAGGTGTTCCTCCCGTGGAGTTGTGAAAACAGCTTTTTTTTTTGCTGTTACGAGGTTGGTGCCCTTCATTTTAAAGCCTCGCTTATGTTTCTTTTGCAGTACAATTTCCTAAAACACTCAAGCCTTTTTCTCTCTATGCTTCTAAGCTCTATATGCCAGGCACTACAACTAAGCCTTTTCTAGACCCGACTCTCAAAAGTTTTGTTTTCCCACAACTCTATCTATGTCTTGGTAATGGGGGTCATCTGAGACCAGCTGAAAATAAGACTGCCAAGTGCTACAACCAGATTATTGCTGCATGGCCAAGACCCCTTGTTGGGCCACTGACTGGGAGAGGGGTTTTACTAAGCTTCCTGTCTGTCACACATCTCAAAGTAACAGTTTTGAACCTTTTTCACTATTCAAGTTTGAGAAGCAATTGGCTTTTCTAATTCTGTGAGGTTCCTGGCATTTAAACTGGATTCCATTTCTGCCTGGAAACTGCCAAGTACTTCTTATGATACCCTGTGAAAAGCATCAAGAACAGCCAACCAGAGCCGGGGATTTAGCTCAGTGGCCTGAGTGCCACTGCCTGGCAAGTGCAAGGTCGTGAGTTTGATCCTTGGTACCAAAAAATAAAGATCATTTAAAAAAAAAAAAAGAAAAACAGCTAATCATTTAACATTCTGGCTGTTTTCAACTGCTTCCCCTAGTACTACTATCAGCCCAGTAGATGATAAAATATTGTCTGAAATCATACCTTACCTGTTTGTGACACACAAATGCCATACATGTTTAGTTTTCATAACAATATTTACTGCCTTCAGGACATCATTTTCTATACTGGACATACAGGTGACAAGTGTACTAGGGCCTACATCTAGTTCCCACCAAAAATGCTCATCGAATACACTGTGGTGGTACTAGCTTGATTTCTCTCCCTATTATGACAGTCTTGACATTTATCACAACAGTGTCAGAATAATGTTTAATGTCAGAATATTTTTTTCTTTACTAAGAACGCTGATGAAAGGACTGCAAGGAAGACCATCATACTTCTTATATAGTATGTCCTCCCAAAATTCACTGAATTTCTAACATGTAGTAAGGAGGCCCTCTTAGGGAGATAATTAGAAAGGAAGGTGGAGCCCTCAAAAACATGATTAGTGCCCTTATTAAAAAAAAAAAAATGACAGTGAGAGCAGTCTGCATCCAGGAAGAGGGCTTCACCAGAACTCAACCTGATTCTACTTTCTGCCTCCAGAATTATAAGAAATTCCTGCTGTTTCCCAGCCACTATTCTATGGTATTTTGTTATAGCAACTTGAACAGATTAGAGGCACACCTTTTCCCTGGTAGGACTTCCCTCAATACTGACACTGCCATTCCAAAAACTTCCCATTTTATATCCCCTTTGGGCATTACTGAACAGCGAGTTACTACAGATGGTAACCCCTTAACTGGAACTCGTTTAGAACTTGTTTTTCAACTTTTATGTAGTACGACAATTCAGCATGGCTTGGAGTAGCAGCTATAATCAAATATAACATTTCTTTATTAAGTGGGATGAAGAAAGACTACATAGTATAGATAAATGACCATGAAGGTTTAGGTGCCAGACTCATCATTTTGCTCATTTATAAAGAGAATTTGAGTCATTTTTAAGAAAATGGAAGGGTCCTGAGGCGGTAACACTGAATGAAATAAGCCAGATGCAAAAGATTAAATATTGCATGGTTTCTCTAGTTTGAGAGCCCCTCACCCTCCAAAAAGAGCAAAACAGACATGTTAAGAAAAGGGCGGTAGACTGTGGAGCTGGGAAGAGGCCTGGGGAAGGAGAAAGTGGGGCAGATGGCATGCAGATGGTCAAGGGGGGCTATGTACCTGCATCAATCCCCCAAACTGAACGTAACCCCCCTATATATTACACACAGGTACTAATGAATTTTTTTAATGCAAACTTTCATTGTGCAGAGATTTTTAGATTTTAGAATTGCACCAACAAAGCCTTTTGTAGAAAAGCAACCAGAATCATATAAGCATGTTCCTACCAGTTAATAATGCTGCATCTTTATTCCTGCCCTGAATTCTCTCCTCTTACACAAGTGAGAGTTAAATTATAGAATCTAAAGTTAAGTTTAAGGTCTAAGGCAAAAAAAAAAATGGCTCTTAATTCCTTAGAATACAAAACTTTTACTCTGCCCGATAATTTTGTTTTTTCCTATCTTGAGTTAACAGCCTCTGATAGTTGTCATCAGATACTTTTTCAGTGCTGACATAACCAAAATTATTATCACTGAACACCATAAATTGTTAATACCACTTGTAAACCATGAAAGAACAGAGACTACAATAATAGATTAAGAACTGGGAATAAGAATGACCCAAATGCCTCTTACCTACTTTATCCAAAAAACTAGTTACAAATGGATTATTTCACTAAAATTATAGATATATTATTAAAAGGGCAAGGATGTACATAACAGGAACTTTAACGTTGGCCCTCAGATATAACTGACCTTACAGTAAAGGACAGTGTTGCAGCATGATGACCAAACACAACACAACATGGTCATTCTATCATGTATTTATTTTACTTTAAATTTCATATCTTATGTGTAGATGGCTGGGCAAGTGCATTAAAACCTGAAAGTAACCCCAAATTTCACAGAGCATGTATATTTCCACAATTTAACAAATGCAAATATGTGGTAAGATTCTATGCTAGGTAACTTTCCAGTTTTCCTGGGGTCATCATCAAAACTACTCTTACTCTGCACACTGACCTCCAGAGACAAACTCCAAATATGTTTCCAAATGCTTCTTTTCTCTCATCAATTGCCTCATCTGACCTGTCAGAGTGGGTATAATTTTATTTTCTAAATACTCACAGCTGCTGCAGTATTAAAATGTAGGGGGGCAATATACTTTGGGAAAAATTATTGAAACTTATGAGTTAATGCCATTATATTTTGATAAAACATCCATGGAAAAGATTTAAGTACCCTTCTTAGACATCTGGTATTTTATCTATAAATCCTGCTATAGTTAAAACATATAGCTCAAACTAAAACTAGAACCAAAAACTATTCATAGGTGCCCAAAGATTAATATGTTTTTACTTGGAATATTTTTATTGAAAACAAAACTACTTTGGACTAGAACTCTACATTTTATTTTATTATGTTATGTTATGTTATTTTATATTTTATTTTATTATTATTTTTTGGTACCAGGGATTGAACTCACAACTGTGTGCTTGCAAGGTAGGCACTTATGCCACTGAGCTAAATCCCCAGCGAACTCTACATTTTAATGTACATTAAATTCACTGCTAGTGGTTCACTGTAACATGTAAGCAGTTCCATCCTGTGTCTCTTCCACATGGGGAATGACACTTCAAAAATACTACTAATTCTACTGACTTGATGTCCTCCTAGACAAATGGCCAACGAGTGCAGGGCTAGCTGCGAAACAGTTTCAAGAAAACAGAAGTTACTTTACCCTGGTGTGACTAAAGATTTCTACCAATTTATAAACGTTAGAACGTGGCAGTAGAGAAAAGTACTTACTTGTACTTTCAACTCTCTCAAACAGGAATTGAATAGTCTTCCTGGCTGTGCTTGGCTTCCATTAGTAAAAGGGACACTAAAGCCCTGAGGACTAACACATACCTATGGAAGGAGACGTCAGAGAACCAGACAGGTGGGCCCAGAGAGGGTGTGCGTGTCCCCGGAGGGATCCAGGCCTGTTCAACTCCAGATATTTAGCATTAAAGTGTTCTGTGGTATCAAAGGTTTGAATCCCCTATACCTGTTACCTGAACATAAAAAAAATTGTTGTTCAATAACAGATTCTAAGTGGAACGACACAGCTTCACTATAAAATAGTTCAGGGACTTTTGGTAACTTCTCTAACAAGAGGAGCTGTAACAGTAGCTACTCCCATCTACCTGACAGACAGCTTTGAATCTGTCCAGGAAAAAAGCAAAAAAAAAAGCAAGATGAAAATACAAAGCAGGAAGAACTGGTATTAGCCACTAGTCTCATAGCAGTAAACAAATCAAAGACTCTCCAATGAATTCACATGTTAAATAGGGTATAAATTAAACAGTAAAAATATGTAAATTTCATTTTCAAGAGCCATGAATGCACAAGAATTTTGTGAATGGGTTAAGCTATTCTGGAGTGAAACAATTAAAAAAGCTCAGAGAAAATCTGTACACTATAAATCTAGTATCTTTGTATTCCAATGTAAAATATTGTGCAATATTACCCAGCATCTCTGTGAATGACAGACATTTTACTAATGTTGGTCACCAAATCACCTCTTTAAAGCAATCTATAATTGAATTTGACCATAACTGTAATTTGACATAAACTGGGTCACATACAACACTTTCGATTGCTGATATAAGCAACGATAAGAAAGTTTATTGCATTTAGCTCCGTGTAACAGAACACACTCTCATTTTTATTATAAAACTACCACTTATCTTGTTTTAGCCATTTAAGTGGAAATTCCAGTAACAGACTTTTCCAAAAGCAGTGAGGTTGCTACATAGCATTTTTCTTGGTACAAACCAAAACTGTCTTCAAATTATTAAAAGTGTAACATCTAATAATATCAATCTCACAAATCTGATATGTAACTTCCCGTGTGCTAAAAAATTCCAAATTCAAAGAAGATGTAACTTTCAAGTTATTTTTTCCTGTGAAAAGAAAGTCTAAAATAAATATCTTAAAGAATAACATTGCTAGATATTTATAAACAGGATGTGTAGATTGATTGATTCCAGGTCAATTCTGGCACCGGGACTTTAAAATGCCAAATATCTTTCTCAGGAACTGAAACACTTCGATACAGTTTAGTCCTTTCGTACTTTTCTTTTGCGTAGTGACTTTGTTGGTCCATCTCCGGATCCTGTGCTGTCATCTGTTTCTTTTATCTGGAAAAAAGATTTATGGAAATGACAGTACATAATAGAGTTATTATTCTCTAAAATACATGTGTTAATGATCAAATGCTATCTTATGCACGTCCTTTCATGTAACTATGTTTTCATTTGCTCATAATTGGCATGATTACATTTTTAAACTAACCATCTGTATCGAATAAGCAATGATAAAGAACATTTTAACAGTTTCACTCATCACTGTGTTGAAGCTTTGAACTTGGTTTCACCATCACACTTAATGGCTATGTGATATATTCATTATGAAATAATAAACACTGACTATTCATCACAATATTTCTGTAATGAACTTGTGAGCTGGTTTTATAGACCTTTTCAGAACTTCTGGTATACAATACTTCCAGAGCAATGAGAAGAGAGGAACAGAAAAGAAATATCAAATTTATGTTTTGAGATTTTTTAAATTATTGTCCTTCCAGAATGTTAATGAAGATGCTACATGATATTATATAAAATAAAGTCATTATTACTTGTAAAGGTTATACTACACAAAATTTGACCTAACTGACAAATATATGTAAGAAGACTAAAAGACTGGAAGACAGAATTAAGATATTTTTAGAAATATATACAATGTTTTGTGAAACAGACAAAGCCAGAAGGCATTCAGGTAAATGACTGAAAGTATCTTATATTAAGAACATACAGCTGAAACAATGACTAAAAAATCTGCTCTGGGAGAAATGATTTTGACTTGGCTCCCTATAAATATGGATATCCATCCTAAAAAATACCCCCCAATGTTCTTTTAAAAACGTACAGGGAGTTAAGACCAGTAACAGGCTATGTATACTGAGAGAAAGTTTAAATACAGCTCTCAAAATAGATATAAAGCACATATCATCACAGGAGTCAGGCTAGGAAAGCTCCCCGCTCGCCCTCCCTCCGTGCGCAGCAGCCGTGTAGGCTGCAAACCTCGGGGTAAGAGCAGCTCGCACAGGCCTTAGAGAAGTAGAGGCCTTTGATTTACACTGGGTAAAGCAGCTCTGGTCCTCAGTTACACACTAGGATCAGAGGATTTCTGGTTCTGTAAGCCAAGCTGAAGAGAAAGGGTCGCTGTATATCAGAATACAAAAAGAGGTAGACATATGAAAGTAGAAAAAAGTTCTCATTCCTTAGATATTTGAGAAAAACACCATTATCAGGAGGACAGTGCTTCATTACTCATGAATGAAACACTTCAAAACCTGGCACCAAAGTATTGAGACAATGTTTTTACAAAAGCTATACAAAATTATCTTGTCATGAAGATTTTATTTTAAATGTTGAAATGATCTGTTTTAGACTTTCTAATGTCAATTTTTCTAGACATGGTTCTATATTTACATTTTGTAAAGCATAGGCTTAATCTATTGTATTACTGGGCACTAAGATATATGTTAGTCTTTTTGCCTTCTTTATGAATATGTTTTAAAAACAATATGGAGGCTCTTATGAAAGCTAGAAGAAGTATGCTAAAAACTCTTTCACAAACAAAATCAGTGCTTTTATTGAAATAATACTTTATGAGTAACAATTACTCATGGAAACTTGCTTACCTCATCCTCCGACCCAGACTTATTTGATATGTTCCCCTCTTCTTGCACTCCTATGACTTCAACTTCTTCTTCTTCTTCTGCTTCTTCTTCTTCACTCTTTTGCTCAAGTTCACTTTCCTCTTCTAGAACACAGAGTTTATTAAAGACAAAACTCAGTGAATGAGAATTTTGCTACTGACAAAATATAATTAAGGGGATTTGAATTTGAACATTTAAAACTGATTTCTGAGTTTAAAAATTTTTAAAATTGTAAAACCTCATTATTTTACCACTTTTTATAAATCATCTTACTTGAGGTAAGGGATAAGTTTATAGTCTTGCATGCAATATGAAAACCAAAGAACTACCATCATTCTTGTGTTCCTGTCTTAGGATTAGGGGCTACTCCCCTGAGCTTTTGGTGATCTCTGTATCCTTCCATATGCTGTGTATCTATAACTTTGCAGACACTATCATGGAATTTTTTTTTAATTTACCAACTCTTATAGATTCCATTTAACCAAACCTCCAACTTTGTCTCCACCACTGTATCAAAACATTTAGCATTCCCTGAGAACTATATAAAATCAAGACCCCTAGAAACTATATATGGTCAAAGCTATACAAAGTCAAAGCAAACTGAGTTTGGGGAAAGGGAAGTCAACAATCACCTCTGCCTCCCCCATGTGTTTCCACGTGCACAGTGTGGAACAATGTGGACATGTGGACATGCTTTCCCCAGTTAGGCCCTTCTGCTACTGAACTAGTCCAGTAAGAGCAGTATATAAACAACCTCTAAGGCTGCTCAAAACACCAATGTGCTTATAAAGATAAGACTCTGAGAACTTACACTGTAAAGAGTTTTATTTCATTTTGTTTTATTTTTTTTTTTGGTACTGGGACTCAAACTCAGACCTTGGGCTTGCCAGGCAGGTGCTTGTGTCACTGAGTTATCTCTAGCCCTATAATGAGTTTTAGATTCACACAGACACAGACACAGACACAGACACACACACACCCCTTATAATCAAGTTCAACAGCTAGTTATTTCAAAGTGTGTGTGTGCATTGGAAACATTATAAATATGTGTGTAGTTTTAAAAAGAAGAGCCTAGGCCGGGCACAAGAGCATATACCTGTCATCCCAGCACTCGGGAGACTGAGGCAGGAGAATCACTTCAAGTCTGAAGCCAGCCTGGGATACATAGTGAATTCAAGGCCTGTCTAAACTACATAGCAAGACCCTGTCTCAAAAATAATAAATAAAAATTAAAAAGGAGCTTAGAATTTAAGTCCACTGTTATGCCAACTACTAAGTTAAAAACAACACTTCAAGTCATTAGCTGTTAAAATCATTTGTTGCTTACTCTGGAATTCGGCGTGGGGCACTTGGTACATTAATATTCTTATTTCTACCTAGATATGCATAAGGAGGTCTCAAGTGAGAGCCACCAAATAACCCCAGCCACTCAGATATAACACCTTCATAGCTCTGTGCAGAGGGGGAAGGGGACACAGTACTTACCTTCAGGAACTATTTTATATGACAACAGTCTGATAAACAGTGGCCACTGGCAGAAGAGCTAATGATGGTTTTACTGCTGTAACCACTTGCCTTATACCTCTTCTTCCTCCACAGAGGCCAAACACATACTTTGCATTTCATCGTCTTTATCCTAAAGAGGCAAGACATGTCCTTGCACCTAGCTATGGCATGCAGGACTCATAATGGCTAGGCTCCGAAGCAACTGAGCGCTATTTGAATCTTTCACCCAAAACAAACGACTGTAAACTGAAGAGAGGACCCTTCCTCCTCACTGCCGTAGTCATATATTCATAAATAAATCATAATCATCACACTACCTTTTTCAGGAATTTCACCATCACTTTGTTTGTTTTTTTCCTCCAAGTCCACTGGCTTCTCCAGGGCTGCTTTTTCTTCCTTAACTTCTTGCTCCAGTGCTCCCTTTGTTTGTAGTTTACATAAGGCCTTTTTTTTATACTCTGTGTCTTCATATTTTTTCTGCAGTAATTTAACATAAGCCATTTTTACTGAAAGCAAAACACTGTCTAAAAATGTTTCTCTTTGTAATAACTGATAACATATTCAGTAAAAATTACAGAAAAATTACTTTATCATTTTTAGAATCACTCGTTCAATCACAGAACTCAACATTAACAAATCTGAAAAAGAAAGTCAAAGGAAGTTCTTTTACCTTTACTTTTCTTGGCCAACAAAACGATGTAATTAGTATGACTAGAAGAATTACTACTACGGCAATCACAACGAAAACGAGCCAAAGCCACGAGTGCTCTTCGGCAGCTGTCATTAACTGCTTAAACACACCAGGCTGCAGCAGAAGCAAGCATACAGATGTGATTTATACTTCACAGCTCCCCGCTTGGAAGAGCAGTCCACCAGAATGGTGCATTTTACCTAGACATTTCACATTAGAGCTGATGGAACTGTAATCAAAGAGATCTTTTATTTTCCCATCTTACACTTTGTAAGGAAGACTTGAACTATCATCACTCAGTGAGACTGTGCACTAGGAGGAATATTACTACAAAAGTGAAAACACCTAGATTACCAGCCAGCACATTGACACTTTTTTTGGTTAACTCCCAGAATATAACTACTTTTTATAGATATATTAGCTGGTTCATTGAGAAGGATGCAACTCTTTGATAAGTCATTCTATACTTTTAAAGAAGTGACTAATAAAATCACACTTGAGACTGTGATTTTTTTTCTGTATAAACAGATTTCACATATGAATGTCAATAAGGAAAATGTTTATCTTATTAAAATAAAATGCAAGGCCACCAAAAAATTCATTTTTACCTACTCTTCTGATAGTTGCTGTTAGTGTCCAAAGAAAGAAGGTATCAATTTTTCTTTATCATTAACTGATTTTAATGATGTACTGTGCTGAAATATTGAGCCTACTCCTTTCTAAACAGTCTAAAAATATGGGGGGGAAACTGGAACATAATTTAATAATGTTAATTCTTTGTATTTCTCTAAAAGAAAAGTACTTAAAATGAGTATACATTATTGCTACCACTTAGGACTTGAGTTGGTAAGAAGACAAAGATACTAAGAAGTTTCGTTTCTATCATTTAAAGGCATTAAATCCCATTAAAGCTGTGATAATTTAATGAACAGCAGTAGACACATCCAAACATAATTCATTATATAGTCTAAATTAAAAATCACAATACAGAAAAGCTAAATAGTCTGTCCACATACTTATTCCAGTGTATTTCCTTGGCATTTAGTAATTATTGCATACTGGCCGTTAACAGGCCCATTTGTATAACCTGTAAGCGGTCACAGAACCAAGTCCTAACATTGGTCTACATGGTTACACTGCTACCGCTGTGGTCACTACCATACCTCATTAGCATTTGCAACCAGTACTTTAAATCTCCAGCTGTCTTCAGCCCAGCGATCTGCTACTTCTTTTTCTGAACAGATAATAAAATTATCAAAATAGATGTCAGAGGACATAGACCAAAGCTCTAAACCAAGAGCACAAAAAGAAGTCAGAAGAAATGGATGATCATCTTCAAAATAATCTGGATTAGGAATTTTTTGAGGACTCCAGATTCCCTGAAAAAAAAAACAAAACAATAATTGAAGACATTTTCAAATAAAATAATTTCATTGAAATGCTGATCAAAAAGTAGCTGCTGTTCTACTTTGCATGCTTTAATTTTGTAACTTGAACAAGTATTTCCATGATGACAGTATGTAATTTATCAACTAGTGATTTCTTAGTGTTTTTTTTTCTTTTTTCCCTTTGGAATTCTGTATTATTGCTATCCTTTTTTCTGTATTGCTTTCTCTTTAAATAAAAAAAGTAGCTGCTGACAAAGAAATTAGCAATAAGAAGCAGGTAACAAAAATATAAATGGTATCAATTCATTAATAATGTATTGGGAAAACTCTTGTTTATTCTGTTTCTGTTCATGCATTCTCTATGAGTAATACTTTTAACTGCAAAAAAAAAAGCAAAGTGAAAATCCAACACATAGAAACCTGAGGAAATTTCACAACTGATTATTTTGAGCAATTTTTTAGACTTAGTGACAGTTTCTGGGTCAAGACGTTGTTAAGCCCAATGCAGAAAGATCATTATATAGCAAAAATAGAACCCCTCCTGCATGACGCATCATTAATCAATCACAGTGAACTTCAGAATAGTTGCTCAATATGAAAGTCCATGAGACCTTTAAATGGCTACCCTGTCAATCAGGTGGAATTAACTCAACAGCTCACTCCCTAAGTGACTGCTCTATCACATATATTTATTCTGTGCCACGCACTGTGCTAGATACCAAAGACACAAGTCAATCAAGACACACACTGTTTCTGTATTATGGGGTTTAAAGTGTAATGAGAAAGATACACATTACACAAAACCATTACCAAAAGAAACATCTTATGGTACATACTTTGAAGAAACACTACAGTGAATAATTAGAATATGCAACTCAACGTATATATAATGTTAGAAAACGTCAATGAATAACTACAACAATAAAACTAGAGAATTAAATGAATAATATAGGAAATTTTGATATAAAAATGTAGATACATTCAAACTATGTCTGCTCATATTTTAAACATTCTGAATTTTAATAATGCTAAAATATAAGGTACACAGGGGCACCTTAACTCAGTGGCACAAGCACCTGCCTGGCAAGCATGTAAAATATACATTCTGAGTTCTTTTTTATGTTTATCTCTAAAACAAAACTCTACAGTAGAACATATTTCAATAACATAATATCTTTAATCACAAAATTATGTCTAAACTTCTAAAAACACAATGATTTGTGTCAAAAGTCCCCAGGACATAAATTAATGATTAGACTGTATCTGATATTGTCTTTGGAGAAGAAAAAAATGGTTTTTTGGAGAAGAATAGGAAAGAGGGTAAGGAGGATTGACCTTCTGGCCAGGTTGGGTAAAGCTAGGAGTAAAAGCAAAAAAACAAACAAACAAAAAAAGAGTACACACAACTTGTAGGTACAGTAAAGGATTTCCAAAGTGTACACAATATATTAGTCTCCAGGATGTTAATAGTTAATACGATCGCTAAAACTTTTGAGTAGAAATTAAGTTGGTGAATATTCCAGATATTATATATAAATGCCAGTGTTTTCTAAGTACTGTGTGTTACAGGCTGTTTATCCATGGCCCTAAGAGCTCTAGGCAGTGCAATGAGAGCATATTAGCCACATCACTTTAGCCTCTTCAGAAAGCTGTAGTCCTGCACATATTTCAGATTTTGCATTAATGCCAGCAATCAGTCAGGCAATGTATGAAAGGGTATGTGTTGCAGTCCATTTGTATCAATATTTTTCCTTTGTACAGATTTCATCTTTTATATACACTGCAGTTCTCTTTTAAGTAAAAAATATTTTGCTGTTTTATATATAACAATGAACAATATACACATGATATCTTAAGAGTATTATTGCTTCAACTTTTAAAAACTTGGTCAATATTTATGCTTTAGCACCAAGTTACATGGTATTATGGAAATGTTTATTGTCTTAGTAATAAATCAATGGATCAATGGTTTTGAAGATGAAGTATTTAGTCAATAAGGATTCAACTTGATATTTTAAAAAGTATATATTTCAATTATTTGGAAGAAAAAGAAGAAAATGTAAGATTTTGAACTTTGAAAAAAAAGGATAAAATCTGACAACTGAATGTAAAACATACCCTGTAATACAGATAACTGTTTATTTAGCAAAAAAAATATATATATATATAGAGAGAGAGAGAGAGAGAGAGCTACTTTTTTTTTTCTTTTTTTTTTTTGGTACTGGGGATCCAACTCGTGACCTCACGCTTGCCAGGCAGGCAGGCGCTTATGCCACTGAGCTAAATCCCCGGCCCTCTGTAGAGCTACTTAAACTATCACATGAAGTAAAGGAATGTGAACATTTATTATAATAGGCTCAATAAAGTCAATATATCACCTTCCCCCCAAACCAATTTTATATTCCACATGAGCATCACAAGAGATAATGGTATAAGGTGATTTATCTTCAGCTCTTAATTTTATTATCCTAGAATAAAACAATGCTTTTTAAATTTAAATTAGGTGAGGTCTATTTTCTTTGACTCCATGGAATTCTGAACCAAGCATCTAAAAGGTAACATAACATTACTGATAATTAGATGTATAAGATAAAAAAAAAAGCCCAACATTTTTAAACTTTACTTGGAACAACTGGTTATTACCTGGTAGTTAGGATTATTGATCATTGGTGGTCTCCATACTCCTTTGTATTTTGGATTATCTATCATAGGAGGTTTCCACTCACCACATCCAATCCGACAAGCTGGATTAGGAATATAAGATGCCTCCCATTCTCCGTCCATATCTTCATTCCTTAAGATGCCATAATAAAACAAATATAGTAACTGCAAGTCTCTCCCATTGGCCATTTAAACTAGCCACAAAAAAAGAAGAAAGAAATAATGACATTTGAAGGTGAAGAATGCTTACCAGTCACTAGGTTTTTCAGAGTCAGGATTTGGGATAAATTTTGGTTCATTATCAAGCCAACCATCAGGTTTAACAGCACTTGAGTCTTCTATTTGGGGAGGTTCACTTTCATCCCTATAAAAATATTTTACATTAATAATTGTTCGAGACAGGTGTAGTGGTGCACAATTGTAATTTCAGAACTAGGAATAGCTGAGGCAGGAGGAGATCACAAACTTGAGTCTAACCTGGACAACGTAGGGGGACCCAGTCTTAAATGGAAACGAAGGGAAGAGGGGCTAGGAATGTAGCTCAGTGTAAGGACATTGGTTTAATCCCCAGCACCACCAAAAAAATCGTTCAAAAAGTTCTAAAATTCTAGTGTTACAAAATTTGGAAGACATACTGACAGTATATATACTACCCTTCTGTACTTGTGCCTAACCTCTCCCTACTTCTAATCCACCTAAGGCTTCTGTTAATTTGCCATTTTTTTGTGTACACTCCCTGTGGAGTTGCATACACCTATGTGTATATTTATACAAATGATAGCATTCCATACATAGTACATTAGACCTTGCTTTTGCCACTTATAAGCTCAAGTCACTCAACATCTGCTCTATTCTTAACAGTTGTATAATTTTATATTTTGTGGATGTACTGTAACTTAGAGCAGTGTTCCCAAAGTTTTATTATTATAACAATGTCAGGAGTCAGGGATATGGCTCAGCAGCATAAGTGCCTGCCTGACAAGTGTAAGGTCCTGAGTGCGATTCACAAAAACAAAAAACAAAACAACAACAAAAAACAATGTTATAATGAGTATCAGAAAATATGTGTCATTTCTTACCTATGAGTATATGTGCATTCTAAATTTTGATGTCCAATTACTCTCTATATTTCCAGTAAAGAAATTAGTCCTCTGAGCTATGGAAATTTAAAATGCAATTTTCCCAGTTGGTTGTGTATCTGCTGATAGCTTTTTTTTTTTTTTTTTGCTATACACACACCTTTTATTTTCAAACTGTTTTATTAAAATTTTTCATGGTTCTTGAAAACTTACTCTAGTATTTAAAATTTTTTTGAATTGTAATGTTTTTATTAAAAACACTAACTTGTCAAGTAAATCCTAAAGTATATGAACATAATTACAGTTAGTACAGAACAGAACTAATAGTTCCTTAGAGGAAGTAGACAATTTAAAGAGGCTTCTTTGCAATTTTCCAAACAAAACGTGAGTTCTAAAATTATAAGAGCCAAATCTATAAATGTCCAGACTTGAACTTACCTGGTATCAATGCTAGACTGAGCCTCTTGAGTCATCAGAGAAATCAGAAGTTAAAATTTAAGAAACCTTTCTTTCAGCACTTTATAAAACAAATACGATACAATTCACCAGTCTGAAGATGCTGTCACCTGCAGTTCCTTGCATTTAAGGGCAAACTTGCTCTTTATGAGTAAGTATAAAGTGATATTACTTTATATGAGAGGCAGTTCTGCCTTTCCTAATAGTATAAATGCACAGAGATGGTGCAAAGACATGATTTTTAAAAGTCACACTGCTTTTTCTACCTTACAGAAAGAACTTCCCTATAACACTCTGCCTGAAAGCAAGAGCATTTTTACTATAATCAGTACCTCTCCTAATCCATAAGGGAGATGACAACTTAACATCTTTGGTTTTATTCCAGAAAATACACAGTGTTCTGGAAGGAAGTACATAATTCCAGTGTTTATAAATGATAAGAACTTATTTGGAATGGACACTTCCCAAAACAAAGCACAAAATCTGGTTTAAAAGCAATGAGCAAATCCTTGGTAATCTGTAACATGATCTAAAGCAGTCCAACACACACTAAAGTGAAATACTCCTCAAGAAAAAAAGATGACTGTACAAATACTTGAAGAAATAATAGCTAAGTATTATTTAAATTTGATGCAAACTATAAATTCAAAATTCAAGAAGCTAATAACAGACACAAAGCCATGTAAAAATATGAAGAAGACCACACCAAGGCACAACTAAGTCAAAGATGAAAACTGGTGATAAAACAAATCTTAAAAGCCAGCTGAGAATAAATGATCTATTAGTAAGAGAGAAAAGTTGAGAATAAAAACTGACAAAAGATACACTGGATGCCCCAAGAAAAGGGACATTTGCTGAAAAATAGCTATTCCCTCTTGGTTGGTAATGAAAATATCCTTTTAAGAATGAAGACCAAAAAAGAATATTTCAGACAAAATTGAGAGAATTTAATAACAAGAGACATCTATCTCTATCTATCTATCTATCTATCTATCTATCAAGGAACTTTTTCAGGCAAGAGGAAAAAGACAACACATGGAAATTTGTATCTTCCCAGAAGGAAGAACAACACCATGTATGGTAAATATGTAGATAAACACAAGGATTTTCTTTTCATACAACTGAAAGGTACTTAGGGAAGAATAAAAATGCATGGTCTTCAGCATCTATGTAGAATTATGAAAGTAGCACAAAGAATAAAATGGGAAACATATAAGAAGGAGGTTAAATTACAAGGAAGCTGTACTATTTTTTAAAGGTAGACTGAGATCAGTTACAAATGTGTACTGTAAGCAATCAGCAAAATAATAAACCAGAGAGGAAAAGTTGTAGGGCTAAAAGAAAAAATAAAATGGACTACACTGACGGAAGATTGTAACTGAAAAGAAGTTTTTATAAAGGATCACAGCGTAAGGGGCAAATAGGAAGCTAGCAGTGAGGAGGTAGGCTCAGCATACCATACCAATGACAGCACTAAATGTGGATGGCTCAGACATGCCAGCTACGAAGGAAGACCCCAAGACAGGCTGCCAGGAAGAAGTCACTTGAAAACTAAAGGCAAGTACAAGCTGCAGAGAGAAGTTGAGAATAACACTGAATATAAACAAAGCAGGAGCACTGATCTAACATTGAGCCAAGTAGACGTCAATACAGAAAGTATTACAAAATTTATAAAGAAATACATTTATAATAATGAAGGGCCTCCGTGTGCTGAGTGGTGCAAGCTAAAGGTGTGCACAGCAAACTCTACCTAGCCGTGCAGCCTCGGTACCTCACTTAGAACCTGGCAGGGCCCCACCCAGCGACCCCAAGCAGCTAGGGAGCTTTGGTGTGCCATGTGGGGTGTGCTGAAGATCCACCCAGCATACTCCTGCATTTGGGGAGCCTTCGAGTGCCACTAGGGACCTGGTAAGGCCCGCCTAACAACCCCTACTCAACTGGGGAAGCTTCCTACAGTACAGACAGCCATCCTCAACCCAGGAAACAACTGCAACTTTTCATTCGGCTGCCCCAGGGGAATACAGGAAAATAACAAAATGAAAGAGCAACATGCAATCTCAAACCTCTAGTCCATCCCAAACAAGCCTAGGAGACATGGACATAGAAGAAAGTGTAAGCCATACACCTGAAACTTTTGAAATGATAACAACTGAAGTAAAGAAACAACTCCATGAAGCTGCAAAAGAACTCAGATCAGAAATAACCTCCCAGGTAAAATAAGAAATGACAGACATAATAAAAGCAATGCTGAACACATTTAAAGAAGACATAGTTAAAAAGATAGAGGAGCACTGCAAAAAGATTGAAACCTTGAATGAACAATATAAGACAGAAACAGAATGCATGAAACGGATTCAAAGAGATATCCAGGAAATCAAAAATTTCATTGAAAGCTGGCAAAACCACCTAGGTGAATGTGAAAACATACTTTCAGACCTCGAAGACAAGACTGCAGCTAGTGAACAAGAAAGGAAAGATCTTTTAATAACAACAAGGAATCAGGAAATAATTCAACAGTTACAAGATGATGCGAAGAAAAGCAATATAAGATTGATGGGTGTCAATGGAAAGGTGACAACACAAATGATATAAAAAGACTATTTACAGAAGTAATAGCCAAACACGAGGAAACTGATATACACGTAAAGAGAAGTATATAGAACTCCAATTAGCCATAACTAAAATAAATCCACACCCAGACATATAATAACCAACATCCCAGAAATCCAATATAAGAGTAGAATATTAAAAGCTGTTAAAGAAAAGAAACAAATCATCTATAAAGGAAAGCCCATCAGAATCATAACAGACTTCTTAACACATACAATCAAGTCAAGAAAAGCATGGAGTGAAGTATTTCAAATTCTAAAGAAAAAATGACTTCTAACCCAGATTGATGTACCTTGCAAAACTATCCTTCAAAATCAGTGTAGAAATAAGATACTCCTATGACAAAGAACAGCTGAAGAACTTCATGACCACCAAACCAACCCTACAAAGAATATTGCAAGACATTCTAGATAGACATAAAAATAACTATGACTTCAAGAACACCAACAGAAAAAACCACCAAGCAGGGCAAACTATTAAACAGAGGGGGAAGGTAAAGAATTAACAGCAGAAAGATAACATACAAAAATAAGCCAATATATATCAGTTATAACCATTAATGTAAATGGCCTCAATTCACCAATTAAATGAAACAGACTGGCAGAGTGGATCAAGAAACAATGTCCAGCCGTATGCTGTATAAATCCATCTAACCCAACAGAAAAATTCATAGATTGAAAGTCAAAGGATGGAAAATAATCCTTCATGTAACAAGAGCCCCCCAAAAATCAGGGGTAGCTATTGTTTTCAGACAATGTGAACTTCAAATCAAAAATGACCAAAAGCTCTATAAAACAAATATTAATAGAGATGAAAAGTTAAATAAGCAATAACATTCTCCCTGTGTGTCTCTGGCCAAATGCTCCTCTTAGAAGACTATCAGTTGTATCAGATTGATGGCCTACAGGCCCAACCTTATGACTTCCTCTTATCTTGACTATATTTCCAAAATAAGCCACAATCGTGGGCGTTGGCAAACAGGAGTATTTGAAGGACACTGCTAACTCACTGTGATTTATGTCTCCTTTACAATCTCTCCTTCTCCTCTCCTTTGCTCCATCTGCTAAAGTGAGCAGGTGTGGTGTGAGTAATTCTCTAGAAAGGTCTACACTGCAAGGAACTCTGCAATGTGGTAAGATGCTGGCCATTATTCACCAAGGAACTGAGACTCCCAGTCCAACAACAATTCAGTTCCCCCAAGGAACTGAAGCTTGCCGAAAACCTCCTGAGTGAGACTGAGAGTGGACCCACCAGCAGTGGAGCCCTGAGTTAACTACAGCCTTGGCTGATGCTCTAAGTGTGCCCTTGTGAGACACAGAGCCAGCGGACCAACTAAGCTGTACTCAGATTCCTCACTCAGAAACTGTGAGAAAATAACGCTGTTTGAAGTCATCACATTTTGGGTGTAATTTATAATACACCAATAGATAACTAATACAAATTTTTTATCCAGAATATAAAAAACTGTTACTCTGACATTTTGGAATAGCCAAAATAAGAACATACAGTATCAAATACTCTAAACATTCAGCAACTGGAGCTATTATACAGTGCTGGTGCAAACGCAAAATGGTACAGCCCTTTAGAAGACTTTGGCAGTTTCTCATAAATTTAAACATCCATTTCCCATACAAACAAGCAATCTAGTCCTACGTATTTATCACCAAAAAGAGAAAACTTGACACACAGTGCTGTCTAAAAATGTTATCATAAATTTATTTGTAATTGCACAAAACTGGAAATCACAAAATTAGCACCCACACATGTATGGATAAATAAATTATCCCCATAAATGAATGCTATTCACCAATAAAACAAAACTAATTCCTGGTACATGAACAATAAATAAATGCATCTCAAAATCATTATTTTATGTGAAATACTATAAAAGCAAAAACCATTTACTGTATGATTCCATTTAATATGTTTTGGAAAAGGCAAAACTATAGGAACAGAAATCAGATGACTGGTTGCAGGAGTTAAGAGCAGGCGGAGAGGATGGATTACAAAAGGATACGAGAGAGTTTCGGGGATGGTGGCAGCGCTGGAGACTGCGGAGGTGGCCACATCACTGTTCATCAAAATCATGAAATGTGTATCTAAAATGAACCTAACTATGAAAATTATATCTGAATGAATCTGACAAGGAAAAAATATTCTAGAACTCAGAATACAAAAAGGATATTACTGACCAAATGTATTATAAGGTTATCCCAACATTACAAAATCAATCACTGTAATTCACTATCCTAAGAAAATAAGGAAGAAAACCCATAGAGTAATCCTAATAAATGTATAGAAAATATTTTATGAGTATAAAACCCACCACCCAATCACAGGGAGACTCTTAGCAAACTAAGAGCAGACCATTTTACTCTCGGTAGTCACATTCATAGCCTTGTATACCCCTCTCAATTACACCAGGAGTGGGCAGTGTGACAAACAGTACAACTCAAGTGACAATGTGTTACTTCTGGATCAGTTTCCAAGAGACCCCACCATTCATGTGGTTACCCTCTCCTCCTCTCAGATCCCTCCATCTAGGGAAGCAGCCTGCCTTGGCTTGAGCAGACTAAAAGAGAGGCCCAGGCAGGCAGGGAGTGACACTTCTCGGCATCAGCTACTTGAGCCAGTTGGGAGCAGCCCTGAGCTCTGGTTGACAGCCCAGGGGCACGCACCCTGAGGAGGTATCCTGGGCCAGAGCCAGGGCCCCTTGGCCCAGACTCCTGGCTCCCAGAAACCATGTGAGATAATAAATACCTGCTGTCTTCAACTGCTGAGTTTTGGGGTAATTTGTTACACAATAATAGATAATGTATAGGGTGCGTTAAATACAAAAAGCACAAACTACTTAGCAATACGGTAACTGAGAGTTAACCCAATCAGCAGGGGATAAAGGACAAAGACTCCTAGAATAAAAGTAGTATGATCTTTACGGGGAAATCACAAAACATTTTTGAAGAACAAAGACTACCTTAGCAAATGGAGAGATATACAGGTATTTCTCACCATCTCAACTCAAGTTATAGGAACTCTGGAAATGGACACATTTAAGAAAAATACTCATGACCCTGTAGAATGGAAACAACACAAATACTCCGCGAGTGAAAAATGGGTGTTTAAGCATACTGGTGTTTATGAATCCTACAGAGTTCTATAGAATGTTGAGGACAGGTCTATTTTAAAGCCAAGAAATTATTAACTGAAAAAGACTTGCAACTATGTAAAATATTCACACAATACAACAAAGAACCAAACAAACAAATTTGAAATTAAAAATTAAGGTGCTGGTGTGTTAGACTCATTAATTTTTCCATATACTACTGAGACCATAAAAAATATATGTAATAAACACATATTACAAAATGCAACAAAATAAAAATATTAACTATAATAAAAATTTAAAGATAGGGAAGCACAAAATCCATTTTCCGTAAAATAGTCAAAATAAGGAGTTCTGATTTTAAAAGTGGGAGATTTTGAGATCTTTAAAATTAGAAGTTTACACTGGTTGTAAACTTCACTTATATGTTATGTATCATTATTTTTTCCAAATACAAATATAACACATGGCAACACAATCCTTTGCTTACCAATCTTCTGGCTTGACGGCAGTAGGGTCAGGAATCTTTAGTCTTTCGTCCCATTCATCAGGTTTTTTATCATTGGGATCCTCAATTTCTCTGGGAGGATTGACAGGAGGAACTACATCTTCTAAAAGATTTCCTTTGTTTACAACTATTTGATCAATTAATATTTCAAATGTGTCATCTGGATTCATTACTAAAAAAACACACATTTTATATTTATTTTTATAGAACATTTATCTTAACCTTCTAAATAATAAAACTGCCTAAGCTTCATCGACAAAAGTTTAGAGGAAATAGAGGAAAATCAGATAAAATAAATCAAAATATGGTGAAACGGCTAGATATGAGACTTCCTAAAATAAAGATAATATTTTGTCCTAAACTACGTTTTTAACACTAAAACCCTCCATTATACCTCAGACAGGAAATATCCAGTAGTTTACTTTGTCTGGAACTCACAACCAGTCTGTCTGGAACAAAGATATGGTCCAGGGTTTTTTTATTTTTATTTATTTATTTTTGCATCACTGAGGATTGAACCTAGGGCTTTGCACATGCTAGGTAAGCACTCTAACACTGAGCTGCATCTTCAACCCTTTTTAATTTTTATTTTGAGACTTGCTAAATTGTCCATTGTGTGTCCTCAAATTTGTGATCTTCCTGCCTCAGCTTCTTGAGTAGCTAGGACTACAGGTGTGAGTCACCGTGCCTGACTTCTTTGGGATCTTTACATTTTCAAAAGCAACCTCAAAAAGTTGTAAGTACACTGCAAAGAACTCAATTTTTTTCCCCTGAACCACTTGCAAACATTACTGACTTTATACACACCACCTCTGAATGTTTTAACAAATAATTTCTACAAACAAGGACATTCTGCTAAATAAACCCAACCCAGCCACCAAAATTAGGAGATTAAAACTGCCACGTTACTAGCATTTCAGAAATCTTTAAAGACTCAACGGCATTTCAAATTCAATGCCTGCAGCACTTCATGTCTTAAAGATAATTTAAAACATTCAAGCTTATACTTACCCACGTTTCTAGGAAAATTCTAACCTCCTGAAAGTTTCCCTGCCAAAAATCTCATGAAGGACTTCTTATTTTTTGTAATGATAAAAAAAAAGATCTGTGTTTCACCTAACTAAAATTTAGGTCTTTGCAAAAGATGATGATGAAAACAGCTGCTTAACCTCTGGTTTCAAAGAAGCAGAAACTGTCAGAATCATCCTGACTTAGCCAGTGAAGTCGGGGAGAACTTGAAGAAAAACAGCCCTGAAGCACTAACAGTCTCCAGAGGTTCCAGGCACAGCAATGACGAATCATTCAGATCAAAACCCTCTTATTTACTTAATTAAAACTCTGGGTGTTAGCAGACAGTTGCTCAATGCTTTTCCCTTTATGATTAGGTATGTGCTGCGACCACAACAGGGTGACACAACTGCTGCAGAGCAAAGTCTAACACTTCTGCCTGGCGATTAGTACCACCTCTTGTGCAACTCGATTTTCTAGTGTCCTGTTCTTACAGCAGCACAGTCACAGTGTGTTCCTGTGCTCTTTCTTCCCTCCTATCTCCCACATTCCATCCACATCTGAAGACAAGTTCAACCTTTGCTAGTTTTCTCCTAGCGTCCAAGCTGGAGTAACACCGCCTTTGAACCCCTGACTGTTCCTCACCAGTACCTCTCATCTGGCCCTTTATTTTCTACCTGTGCTGTCACTATGTACATCTTCAAAGCAGAGGTACATTTATTTTCCTTCAAAGCAGGGGCCATGAAAACATTTGTAGTTAGCGAATATTTTTGAATTAATAAATGAATTAAAAGAGTGTACCCAGTGTATAAAGATGAGTCTTCTTGTCTGTAAAGAATTTTTTAAGGTCTACACTTGGAGGTTTGGCATGTTTCTCTTCAAAAACTCCAGTTTTGGGATGTCTATGTCTGAAGATAAAATGAAGTTGATAATCTTCTCCGCATTTATCTGGTCCAAACATGATGGTATAAGGTGTTTTATCATAAAAGTTTTCCTTTAAAGAGAGAGAAGTGCAGGTATTAGTCCTCAATTACAAAATATTTAATTTCTCTAGTCTACCCAATTGATTAGAGTTTACAAAATATATTAAATGCTAATTTACCAAGTAACTATTTAGCACAAGTGATAATAAAGGATATGGAGAAAATGACAAATTTTATTTCAAAAAATTTTTTTGAAAAGTACACTACTTCCTTCCTGTATCCATAGATGCTGAAATTATCTTAGCAACATCCTAAAAACCTTTATTTACCATATGTTAGTCTTTAGGTTCCATTTTATTGAGAAGAATTAGAAGAAAGCATATTTATTTCCTTAATAATAAACTGATTATTATTATTATTATTGTTATTCAGGAAGACACCAGAAAATTACCCTTTTGTGTACAAAATGAAGAGATTAAGACACAAAAGTAGTACCCTGTTTGGGTAGCAATTTCTCTTCATATGGCATGGAACAGGGCTTAAAGATTATGGGGTCTGGACTTGGATTCTGAAGTCCAAACGCTAGCACTGCCACTTAGACTAGCTGTTTGTAGCCCTAGGTAAAATTTTAACCTCTCTGTGCCTCCATTTCATTACCTCTAAAGTATGGAGAGAATAGTGTTTACTGTAAGATTTCTCTGGGGATTAAGTTAATCAGATCAAGTTTCTATAGGAATGTTTGGCATTAAATTTTTTTTGTCATTCTAACTTCAGGTGATCATTCCTTACATCTAAAACAAGAACTTCAACACAAATGGCTTCCCTTTTACTGGATCCTAAATGTTAGTAGCACATAAAGACTTCGATCCACATTCCATAGTTTATGCATAAAGGAGCAATCAGACAAGTATCTCACTGACACCTTATTTATTTAATTTCAGTTACATGTCAAAATCTGACAGTCTACTGCAGAGGAATGCTGTAAATGTCTTTAACCTTCAAATGGTCTTTATACAATCTTTAGAATTATAAGGCTACTTTATCAAGAAATTTTTTAAAAATTATTTTCTGTGGGCTGCCAATGCCTGAACACTTTTTTATTTGGTTTTTGGTCACTTTATTTCACTACTTTGCTCTGATTATGTTACCTCTCTAAATAAACTTATGATTCTTATTTTGTAAAGAACTCTAAATGGATATTTCAAAAGCAGTTAAAAGCACCATATCATTTTTAAATTTATAGATGGGGTAGGGTTTTTATTCGGCTCAATATTACAAAATTAATGCCTTCCAATAACCTAGCTTTATATGAAACTAGTAGGCAAATTGTGAAAGCTACAAAATTTCATGTTGGAAAAAGACATTCAAAGTTCTTTCCAATTTCAGTTAAAAATAAAAATTTTAATTGTGTTAGTCCTTAAAAATACTTACTAACTTTAATAAGGTTTTCTTAAATATTAAAATATCATACCAGAATCAAATCATCAGTGTCTGCTAGGAGTTTAATGTATGCACCTCCACAATCAATACCATCTTGAAAATTTACTTCATATCTAAATGAAGGGGAGAAGAACCATACTGCTGATAAGTAAAAATTACTAAATTGCTCTTGAAAATCCAATGTATTATTCTTAAATCATTTAAATATAAATTTTTACATAACTAGAATGTTCATGTAAGGCATATATACAACCTGTAGGAAATAAGCAAAAATGCTTTTTTTAGCACTGCAATACATAGCATGTTAAGATGTTTAAAACAGAATGATTACAGTCAACTGCGGAAAAGCCAACCTATTTGGTTAAACATTTTTTTGCATCAAAAATTGTTAAATTAAGAATGAGACACTTTGACTAAAACTTTAATAGGAAACTTCAAATTCTGGTAAGGCAAGCATTATATGTAATATAACTGAAAAAACTAAAGCCAGAAGGACCACAGCTACAACATACTTCTAAGAAACTGTTGATGATCTTAGGTATCTAATTTGTCTTTTGGTTCACCTATACCTAGCACACTTTAACAAACTGTACACATAATTAGCCCCAGCAGATATTTCAAAATCTTTAGAGTATTTCAGACCTAAACAGCCAGGAAATATGAGAACTTTTAGCTGTTTAGTGTAACAGCTTAAAAAAAGTAATCTGAGAGTCATTGCATAGGTTTAAGTGTAGTGTAACTCTTGACAAAGTTTTTTTAATTTGTATTTTAAGAAAATAGCTTCTCTAGGACAACAAACATACAAGCGATTTCTGATAAACTGATAAATTACATGTGACAAAAATCAATGAGAAGTCAGGCATGGTAGTGCACTCCTGTGATCCCAACACTTGGGAGATTGAGGCAGGAGAATCATTTACAAGTTTGAGACCAGCCTGGGCTACAAAGTGAGCCCAAGGCCAGTCTGAACTGCATAGCGAGACTTTGTCTCAAAAAAAAAAAAAAAAAAAATCAATGCGAAAACAGTAAAAATTAAGTTATGATTTTGTTAACTGGATTAAAATAAAAAGATGAAAAACAAGCAACAGAAAATAGTGACAATATAATAAAGGACTATAATTTTAAGTATTTCTGAAGAAACTTCAGTGCTAAGAAGAAAAATAGTAACACATACAATTTTCAGTTTGGATTACATTTGTGTGTATATTTTGTATTAAAAAGAACAGAAGAAACAGCAAAAACTCAAGTGATTATTTCTGACTTGCAATTTTGCCCTCTACTTCTGATACGCTTTATTTCTTAAGTTGTCTAAAATAACAACTAGTAATATATATATATATATATATATATATATATATATATATATATATAATTTTTTTTTTTTGAGACAAGTTTTCTCTGTTGCATAGGCTGGCCCCAAATTACTAGGCTTAAGTGATTTTCCTATTTCAGCCTTTGGAGTGGCTAGGATTACAGGTACACACGGTGGTGCCAGTTAACATACACATTCACATCCAACTGGCAGAAGTCACTCTTGATTCTGCCACTTAGTCTAGGAAGCACAAGTTACTATGTTCTGTTTGCTCATGTATAATATACGAACACCACCCAAACATATTCTTTACAGGACTATTAAAATGACTGAAAGATATCACGCATCATAACAGGCATTTACTTTTGTTATGATCAGAATGGACTTCTTTTAAACTTATTTTTAGCATAAAAGATTGTCTTAAAGTCTTATCTTTTATTTCAAATAAATAGCTGACTATTTTTTTCATGAAACTTATATGTTTTTGAAGACTATAAAACAGAAGACATGGGACATGATGTGACTTAAAGGTCACTATTTTTAGGAAAAATAAAAAGAGATACTGCTTTATTATACGTGATTTAAGCACAAAGGATTCCATAAAAAAGGTAGAAACTAAAAAGAACAATTTCATACCTTGGTTCTTTAAGTGTAAACATAGCTTTGCTGTCCTATTACGTTTTGAATAAACCCTTTGTCCATTTCTTACACTACAAACTTTCAAAGTTTTCAAACATTAACTTGTGGCTAGTATAAATAATTCACAATTAATAAAAAAGTCAGTAAATATATATCATATAATTTGACTGCAGCTAACCTTCAAATCATGGAAAAGCTGAGGACGTATGCAGAGTAAATATATTAACCTTAATTTCTCTGCAGTATCATTTCCCGTAGTATCCTATGAAACACTAATCACTGTTAAGAGGAAAGATAAAGTTACATGATCAAACATATTTGGGAAACACAGCATTAAAGTTTTTATCTATGGAACCTATTGAAAATTTTAATGGGATAGCACTCTTCGTATCTCAATATAGGGTATTTTTAGGTTTCAAACTCTGTATAACAACATAATATATACACAGGCTGAGGAACCTTTATCTGAAGTTCTTGGGACCTGAACGTCAGAGTTTAGCATTTTTAGGATTTTGTAATATTTTTATAGGTTACCTGTTGAGTGCTCCTAAATCAAAAATCTGAAATCTGAAATGCTCCAAAATTCAAAACTTTCTGAGGTTTTCAATTTCAGAGCACGGCGGCTGACCAGAAGTGCCTAGTGAGCTTCTCTCAAAAACGCAGGGTGAGGTGGCAAAGAAAGAAAAACTGCTACTTCTTGGAAGCGTTAGGTGGAGAGTATCGGGGTGTCATAGGATGTAGCAGAGATGTAGCTGAGGAACAGAGACCCAGGAGAGTTTCATAAAGAAGGGAAACACACCCACCATCATCATCACCACCATCAAATCACCTCCATCACATCATCACTCTCATCACCACCACCTGCCACCCCCAGCATTCCTAGCTGCAAAGAGCCATAAGCCAAAAGGCACGGTGGGGATGACTGAGTAGAGCGTCTCACCAGTGCTCACTCCTGCCTGAATTACTGCTGTTGTAGATGTCTGAAGCCCTCCTGGGTGAGGAAACCTGCAGAGAATCCAACCACTGCAATACCCCAAGAAGAGCCCCACTCACACTGTGCCCTCCCTGACCTACACTGCTGCCATCTTGACATCCTGCCCATTTGTGGGCCCAAAAAGCAGGCATGTGGTTCCCCCCACGAAGCCTGCTCTAGGCAGACTGCCCTGAGTGCCTCACCTGCCCAATAACCTTCCAAAGGGGCAGAACCTTGGACACTGGTGACAGACTGCCCTTCAGTCAGGGAAGCCGCAGCACACCTGCCCTGGGCTGGAAACCAGCAAGATAAGAATAGAAACTGTATTTTTACAAATTTTACACATACGTGGAATCTTAACAACATGCTCTTGAACAATCAATGGTCAATAAAGAAACCAAAAGAAAAATGTAAAATATCTTGAAACAAGTGAAAATGGAAACACGACCTGCCCAAACTTTTCAAATAGAGCAAAAGCAGTGCTGAAATTTGTAGCAGCAAGTGCCCACGTCATAAACAGAAATAGCTCACACACAGAACCTATCACTGCATCTAACAGAACTAGAAAAGCAAAAACCCGAAATTGGAAGAAATAATAAAGAGCAGAGCAGATATAAGATAAAGATTAAACATTTATGTGATCAATGAAACAGAGGTCTTCAAAAAAATAAAATTAACAAAACTAGACTAACACTAACAATAATGATGACAACAACAGCAACAAAGACCTAGGTAAGTAAAACCAGAGCTGAGAAAAGAGACATTGGAGCCTTTATAACTGATACCACAGAAATACAAAGGATCATTATGGAATATTAAAAACAAGTATACACCAAGAAATTTGAAAACTTAAAGGAAATTAATAATTTCTTGGCACATATACCTTACAAAATTTGAACCATGAACAAAACAGTAGTAGATTGATGGCTTCACTGCTGAATTTTATCAAACTTTTAAAGAATGACATCAAAATCATCTCAAACTACTGCAAAAAACTAAAAGAGGAAGTTCTTCCAAATGAATTCTACAAAGCTGGCATTTACTTGATATTGTAGCCAAAGATGTACACACAAAAAGAAAACTACAGACCAGCATGTCTGATGAACACAGATGTAAAATTTCTCAATAAAGTATTACCAAATTGAATCCAACAGCATAACAAAAAGATCACACACTATCATCAGATGTGATTCCTCCCACGGATGAAAGGATAAGTCAACATACACAGATCAGTAAGTATTATTATGGTACATAAACAGAATGAATGACAAAAATTGTATGATCATATCAGTAGATGTAAAAACAAGTATTCAATAAAAGTGAACTGTCTTTAATAAATATCCTCAAAATGTCAGGTATAACACATATGTACCACAACATTATAAAAGCTATGTGTGGCAAATACTACAGCTAATACCATACTTAATGGGGAAAATATCTACAAACAAAGATCTGGGATAAGACACATCTGGTATTATCATTCAATACAGCTCTGGAACTGCTAACCATTAGTCAAGATAGAGAAATAAAAGCAGGATGTTCTGGCACCCATCTGTAATCTCAGCTGGGGGCAGAAGGACTGCCATGAGTTCAAGGCCAGCCTGCACTATACAGCGAGACTGTCTCAAAAAAGAAACAGAAAAAGAGAGAAAGGAAAAAATAAAAAAAATCATTCAAACAGGAAAAAAGGAAATGACAGTATCCCTATTTGTAGGTAATATGATTTATGTATGTATGTATATATATATATATATATATCCCCTAAGACTCTATAAAAAAGTCTGTCTGAACTGATAAATTCAGTAACTCTGGAATATACAGTAACACACAAAAATCAATGGATTTTTAAATATGAAAATGAACTTGCTGAAAAAAATCTCATTTACAACAGTCACAAAAATAAAACAGATTGCCTAGGAATTTTATCTAAGTGAGTGAATGGTCTCTACAATAAAAATTACAAACATTAATGAAAAATATCAGAGGATGTAAAAAGAGGAAAGACATCCTATGTTTATGAATTAGAATAATTAATATTGTTAAAATGTCCACACTACCCAAAATAGTTGATGGATTCAAGCAACAGTATAATACCAATGGCAAAATACCTCCTGCATTCTTCATAGAAATACATAAAACAATCCTACAACACACAAAACATCAAAACCCAGAACAGTAAAACTTCAAAACCCTAAGCAAGCAATAAAGCTGGAGGCATCCTAATAGCTGACCTTTTAAAAACACACTATAAGCCAGTAGAGGTGAACCTACACAGCACAGGTATTGCAGTGGGATGTTTTTTATCACTGAAAACGCTAAAATGTTCGCCATCTCTGCTATAAGCTATCATAGCCCAAACAGCAAAATGCTGGCATAAAAACTGGCACATCAATCACTGGAATAGAAAGGACAACCTAGAAATAAACACACACATCAAAAATACACACTGGAGAAAGGACAGTCTCTTCAACAAATAGGCAGAAGAATGTTCACAGGCAGAAGAATGAAACTAGACCTCCATTTCTCACCATATTAACTCAAGATCCACTCAAAATGTATGGAAGACAAAAATGTAAGATTTGAAACTCTGAAACTACTAGAATAAAACTTAGGGAAATACTAATAGACATTGAAGCAATGACTTTTGAATAAGACCCCAGAAGCCCAAGTACACATAGGCATGAGGTTATATCATACTAAGACACTTCTGCATAGCAAAGGAAACAACAGAGTGAAGTGATGACCCAAGACTCAACTGAGGTGTGATTCATTAGACACATGGATACAGAAAATGTGGTATAAGTACATAAGGAAATATTATTCAGCCAAAAAGGAATGAAATCTATCACTATGGCAACATAGATGGAACTGGAAACTTAATTATATCAATAAGCTTGGCCTAAAAAGACAAATGCTGTAGGTTCTTATTTATAGTTGAAAGCTACAGTGTTGATTTCATAGAAAAGTAAAGGCTAGAAAGGATGGAGAGGGGCTAGAGGGACACTGGGTGACAGGTACCAAACACAGAGGAATAAGCTCTAGTGTCCTATGGCACAAGAGGGTGATCACAGTTTATAACACTTTACTATGTATTTTATAAAGAACTAGGAGAGAGGAGTTCAAGGGTTCTCAACACACACAAAAAATGATAACTATTTAAGAAGACAGAAATGCTAGTTACCAAGAGTTGATCATTACATATGTATATATATCTGAATTATCACTGTATCCTATAAATATGTGTAAGTATAAAAATTAGGTTGAACTTTTAAAAATGTGTTGAACAAGGAAAAAAAATACAAAATTGTTGCTATATAAAAGACGTTTAAAGAAAAAGTTTCAAATTCCAGAGCATTCTAGATTTCAGGTTAGGCATGCTTAACCTTATAGTAACATGTGCACAACTGGAAAAGGCACCTTGGAGACCACCTAGACCATAAATCCGCTTTATTTGTAGTACTTTTCATTTTACTTAGCCCATTTGACTTTATCCCTATTAGGAGAAGACACTCCCCTTCTCTGAATTATTTTTAAGCATATGAAAAATTGATACCTAATTGTTGGGGCTTTTATTTTTTAAGATTATCATATCAACTGTTAAAGTAAATTTTATACTTATATTGTAATCTTTGTTTCTATTTATTCATTATTTATTTTTAGTACCAGGAATTGAACTCAGGATCTTGCTTTTGCCTGGCAGGTGCTTGTGCCGCTGAGCTACACCCTTGTCCCCTAATCTTTGCTTCTAATTTTGCAAAATACCATTTTATTATTAGCCTGCTAGTGTCTCATACTAAAAATGCTAACTTTGATTTACTCTACCCTGGAGAAATTTAATTGTATATCACTTTCTTTACCTGTTAAACCATGAATGGCCAAAATAGAAGGAAATATTATATACACTTAAGTTTAAAAAACAGAAGATTAATTGCAAATTCTTGTGGAAAGTTTTAAAAAGCCTAATCCTGAATAATGATAAAAAATAACAAGGAAGTATCAGGAACAAAATTTTTAATTTGTTCAAATAATAAACAAAGGTCATATACTCTTTGATGTTAGTACTTTAAAGTAACTAAAATTACTGAATATAGATTAGGCCAAAGTACCACAACTGATATATTAAGCCAATTATACCAAATGCTATATTTTCTAAAACCTCTGAAATATAAAATGGTGTTTTAGTTAGAGCAGGTAAGAACATATTTAACAAATTAAAGAACTGAAGGTGATCTGGAGGGTCAGAATAGTATGTATGCCTAAATTAACTTTGGATAGTAACAATTTCTGATATAAAGCAGACAGGTAACATTTATATAGTTTCTTCTCTTTGTGATTTGAATGTTGTGAGTTTTTTTATTACCCTGGTTTCATAGCAGTATAGCTGAAGTCAGCTTGAGCAATTTATACCTGCTTTTGTAACAGTACATGTGTAAGCAACATTGCTACTTCCTGTCAATGCTGGGAGGAGAGGAATGTTTGTAACATTAGACTTTTAAAGGTGTACATACTGATCTACATTCCACAGTTCCCTTTTAAAATAAAATTTGTCCCTTTACATTTATGTATGTGCGTACGCAGTGCTAGGTATTAAACCCAGAGATGTGTGTCCACTAGGAAGGTGTTTTATCACTGAGCTCCATCCTAACCCTCTGCCTGTAAGTCTTACGACAGGTTTAACAGCATTTGCGGATCTGTTCAGAATATACTGATGGTAATATCTCAATAGCAAGTAACTTTAAGAGTTAACAATGGTGCTCTAACTGTGCACTATATAGTTTCCAGTGACAGAATTATATGTTTTAGAGAATATATAATTTTATCATTGGTATATCGCTGAAAGATATATATATATATATATATATATATATATATATATATATATCTCAAAATCCAAGCTATGTTTAGATGTCAAAGTACACCAAACTAACACGGAAAAAGCATCAGAAAAAGTACTCAAAAACATAAACTTACTGAACTACCAAAGGTTTATCAGCAAATATAAAGGATTTTGCTAATGTAGCTGATATTGCATGATGTCTTGCTCTAGATTTCAATACCAATCCTCTGTCACCAGGTACCTGGTTTTCTTTTAGCTCTTCTATTTCCCATCTTCCTAGAAAACAAAGCAAAATGCATTAAACTGAAACACAAAACACTGGCTTGAGTATTATTTATGAGTAGTTTTATATAATTTTTTCTAGGAAACTTGAGAAAAAACATTACAAATTTGGAAGTAGTATCTGCAACTTCATGTATAGTTTTTTGGCTTTTTTCCCCTATCCAAAAACAGTTTTAATGATAAACATTATAGTATTTGATTAACATACTTCTAAAGGAGGATTAGTCTGGTTTCCTCTCCAAACTTTTAAAACAATTATAAAATGTGATTCCTCCCATTGGATCTATGAATATTGAAATTTTTAAAATGAGATGTTTAAAACTGCATATGAAAGTGTGTCCTTAACACAAAACAGTTTGTATCAGTGTAAATTTACTGTATTTTGAAATATATAGCATTCATCAGCTGATTGTCTTACAACATTACAAAGTTTTGTTTTGAAAACTGGTGTATTTCACTCACAGAAACCTTTCCCACGCTGTGCCATGCAGCTCTCACAACTCGGGGCCAGGAAAGCCTGAGATAAGGACTGAATTAGCAGGCAGCAAAGTGGGAGGTCCCATCTTCGCTGGAATCGCCCATGTTTAAGATCACAATGGTCCTGCAGTCAGAATGGGGTCCAGAGCACGGAAAGCCACACGGGTTCCTTGCAACTCAAACACTGCATGTTGGAGTTTATTCCTTTACTCTTTTAAGAATCATAAGCCAACTTATATTAACTTGCATAAAACTGAGTTTTGAAAATTATAGCTATTGTCTATAATTGAGTAAACAAAATCAGCAAGACACTTATTTTCTTATTGTTTCAACTCAAAATATTAATAAATACTTTTGAATTACTAATGTGTTTTGTTTGTTTGTTTTTTTGGCACTGGGGGCGGAACTCACAACCTTGTGCTTACCAGGCAAGCACTTAAGCTGCTGAGCTAAATCCCTGGCCACTAATGCTTTTAAATTACCTTTTTCCTTCATTTAAAAAAATAACACAACAATGTAAGCTCCAGTAGTTATATGAATCAAAGGGTGATTTTTGGTCTATCACTGTGCATACGTAGTTATCGGATTTCTACAAATGCTTTCAAAAATCTTTTCAGTTCCCTGCCCCCCGATTGGGTCATACTATGTTTTTTAAAAACATAAATTTTTTTATTTGGTTCTTATTGTCTCATATTATTACTAACTCCTCCTGAAGTCTTAATTTAAGAAGTAACAATTTTACTTTTTTAGCTTTTCAAGATAGTAAAGGACTTTTAAAACTATGTTGTTTTGAAATGCATTTAAGGTCTATGCAAAATGTAATTAAGTACATATAAAAATAATTAAGTATATATTTTATCAACTATGAACAAAATAACACCACTTTTAGAAAACAAAGTAATTTCCCATCAGAAGACAGTTTTTCCCCATTTCAAATAAACTATAACTTTTTATTAACCAGATCATTTACTTAAATTCTAGATGACCTATAGTTAATATAAATTTCCTCGTAAGTAAAAATTTACAGAGACTCTACTTTCCTTCATCAGGTTTCCTGAAAACTGGTCAATGAAAGAATTGGAACTCATGGTTATACATCTATAGTTATCAATAATGATCTGAAAACTTTAAATACTTCTTTCCCAAATGCGCAATTCATATTCCAGCACTTAATGTTTTGCACCTATCCACTTATTCCTAAAACAATTGGAATGAACTCTGTCCAGGTGGTATTGGATAGTTCCTGTGATTAACTACTGTGAATACAAAACAACCTTGCAGGGGCTAGGGATTTAGCTCAGTGGTATAAGTGCTTGGCTAGCAAGCACTAGGTTATGAGTTCGATCCCTGGTACCAAGACAATCCTGCAAAGAAAGCTGATACTGGATTGAACTAGTGGCCTTGTAGATAAATACTGCTAATATCAATAGCCAAAACATGATATTCAGAACCTGGAACTTTTAAAAGATACCTATTTTTCAAAGTTGCTTTTAAGAAACGGAAAATGTCAGCCAGATGTGAGAGCTAAATTTAATGTGCTAGAAAATCTCTTGTGATAGTCTTTAAAGAGTAACATAATACTGCAAGTCAAGGAAAAAATATATAGATGATGATGTCACTGAGTTTCAGTTGCTTTTCTACATACCTCAGTAGCGTTACTTCTCAAGTAATTGTGTGATATTTATAAGCATTCTGCATGTGCAAACTCAGTACCATCCTATTTGTTGAAATAATTTGAAGGAAGTTATTTACTTCAATATTTAATAAGACACAAGAATAAACTTGCCTGTTTAAAAGTTGTCTGCTTTTAACTTGTTTGTTTTAAATTTTAAGTTGGAGAGAAAAACCTCAAACCCTAACAGCCATTTTTATCTAATAAGAAATAGATATTTAAAACTTACTTTTAAGATGGACCATATCTTAAATTTAGGGATATCCCATTAGTGGATTCTTACTAAATGTGAGGCAAATATCTACCCAATGTTCTTGGAAAAAGCTATAAAGTGTCTAAACATAGCTATATGAAGTTAAGGTTTCTGCGTAATGTGGTATATTCTGTTTATCTAGGTTTATTTTAGGTGGTACTTCATATCTCTGCAGATTCCCTGCTTCTTTAGGAGCAATAATTCTTTTCTCTAAATGTATTTAGAATAAATACAATACTTGTTCTCTGTGCCTGGAAGTTTTCTTTTAGGACCTGCACAAGCATACCCAATGGGAGGGGTTTGCTTGAGTGATATGTAGGCATGGTCTTTACCTTATACTGAAACAGAAACTGGCAGGGAAAAAACCCCAGAAAGGTGGCCTCTAGTTATTATCTGTTTTGCTGTTTTTTTGGTGTAACTGCTTGCTGAGGTCTGAGTGTGAGGCCCCACTCTCATGGGCAGGAAGTCATCTAAGAAAGAAGAAATCCCACTACCATACATCTTGAGAAGAGACTGATCATCCTTCAGGATACTACAACTAGAAGGAAGAAATTCTTTTGTCATTCTCCAGAATGATTCAGTGAGGGAAGTAAAGATGGCTCTTGCACAAGGGACATTTCTTTGTACAACTAAGCCTGAAGATAATGCTATTAGAGACCCTGTAATAATCCACGCAGGCCTAGTATCCTCTACCTCTCTGGTACTTGATAGAAAAATCTTGCTGGAAATCATAATTTAATCTAGGCGTGCCCAACATGAAGTGAAAACACAAAGACCAGCAGGAGCCTAAGAAGTGCTGCTTCAGAAAATGAAAAAGACCAAATGCAAGAGAGTAAAAATGCAATGCTTTAGAATTAACAAAGGGGACGGTGGTCTGTTTCTAGAAAGACCTTCCTGAAATGCTGAAAGGGACAAGATAAAAGTCTGAATATTTTATGGTGAACCACGAAACAGCCTCTGGCTAATGTAATTTGGTCAAAATATGTCTGAACCTTAGATCACAGTGGGTATAATATTTAAATATTTTACCATCATATTTAGAAACCTCGGCATCCATATCGTCTTTCTTCGCTTTTGATAAGACCCACCTGCAAGTAAAGTTGCAAACACATGTTTATTATTAACAACAAAATTAGCAACTTACAAACACAATGCATATTAGGAACACGATGCATATCCAACCTAGTAACATTTCATTCAAGAATAAATTAATATTTAGGAGTTCAATAAGGATGTCTAAACAATCCTGTAAAGTTAAACCAAGTTTGAAACTTTCAGTATGAAAGCTGCATGATCACAGTTAATGCACACTAAGGTTCGGTTTCTTTACCGTTAAGTGGAAAGTGTATGTAGCACTTAACTGCCTTCTCAGGATAGGGTCTGGCACATAACAATAAATATTAACTTCAGTGTTTTGCCATTATTTTGTCATTATTTATGTTGAGAAGTATCTCAAAATTTTCACCTGGGCTTACATTGTTAATACTTGGCCTAGAAAATAAAAAACCTGTTACATTTTCTCTCTTTATGTTCATAATTTATTTCTATCTTTTTGTACACATGAATATTCAAGGTAAATATTTCTACCAATAACAAAAATATATGAAGTGTAGGTTTACACTGTTAAGTCCTTGAAAAATTCTTATGCATCTGAAGTAGAGCTAATTCTCATAGGCCAATAACCAATAAATTAAAAAAATCTAATCAAATCAAGGAAAGATTCTCTTCAGGGAATACTCACCCAGCCAAATTCCCACTATCAAAGGTTTCTGTAAAATATACTTCTCCTATAGGCTTAGGTGTCTGATACTTAATCTAGAAAATAGAATTTTAAACATTTAAAATTACTCATCTTTGCAAATATTAAATAATCTTGTTAGTTAAGAACTAACGACATGACACACATACAGATAATATAGCTCTGATCTCAAAACTTTGTATCTTAGTAATGGTAAGATAGACAACATAATAAATATCAGCATGAGAAAAATACTACCTGTTTGTTATGATTGGAGTCTGGATGTCCGCTCAAAGCCTCACACAGTCATGGAAACAGGCTTCTAGAGTTTGTGAATGACTGGTCCAACACTGGGATTATGGGTGAGAGTGCTACACTCAAGTGAGTGTGGCCTACATACAATATAAGGGACAGAACAGAGTCATCTTTCTGTGCTCCTCACCTTGTTATTGTTACTTGTGCTGTTTTCCACCACTATGAACTGTTGCCCTCTGCCATGTGCCACTCTGCTTTGGAGCCAGCTGATAATGGCCTAAAACCTTCACAAACTGTGAGTTAAATAAATCTTTCCTTCCTTAACTTTGGGTGTTGGGTATTTTGTCTCAGCAATGAGAGGAAAGTAACCAAGACAATGTCCAAACAGAGGGCACATTGACCTTTCTTAACACCAAGGGACTGGGAGGAATTAGAGAACATTTGATAACACATTTGATATGCTTTTGTCTTCTCACAAAAGACAATCTTTGGGGAATAAAAATCATGAGAAGCAAAGGAAATATCACAATGAAAATCATATAAAATGAAAAATCTGGTAAACATATAGGCTAATTTAAAATTCACATTTCACTATAAGGGGACTTAAAGACAGTATCATTTTCAGAGATTAGGATCAGAGAGAGGAAAAGCAGCACTTCGAAGCATGTCAGCATTGGCTGGAGTGACAATGACACTGCTGGCAGCAGTGGTTCTGGAGGTAATATGGTGGCTCCTCTTACCCTCATAATACTTCTGGGAAGGAAGCACCATTATGGTGCCCATTTTACATTTGATCAAACTGTGAGAAAGTAGCCAAGAAACTCGCCCACTCTCAATGCTAAACTGTGGCACGCTGTTTAAGCTCAGACTGTCTGGCTCCATATACTTAGCCGTACTATAGCATCTATAACTTACCAAATGAATAACTTGGAAGATTAATTTACTGACAAATTATCAAAAAATAACCTGAACTGTTGATGAATGAACATTTTTGCATAAAGTAACAAACCAGTCTGATCCTTTCTGAATTAGCCTTTTGTGATTTTTATCTGTAAGATTAGTTTTTAAGGTTTCTTCTCAGCCTTTAAGGATGCAGAGGTCTTTTTTCTATTTTTATTAATACTCCCCTGACCAGATGGCACATTTCCCATTTGTTTAAGGGAAGAAAATCAGTCTTAAAAAAAAACTCTACATAATTACTGAAAGGGCCAAAATTCAGTAACCAAATTTTCCAATCTTCTCTGAAGTTTATTCATTCACAACTTTACTGTTCTCTATATTTGTCATTTGGCAAAACGGGCAATGGTGTCACAAGAGGCTTCCGTCTGTTATACCATCCTTAAAGTCACCAACAGTTCTGCCCTTTAGCTATACTTTGCCATCTCCTGATTACCCGTGTTAAACTAGAAACATTAAAAATTGCTCTTTTCCACTTCTTAGTGTCTTCTCAAACTGTCACGAAATACAGTATGGAGTGGTAAGCATCTGTCAGCTTCTTCAAAGCATGAATGACCCTCCAAAGACCCTTGGAGCAGCTGTAGCTTAGTCAGTTCTTAGCACTTTGAACACTTCACTTTGTAGATCAGAGAGCCTGGTTTTACAACAAATGGTCTTGCAGGACAGTCACTTCAACAATTAAATAACGCATACAATATTTGCCCAAAAAAAGCCAATAAAAATAGATTATGACTCCCATTGGAGTGACTGGCACAATACAATGAACACTCTTTCACCACTAAAACATTTCTGCTTGATACAACATTGGGTCCAAATGTCCTTTAGTGGAAAAGTTCTGATGAACTTGTCAAGGTGTAACCACAGCTCCTCAAAGTTCCGTGAAACATGCATCTACACAGTGCTGAACCAGAAAGTTGGATTAACCTTATTGAACATCTGCTCACCATCACTTCCTTTTCTAATTCAGCATTTTGTTAGCACTGTCTTTCTTCAGAGAAAGAAAACCACTTACTTTATTTCTTGAAGAACCATAAATTGTATTATCTTTTATTTTATCTGAAAAGGTCTGGCAGTATCAAATAAAACTAAAAACTTTACTGTTAGCTAAAGTACTTAGGTTGGGAAGTACTTTCGTCGGTTTGGTTTGTACCAAGCATTGAACTCTTGACCTTGCACTTGCCAGGCAAGTGCTTGTGCACTGAGTTAAACCCCTGGCCCCTGTACTTAGTTCTGTTCAACCAATGGTGAACTTCTATTTTGACAGTAAAATCCTTTCATATATTTTTTTGAATAAAACTACAAGGTGTCATACACATATTTCTTTTGTATGTAGGCACTCTTAAAAAATATACAGCAACAAGACAGTCAGGAAAAGTGTTCTATCTACTTGGAAAAGGAAGATAATTAAAACTGAAATTAACCCTAAGAGATCAGTGCCCACTATATATCTTGTAAAGGAGTAATTTATAACTCATGTCTCAATAACTTTACCTCTGAAGAATTTTCAGCTTCGACATCAATCTCATCTGAATTTCCACCAATGCTTTCCACCTCAACACCATCATTCATAAATTCTGCATTAACTGAGATGAGGAGAAGACCCAAACATAGTCCAAAGCCTGAGAAATACATCCTGGCAATCTGTGAAATGAAAAGTAATTAGTGAAAATTGTGAAAGATATATATTAAGTGTTATAAAAAGAAATTACATATCATTATACTTTCTTTATCCTAAAATGGTTTTTTAAGTGAATTAACAAAATTATTTAAAGTGTGCCTTCAACAAATAAAATACAAACTTCAAATCTTTTAGCAAACAAATTCTATAGCTATTAACCTTCTTCCGAAAACAAAGAGTCAGTGGCATAAACCACACAGTGATTGTTAAATTCAAGTAATACGTAAGCCCTTTTAAAAAAATAAGCTAGGCATGATACCACAGGCTTGTTATCCCAGCACTTTGGGAGGCTGAAGCAGGAGTGAGGCAAGAGATTAGGGCTTGGCAAACTGGCAGGGCCACTAGGTGTGACCTGTCACCATAAAGACCTGTCAAACCACAGCTAACACTGGCTGGATATCTGGGAGTCACCTGGTAATCATGAACAGCTGTCAAACCAGCTCAGTGCAGAATGGGAACGTCCACTTCTAACTTCAAGATAAAAGAGAGCGGCCACTGACTTCGCAGCCACTGCCCTCTTGTTCTTGCAGCGGCCCCTCCCATGTCCCTTCTTTCTTGTCTTTTTCTTTTCATCTCTTTCTCCTCAATAAACGCTAAACTGTTATGTTCATCATTGTTTCTGTCCAATTCTTTGAACGGAAGAATTGGACACCACAATTCTGGAAGCGCTGGACACCACACACTCCCACAATAGGGGCACCACAAGCCTCGAGTCCCACCTGGACAACTTAGCAAGACTGTCTCAGAATAAAAACAAAGAAAAAGCATTTGGGATGTAGCTCAGCACAAGACTTTGGATTTTATCCTCACTGCCAATAAATAAATAAATAAATAAAATAAAAATTTAAAAATTATGATTCCTAAATGTTCGATTAAATTGTTTTCATTAAAATGTAAGTGTATATGTACTTTTGTAACTTCATAAAAAGCAAAACACATTTACATGCAAACACCAAAAAACTAAAGAAAAAGGATTTTATCACACAGTTGATATGGAAGTGTTTTGCCAAAATCAAAGCAGAGCTGAAACATCAAACAGACATGGGCTCACTGCCACCAAGCTACGCACTGCAGCCACGGAAAAAGTTATTTTGTATTCATCGCTCTCTCCCTTCCCCCCCCCCTCCACCCACTCATTCCTCCTGAGCTTTGTTTCACTGGCTTTCAAACCCCAAGCAACTCTTGGCTCTTGCAAATGCTATAAATAAAGCAGCTAAAGTATCTGATTGATAGTAAACAGACCATAGGAGATAATGAGTCTCTGTAATTGGAGCTTCATTGGATTCAAGTCCGCCCTTCCGCTGTCTCCCCAGGGGTGCACTCCGGCTCCTCGCAGAGCCCAGGGAGTGGCCCGGCGTTGCTGGCCACGGTAGCGGTGAGGGTAGGGTGCCCTGGCCTTGCAGAGGTGGGGGCTTGCGAGCCCAGCCGAGCCGGCGTCCCCGCGCCCACCCCACCCTCCCCGCGCCCCGCACAGCGCAAGCGCTGAGCAGGCGAAGCAGCAACCGCCGGTTAACAGACGCGGCCCGCAGGGGCCCAGGCTGAACAGGGCAGGGCACCGGCCTCCCCACGCAGCAGGTGGACACGACCCACGGCACAGCCCACTCACTGCACCACATCTCCGAACTCCACCCCCCTCCCAGCCTGGCCTTTGCAGTCTCAAGGGAAAGGGGTGCGGGCCCAGGAACCCCACCTTGGGCGAAGCAGCAACGTCTCCGATCCTTCACCTCAGCCTGAGCGCAAGGGGGAGCAGGAAGGTGGCCGGGTGCTCACACACCTGTCCTGCCGGGTTTTCCAGAGTGACAGCTCAGGTGTCCGGCTCTCGGCCACTTGTTCCTCGGGTCTCTTACTACCGATCGCGCCGGGGCTGCACCCGGGTGACTGTTAACCGCGCGTGCGCGCGCGGCCACAAGCCGGACAGCGGCGGCAGCCAAACGCTGGTGAGGCGCGCACGTGCAGCGCCCGTTCAACAGCCTGGAGCGCGCCGGCCGCGTCCACGCCACACCCTGCCACGCCCTCTCCCCGCCCACTCCACGCCCCGACACGCCACACCCTGCCACGCCCTCGACACACCACGCCCACGCCACACCCCGCCACGCCACGCGCGCTGGAGGCCCCAGCCTCCCCATCTAGCGTGGGTTCCGGGTGCAGGCTTCTTCGTTCCTCCTCTGAGGACTGGGTACCCTGAGCGCCTGCGCTCTCTCACTGCACTGTGGCTCCACAACCGGGTTCTGAATTTTATTTAAATCGTGCTTGTGAAAGGTTCCACTGCTCTGGGTTTCTTGTAGAGCTCTGTATTTTAAGGAGATGAGCTGTCCTTGTGGTCAGCAGAGAAGCTTCCCATTTCATGTGTTTACTCTGTTTGCATAATAAATATATATAAAAATATTTTCTTTTACAACAGTGTTACAATGGTTTGTGCTTCTTACTGTGATGTTTTCAACCCTTGTTTCTGGTATGTAGAGTTACAGAAATGTGTGTGAACAGACTGAGATTATATAAAAACAATTCTATTGTTCATCAAAATTTACTTTCTATACCGTGGATTTAGGATCCATTAATCATTTTTGCCCCAATAGTGCTTTTCTAACTCCATCTTCTTTCTCCATTAGGCAGCATTCTATTAAAAAAATTTTTTTTTACTTATCCATCATCTATATGTTTTATTTTTTTCTCTCTCATTACTGAGGGTTGAATCCAGTGCCTTCGCATGGAGCTACATCACTCATGTCCCCTTCTTTATTTTTTGTGATGAGATAGAATTTTGTTAAGTCACTATATTGCTAGAGTGGACTCAATCTCCTGCCTCACTCTCTCAGAGTTCTGGGATCACTGGTGTGCCCCACCATGCCTGCCTTGTTGGATGAATTTTAATTCATTACTGTTTTTATTAGAGTGCCCAGCCGTCCCAAATTTGGTGAGTGGAAGTCTCTTCAATCTAGTTCCCGCGTCCTTTTTGACATGTTTCCACCATTTTTTGACATTTACTGAAATATGTTTAACATGCAGTTTGGTGACTTTTGATACAACAAACAACTGACAATCACCTGCAAAGGCTTCCTTGTCCCCTAAGCCGTCACGGATTTGTTTTATGTCACTATTTGATTAGGTTGCATTTCACTTAGATTTATGTAAGTGGAACTATCCAGCATGTGCTTTTATTTTGGTCTAGCTTCTTTCAGTTGGCATAATTACTCTGAGCTCCATCCATGTCTCTATGGCTGTTGGTAGTTTGCTTTCTATTGCTATCTTAGAAATCTTCTCATTGCTGTGACAAAACACCCAATACCCACAAGTTAAAGAAAGAGAGGTTTCTGTCCATAGCTGACTCCAAGGCAGGGCAGCAGGGCAGAGGGGGCCTGGCAGAGGAGAAATAGTCCATGGCAGGTTTGGCAGAGGGCAGCAAGTAGTAGACTCCTTTTTCCTTTTATACCATCCAAGCTACAACCCTATTAGTTGGTGCCACCCACACCTGGGGTGAGCCTTCCCATTATCCATACCCAGAACTATGCTAAACCAGTAAGTGGGCTAATATAGTTGTCACAACCTTAGTCCCTGCTCACACACCTTAGAGCCAGCCATGTTTTAGTTACTTGTCTCATTGTTGCTGAAACAAAACATGCAACACCCAAAATTAAAGGAGGAAATTTTTTTTCAGCTTACAGTTTGTAGAGGTTTCAGTTCATAATCAGCTGACTCCAAGGCAAGATGGCTTGGCAGAGGGGTATCCCAGAGAAGAAACGCTTCATGGTGGCTGAAGACAGCAAAAGCAACAAGAACAAAAAAGGGGAAACAAGCCTCTTTTTGATCTTTTATCTTATCTAGACTTCTGGAATTAGGGCAGTGCAAATCTAATCATTGGAGTGATTTTGCAATCACCTACCCTTAGTCACAGTACTCTTAATCCCAGCATTAGATCATAATCACAAACTCTAGATGCAGCCTATTCAGGAAAGCACCCCCCCCTTCATGAACACATGAAGGTTTGGGGCAACATCTAGACACAAACCGTAACATTCGGCCCCTGACTCCCCCAAGGTCTCATACATGTTCCTTTATCAAAAAGCATTTAGTCCATCTCCAAGGGTTGCCAAAGTCCTAGTAGTTTTAGCATTGATGAAACGCATAAATTAAAAAAAGACAAACTCTTACTTACGAGTTCCTGTGCAAATAAAGAAAAAATTAAACGCTTCCAACATTCAAATGGCACATGATAGACATTTTCATTCCAAAAGTTACAAACAGGAAGATACAAAGGAATGGGACCAAAGGAAATCCAAAATCCATCAGGACAAACATTAAGTCCTATAGTTCCACGTGCAGCATCTAAGAGCTATTAGTATAGAATCCTGAAGGTTCTTGTATTCCTAATATGAATACCAAGCCATGGCATGCTGTTTTGTTAATGTGGCTTAGGAATCTATAGTCCCTAATGCAATCTAATATTGCATTTAAGATTATTGCACTATCATCAGTAATGATACTGGTCTGTGGATTTTTTTGCATGCTATTATTGTTAGAATTCAATTGTTATATTTACATCAGTAAAAGAATTTAGAAATTTCCATTATTTGCTATATTCTGAAGCTATTTAAAAATGCAGAGGCTATGCAATTTTTAAAAGTTTAGTTGAATTTCCCTGAGCAAGCTTCTGGGACTCTTTCTGCATTTTTGTCATTTTTTGACAGTTTTCTCTATTTCATCTATGAAAATTAGTTGGTTTAAGTATTCTGTCTGTCTAGGCATCAATTTTGGTAAATACATATCTTTCTTTTTTTTTTTTTTTGATACCGGGGATCGAACTCAGGATGTCGCAAATTGCCGGCAGGCACTTATACCGCTGAGCTAAATCCCCGGCCCCCGGTAAATACATATCTTAAGAAATTACATTTTTACCTGGGCTTATAAAGAAAAGCGAATATTGGCAAAGCAAGTTTTTCAGCTCATGCAAACTTTTTCATAATTCATTATCTCACAGTAGCTGCTAAAATCAGCACAATGACTAAAAATGGATGCCAAGGCGTTATTAAAGACAGATACAGAAAGAAACATAAAATATTTCCATAGGAAATACCTGCCCAGATTTACCTTCCATTATTGTTTCTAAGTCTCACAATTCTACCAGAAGGTAGAAGCCCTATGCAAAATAACAAACAAACTCAAGACATTTTTTTCCACCTGCATTAGTAGAAGACATTTTCCTCTTTATCCAAGAGTACAACCACATTTCTTATTACTATTAAATAATATTATTACCACATTACTAATTGCATCATATAAATAAGCTGCTACAGCTTGGATCTGGAGTCTCCCAGGGCTCATGTGTGGGATCTTGGTACCAAGCTTGGCATTATGGGGAAGTGGTGGAAATGTTAAGAGACGGAGTCTAGTGTGAGCTGTTCAGAACACTGGGCTGTACCCCTGCAGGGGATATCAGGACCTCAGGCCCTTTCTTTTCATTTGCTTCCTGATTATGAGATGATCAGCTTTGCTCTGCTATATGCTCCTGCCTCACGGTGCTGCCTGCCATAGAACCCATCCCAAAGAAACAATGTGGCCAATCAATCATGGTCTAGAGGAACCCTCAAAACTGTGAGGCAAAACAAACCTTTTTTAAGTTGATTGTCTCAGGTTTTAGAATAGTCATGGAAAGATGATTAACACATATTCAATAATACAAAGTACAGATGATGGTGGCTATATCATCTCAATACTTGAGAGAAAATTTGGCCACAGGAAAAATTTCATTTTGTCTTCAAAGTCTGCAGAGTCTCTATTAACTTTAAAACTATTCATGAAAAAAGTCTTTGGGGGAACAAGTGCCTCTGACATACTGAGTCATGGGTCAAAATATATCATTTCTTCATATGTATACTTGGAGAAAAGTGATGTAATAAAGAAAAGCAGTATGGTTGGTATAAAACAAATACCCAGACCAACCAGTGGAATGCTATTTGCTCTACTATACCTGAGATAGGTGTCTGGGTTCTCCAAGTCTCCCCTTTCTTAGACACCTCAGATCAGTGACCCTGGGTAATGAGTGAGACCCTCTGCTCTAGACATCAAGCAGCAGAAGCAGCAGAGAGAGAGAAATACTGGGGATATCTCTTCTGGCGCCTTTAGAAGCCATTTCTAGAATTGCTTTGCCCTGATAATCCAAATACTCTTATTCAGGAATCATTTCATTAAGTATAGAGTTGGAGTTTAAAGACTTTCTCAACCTTTTCCTTTTCCCTTCTGGCCTCTGCCACTCTCACTGTGTTTTAATGAAGGTTCAGATTCCCCTTTCTGAGCACCAGCACAGCATTCCCTTGGAATCAGCTCAATTTTTTAGTGACATCCAGAACATATTGGGTGGCTTCCTTTGAAACCCAGACCAATTTATGATCCGTCTTGCAGGTATTTTGTTCCATTCTTGGGTGGTGGACTAAAGAGGCCCAAGGGACACACACACACACACACACACACACGCGCGCGCGCGCGCACGCTAAGCATCTCTCCAAGGAATGTTGCATTTTTAGAAAAACTGTATCTTGGCTTAGTTTTTAATTGTTAGTTTAGCTTGTAATATGCTCTGGGCAGAATCAGAGTTCAAAATTTAAGTCAAGTTTAAAATCTCTGTAATATGTATAGATTTTATTTTCCTCTGAAAGGAGAGGATGAAAGGAACACACATCAGCAGTTCATCTTCGTTATTCTCTTTATAAACTTGCGTATGATACAATTCATACAGAGGCAAATGTGAAATATATTGTTATTCAAGGATAAGACAGCAATATGAAGTTAAAGTTTGTAATATGTATTAAAGGATAAGAAATACTATTTCTTATATTGCTCAGAAAAAGTAAAATTCAATAGAAGATCAATGAGAAAAGTAATTTTAATAAAGCTCTGTAAGAAACAGTTGGATTTGGCAGACAAAAATTAGTAAGCATTTAAAATATTTAAGTAACTTAATTAAAATGTCTCATATTTTATGAATTTTCAAGATACAAAGTCAAAATTTATAATAATGAACGCAACACATTTTAAAATGCAGCTGTCCAGAGTCTATGCATGCTTTTCACAATCATATGGAACATAAGGACATACACTTTATCACAAAATTCTCTTAACAATGCCAACAAAGTCAACAATAAAAAATGGGGAAAATTGAATACATTAGTAAAAATGAACACACTTCCAAATAATCTGTGCATTAAACTATGAAATATTTAACACATACATATCAAGATGTTTGATAATCACCTCAAAAGGCACTGAGGCTAAGTTTATACTTTCAAATGGATTTATTAAAAGACAAGAAGACATTGTGGTGTCATCGGACTCCAGACTGCTCAAATTTGTGCTATTTCTTTAGGTGTCCAGCAAAATGGATAGGAGCATGCATCTCCCCACACAGAACTTATCTTTAACAGTAGCAGTTTCTGAACTTTTTCTTATTTATTGGGACTATAGGATGACATTACTATTTAAGTGAATAAAATTCTGTTCTTTTAAAGACATCCTGCCTTTATTAATTTTAAATTAAATTGTAATTGGCTACAAGGACCATAAATAAAGGTTATATTTTTCTTCTCATAAATCATTTCATGCTTTGTAGTCCAGTGGTTTATTCATTATTTTTTCCTCTTCTAAATAATTATGTATTTTCACCATTACAATTTTCAAAAGATGCCATTAAAAAAATCAAGATTATTTGAGGTTCCAGGTACCACAAAGTTTCTTTTTATTATTCTTATCTTCAAATTTTCTGAAATAAAAGTAATAAACATATAACATTTAGGAATAATACATTATTAATTCATACAGATAAAATTATTTCTATGATTTCTTGATATCATTTCCTCTTGGGTCCTTTTTTGATAACATCATACTATCCCTTTTGAAGATAACTTTGCACTGATAAAAATATTATTCTTAAGATGTGTTAATAGGTGATGTCAATTGCAATACTGACATAGAGTTAAAATTATTGAAAATGTATTCCCATATGTGAGATTCCAGGGAGATCCGTATACTAAGATTATCATTAAAACTAAAGAACTGTTGTAGGTAACACACAAATATTTTAAAACACAATTTCTTCTCATGATTTAAAACATAAATAAATATACAAATAATGAAGGTCGAGGTATCTTACAGTGAAAACACATACAATAATCTTTTAATATTATATATGAAAGTCAGAGATTAAATATACAATTCAAAGACCTGAAGAAATTTTGCTGTTGGTATAAAATAATATGGGTGCTACATTCCAAAGGAAAATGATTTTGAATTTCTTGTAAGATAATTGTAAGAAAACCTACAAAGGACCAAGGGAATCATGACAGACTTTGGAAAAAACATAAATTTCTAGCCACAAGTTCTAAGAGAAGGGGCTGGGGATTTAGCTCAGTGGCATAAGCACCTGCCTGGCAAGCAGGAGGTTGTGAGTTCGATCCCTGGAACAAAAAAAAAAAAAAAAAATTCTAAGAGAAAATTGTCACATGTATCTTATATAAAGGAGAAACACAAAACTTTAACAGTTTAGAATAAAATGCAAAAATGTTGTGTATAATACTGTTAATAAATGTAAAGGATATAGCCTTAAATGAGAATTCAGGTAAGACCATTTTGATGGGAAGGCTCTATCTTACTCCCTCTTCCTCCATAGCCTTCAATGAGACTCCTATGGCTTAGTAACAGTAACAAAAGTGATGCACACACACATAAAAAGCCATTGGTTAGCTGAAATTCAGACAGAATTGTGTGTATTGTAAATTTTTGGGCAACCCTACCTGTAACACTTTAAATACTTGGCCCTGAATCCAGTGAACTGTTTTTAAAGAAAAATGGCTTTTCATATAGGATGGACCATAAGCAAATTACAGAAAAACAGATTATTTACTTGCATTTCAACTGTAAAAGAAATCCTTCTCTTTGAGCACTTTACTCAAGCTTTCAGAAATTACATCATTGATGCCAAAATATTTTGTCATTTCAAAAAGAGTGCTATGTTTATTATAGATATAAAATATGTTCCAATAAAGAAAATTTATTTAAATTGAAGATCTAGGCAAATTTCAAAAACACTTAAAAACTAAAAAGGTTCATTAGAAAGAAGACCTTATAATTTTGGTTCATTAAATTATTATAAAACTATAAGCTAGATGATGACAGATGAAATTCTTTTGTAACTTAACAAGACTACAGTATAGAAAATTATCTTTTATTTAAAAGTTTTATAAGTGTTACAAATAATTTAAAAGGTTAAGGAGCAAATTTTACGTAAAAGCTTTTAGAAAGACTTAAAGAAATGAAAACAAATAGAAGTCAAAGTATCTGCAGAACACCAGGATTTAAAATATAAGATTAACAAATAATGATAGCTGTCTATATTCATATTAAGTATTAATTATTCACGTATTTATATTAATTTTATACTTACCACTTTAACCTTTAAAACAATAAGGTAGTCTCTTATTTATGCTTAAGAAAGTTGAGAAAGTTTTATTTTTCCAAAGAATGAGTCCAGTAATTTTTGAAGAAGCTGTTAATTTATGAAACTCCTAGTAAAAAAAATCCTGTTAGGAATTTTAAAAAGCAAATAAATATACTCATACTTGATACATTACTAAATTTCTACTGATTTCTATTTTACATGCTATGAAGTATTTTTTAAAAGCTCTCATAATATGAGTGATTATATGAATGCTTTAAAACTGTCATGACTTCACAAAGGCAAGTTTAAAATGTTTTTTTGGCAAAAAAAACTATAAAATGTAAGAAATGAATGCCATTATTATAGCCCCAAGACATGAAATGGAATAGACCTGTTTCTTTCTGCATCATCTCTGCTATGTTTTATCTATTTCAATGATGTTAAATTTTTCTAGAAGGATTCACAACAGTTACATTTTCATCATTTCAAGCACTTCTTTGTTTTATCTGATACGCTCATTTATTCTTGGACTCCAGCTTGCCTGACAGCTGATATAGCACCGGCCAACCTCACACTCTGTCATGCCCTCTTCTAAAGAGTGTAGTAGGACATACAGACATACAGTAGCAAAGGTGGAGGGAGGGTAGGCCATGAATGATGGGAAGATGCATATGTGCATTCTTCATTTCAAATGATGAAGGATTAAAGAAAACATTTCCTTCATTGTGTGAAGACACTGAAGTTAGAGATGCTGATAGTATTTCAAGGGTGAAAGAAGCCTTAATGTTCATTTAATTTAAACTCTTCATTGAACAGATGAAGAAAGCTCAGAGAAGCATTAAGTCTTGCCAATATCAGATATACTATAAACACCTAGTTCATTCTGACTAAACTCTTGATGTTTTGATTCTGAAATTTTGTTTATTATACTCTATCAAGAAGCTACTATGGTCTGGATAAATGCCCCCCCTCCACAACTCCCGCCAAGCCTCAAGTGTTTGGTCCCCAGCCTGTGATGCTGCTTGGAGGTGGTGCAATCTTTCAGAGGCAGGGATGGCAGGAGGAAGATAAGTCACTGGAAGATGTGCCCTGGATTATATTCACTTTCCTGTGGCAGGGACACCATTCTAACATTCGTAACTCACAGACGGAGAAGTTGGATTTGGCTCATGGCTTCAGGATATTCAGTCCATGAGATGTTGGCTTCCAGTGGAAACCCCAGGGCAGAAGGGCTTGTGGAGGAGCTTAGTTCATGGTGGCCGAGAAGTGGAGCAGGGAACAGCACAGGAAAGGAAGGGTCAGGCCACACATAATACCGAGGTCAGGCCTCTGGACTCACTCACACACAGGCACAGGAGTGTGCTTTACTAATGGCCTTCACGCCAGCCAGGCTGACAGTGACGCTTAGCTGTCACAGGGATGTTATCACCTCCCTCTTCTGTTCATTCTTCCCTGACTGCCGTGGTATGAGCAGCTCCTCTGGCACAATCTTCCACCGTGATGCTCTGCTTTATCTCAGGCCCAAGGCTACAGGGTCAAAGGTGTAAACCCCTGAAACCCTGAGCCTATGTAACCTTTTTCCTTACTAAACTGATGGTCTTAGGTATTTTATCATGGCAGAAAACAGACTAACATAGATCTTATCGATAATATTGTTTTTAAAGTAATGCAGATTTTAAGAATGGCTAACAAACAACACTGAATTTTTCTTCATCTGGTTAAAATTGGTCTAAATCAAAATATTGATTCATTTAAATTGCACAGTAATTGTTTGAAATATTCTCTATATTTATAATTTATAGCAAAATTCATCATTTTGTTTATAATTCTGGATTTTACATGAAAATAGTGAATATTACTGTGATTTTCAAAAATGCTTTGAGTCTAATTATTTGCATTGTATGAAAAGGGTAAGGCGAAGAAGTTGACATAGGCTGAATTTTTCTTACTACACTAGAACTGGATCTGTAAAGACAATTGCTAAATTTATAAACACAACTCACAACATATAGTTTGTCACAGAAGAATGGCATCTAAATAATCATATTTTATCATCTTTCTCACCTTACCACATCTTCTCTAAATAATATTTTACAAGTTCATGAAACATATTACCAAAAATTACACTTCAAATATCTTACTTTTAAGTATTGTTCTTGCTCGAGTAATGATGAATGTATACCCACATGCTGAAACAGAGAAGGTTTATAGTTTATACGCACTTGGCTCTTTCGTTTCAGACATTGCCCCTAGGGAAAAAGAGAAACAATAATCTTCTGTAAAAACTCAAATTTTTCTTTCTATTGCATTTACCAATAGCAAGGTTTTTACTGTGGCTTTTTTTTTTTTTGTTAGAGTTCTGTGTTAATATTTTAAAAATTAAACAAAAATATTTAAATCTTCCTCTTTTTCATAAGAATAATGGAGCAAAAGAGTTGGGGTAAGAGGGATTATATCTAAAGCCTTGTATATTTGTAAACTCTGTCTTTTAAAAATAGGCTACAGTTAGAATCTTTCTCTCTTTTCTCCTTATTCCAACAATTTAAGTAGATGTTTAGTATTTTCCTTTTGTTTATTTCTGTCACACTGCATTATTCTATCTTTCTCTTCTTATATTCATTGATGAATTCTGTATTGAATTACATCCTCCTTGGTATCTTCCTAAATAATAAAAATATACGTTAAAGTCAAAAGTCTATATTTCATTTACTGGATAAAATTGGGTAATCTCCATAAAAATAAGAATAACAAAGATGATTTGTGGCATCACGCCTATTAAAAACAAGCATTCGTGACTGGAAGGTAGCTCAGTGGTAGACTATCTGTCTCCTATGTTCAAGGCTCTGGCTTCAAATCCAGCACCACAAAAACAAACAAAAAATATTTGAAGTGATTATGATCACTATCTGAAATTTGTTTTATAGACTCCATGTAAATTAAATCCTGAAAAACAAATCTCACAATTATATACATAAAAATATTTTGAACAGCATTTATACCCAATACTGATAAGTAAAAATATTATACTAAGAAATTATTTTTATAATTGTAATTTAATGATCTAGAGTTAATTGAGCTTGAATTAAATTAACACCCAACAAAATTAGTTGAGCAGCTAAAATTTAATATAACAATATTTGCTAAACTATTGATAAAAACTGTAGTGGAAGAGTATTATCAAATGCTGGGCCACCCTCCCTCCCATACTCCCAAAATAGCTGTAGATAAAATAAAGCTGGTTTCATTTGCTATAGCAGTAAGAGTGGCAACAACTGGAAGGAATCATGGAAGCATTTGTTCAAATCTTTTGCCTATTTTTAAATTGGATTCTTTGCTTACCTGTTGTTGGGTTTTCAGTGTTCTGTGTATTTTTTAAAAATGTGAGTCTTTCATTGATTATAGAATTTACAAATATTTTCTCCTAGTCTTTGGTATCTTGTCATCCTCTTAATAGTATCTTTTGTAGCATGAAAGTTTTTAATTTTGATTAAATCCTTTCTACTTCTAGCTCTCCTGGATTGCTGAGATTTCTTTTTTTATGAGTAGATGTTGAATTTTGTCAAATGTTTGTTGTTTCAATTGGTATTAATATGGAACTCTTCTTTCTTGCAATCTTAAATTGATAGATCACATTTGATGGTTTTTCAAATACTAACCAGTGTTGTATCCATTAAACAACAACTGGTATGTATGCACAGTATACTTTTTATATATTGCTATATTCAGTTTGCTGGTCTTTTGGTTGAGGAATTTATAAAATTTAATGAATTTCTTATTTCAAGAGAAATACTTATTTATGGAGTGGTTTTTTGCACTGTCTTTGGTTTTCAGGGTAGTACTGTCCTTATAAAATAATTTGGAATGTGCCCCTTCTGTTATTTTTCTAAAAGTTATTATATACAATTTGTATTATCTGTTCTATAAATGTTTACATTAAGTTTACATTTGACATTATCTGCATATAGAACTATTTTTTATCAACATACATATAGAACTATTTTTTATCAAAATACCAACATCGTTTTTCACAAAAAGCAACGTTTTGATTCTTACATTTCTGTAGAAATACAAAACACTCAAAACAGCCTAAACAACTTTGATAAAGGAACAAAGTTAAAGCTCTAACCCTCCCCAACCCCACGAATTATCACAAATACAGTACTAGTTAGATGACAGATTTCATCTTGAGTGAGTTCTGATAGTTTGTAACTTTTGACAAATGGTCCGTTGAATTTTTAAGTGGATCAATTTACACGTATGTAATTGTAATATTCACTTGTTATCCTTTTAATGTTTGTATAGTATGTCATAATAATTTCTCTTTAATTCTAATATTTATAGTTTGTCTTTTTGTCAGTTTATTAGTTGTGTTGCTTTGTTCAAAAAACTATTTTTTAGTTTCATTAATTTTCTATTGCCTTCATGTTTTTATTTTTTACCTTTATCCTAATTTTCTTCCTTTTGCTTGCTCTTTGATTTTATATAATCCTTATTTTTTGACGTTATTATGATAGCTTAGATTTTTTTCCCTTTTTGGCGGGGGAGAGTACTGGGAATTGAATGCAAGACCTTACGCTCGCCAGGAAAGCACTTAAGCTGCTGAGCTACATCCCCAGCCCCATAGCTTAGACTTTTAATATGAGGCCTTTATTGTAAGATTTAGACTTAATACTATAAATTTTTCTCTGAACATGGCATTATCTGCATGTTGATACATTTTCAATCCATTCAAAGGATTTTCTCATTTTATTTGAGGCTTCCTTTATTACTTGTGGTTTATTGAGAAGTATGTTGTTTAATTTCCAAGTGTTTGAGATTTTTCAGTTATCTTTCTGTTATTGATTTCTAATTTGAGTCTACTTTGACCAGAGAATGTACTTTTCTGTTATTTTATTTTTCCAATTTTTAATTTCCTTTTAAAAATTTTTATTCTTTTTATTAGTACATATTTGTCATATATACTGATCACATTCATCACAGGGAATTTGTTCCTATCCCTAACCCATCTCAGTTCTTTTTCTCCCCCATTTCCCTCCCCTCCCTTTGACTTTGCACAAGCTTTGTTTCCATTTTTTCCCTCCCATTCTCTGTTCTTCTTTCCCCTTCCTTCCTTTGTCCCTCCCACCTCCACTGTTTCCCTTCCATTTGAACTTCTACTTTCCAATATCTACTCTCCATTATGCTCGCTCCTCATTTATCCTTTGGTTTCTCACACAAGAGAAGCAACGTGATATTATTTCACATTGTGATGCTATTTCAGCTTACATTTTTAAAGTTTACATTATATGCTGGGTATTGTGGTTTTTAAATATTAAATTCAGTTTCTGATACTGTTGTTCAGTTATTTTTGTCTCCTTAGTGGTTTTCATCTACCTATCTATTGATTACCAAGAGACGAAGCTTGAAGTCAACTATCGTTGTAGATGAATTTATTTCTCCTTTAAGTTCTGTTTTGGCTTTGTGTATTTTGAGACTCTTTTGTTAGATCCAACTCTGTTGTATTATGCTCTGTCTAGGTTACTGGGATTAAGTTGGTGCAAACCAATCAGTGGACTGATTCAATAATCACATTCCTTAATCTCAGCACTGCACCATGAATTAATCACACACTCTAGATCCAGCCACCTCTGAAAAAGCTCTACCTATGGCCACAGGAGGCTGTGGGGGACATCTAAATGCAAGTCACAACAGTGGTATAATTTAAATTTTTTTCTTAGCATCTCTTCATAGGTATATTTTGAATGCAAATATTTAATATAAATATTATAATGTTTGAGATTATGTCTACCATTATTTTTCTCTATACTCTATTTTCTTCTATTTCTACTTTTCACTGAATATTTGGCCTCTCATTTAATATGTGAAAATTTCAGTAAATATTTAGGTTATGAGAAGTTTAAAAATTTGATGCACTCATCAGATTTAGTTTAGTGAATTAATCTTGGATAATCACATTAAATAGACAATGATTTCTTAAAATATTTGGCATGTTAAAGTAAAGAAATACTCACGAGTGGTTCTCCCGCATCACATATCTTTATGTGAAAAATTTCATCTAAGAGTAAGTCAATAGGTCTTTCTTCATAGAACATTAAAAAAAAATGTACCAAGCCAGGTAAATCTTTAGATTTGAACAGTTTTCCTATGGAGAAAGGGTAAATAAATGCAAATAACTCACAAACAGTTATCAAACCCATTAAAGTGAAAAAAGAGAAAAAATGAGTAAAACATAAATGTATCTTATTCTTTATAAAGTTTAAAGTACTAATAAAGTTGGAAGATGATGAAATAAAAAATTATATCTGCTAAAGTATTTATTGAGAAGTACCAGCTCTGAAAGACAAAGAGTGTAAGTTTAACCATTGCTCTCAGGAAATTAATTTTGATAGCTAGTGCAAATTGATTGTCTAAATCAAATGAAAGAAAAAAATTGTAAAAGCCGAAATTTGTTACTTAATTGCATAAAAACTAATTTTTTGGTCCTACTTTTGTAGCACTTAATCTATCACATATTCACTTTTGGTACTTAATTTTTATTACTGTTGTATTATTTCAACATTTGAACATTGTCTTATCAGAACTTTTTATATTTATGATTCTTAAATCAGATTTAAAATAGTTACTATAATTTAAGTATGATTCTATTTGTTCTACTAATAACCCATTATATCTTCAGTTTTAAAGTGAAATTGAGGCAGTAAGATTCAGTTAAATTTTCATTTTAAAGTAAATAATATAAAATACCTATAACCAAATAATAAGCATGATTGTAGGATGTGAGTATGTTTCAATTTTTCCTTGCACTTGAGTCTATGAGGGTCACTTTAATCAAATGAATATCTATATTTTAAATGTTGGTGCTTATTTATATAGAAGCCAAAGCAAGCGATTCAATGATGGAGATACTTGACTAATTCCCTAACCTGCTGTTAGCATGCTGTACAATTCTATTTATCAGGTTCATATTTTTGGTAAATAATGAATCAAATAACTGTTGCTGTGATAGCAAAAAGCAAAGCCTTTGTAAAGGAAGCTTAATAAGACTTCAGCATCGCATACATAGTGGTCCTTGTTCAACATGCTCTTGTGTGATGAGAATGTGTACTGTGCTCTGAGCTTCTTAACTTGCTGGGAAAGGAAAGATGAATTCTTTGAAAATTTAAATTCCCAGAGTAGTAAGTACAGCACCAAGAGCAAGTCCTCTTGAAGTTTCTCATCAGGTATTCCAAGTACCTACAATTTTTCTTCTTATTTTGGCCAAAAATGAGTAAAAACCTTAATATTTTACAGAATAATTGAGAAAAAACAGTGACCAAATAAGCTTATGAAGAGCAGATATGGTGATTAGCAATCAGAAAAACCTAATACTCTTCGGAATGACAGCAAAAATAAAATAAAATAAAATAAAATGTACAGGATTAAACTAAATGTTGACAGACTTATGGAGAAACACAACTCATATACATTACTCATGACAGCATAAATTATAGAACCAATTACAAAGCAACAGGTTCTATGAGCTACCCAGCTGAATGTTTCCTCAGCAATCCCACCTCAGGGAACACATGTGACATTTCAGTGTTTCTAGAGCGCAGAAAATTGGAAATAAGGTTTGCCACTCAGGGAATGGATGACAAAGTGGATTACTATGCAGTATGTATGTAGCAGTAAGAAACAGTAAACCAAATGAACATAAAGCAGCATTTTAAGAGTTTTTAAATCTAGTTTTGAGGGCAAAAATGCAAGAAACAGAAATAGGCTTGCCACATTACCACTGAGGTAAATTAAAGCAGATACCAACGTGAGAAATAATGAAATGCTTTACATGGATATATGTATGTTTATAGGTATATTTTGAAAATATTAAAGTGAAACCTTTTAGGGTCTGGGAGAAAGTTGAGGTAGGGATTGGAATAAAAGAAAAGAATAAAATAAGAGAATAGGTGAATCAATAATGTCACACTGAAATTCAACATGATAGTTTGAAGTTCAGAGGGAAAAAAAGCTGGAAAGCAGGAAATAAAGATGGAAGGAAGGAAGAGGAAAGTCTGGATGAACTGGAGAAAGTCAAATTACAGGCTCAGTTTCAGACAGTTTTCTGTGGTGGACATAAATCATATCTAATGTCAGCTTTGGCGCACTAGGAACTTCAGAGACTAGAGTACAATCACCCTGAGATAAAATTCCTTTCGTTATAACTTCATTTCTACAATTTGGCTGGATCTCTCTCTCTCTCTCTCTCTCTCTCTCTCTCTCTCTCTCTCTCTCTCTCTCTCTCTCTCTCGTGCTACAGAATGATCCAGGGTTCTTGCCCTTGCTCTATCACTGAGCTCCACCCCCGCCCATCAGTATTCCTCTAAATAAAAAAAAAGTACACCCTTGTCACTAGGCCAGCAGGTGCCAGACTTGGTAAGCGGTTGCTGTTATGGACTATATAACCTATGTGTATCTATGTTGTTTAATTCATTAGTGTTGTCTATTTTAAAAAAATTTGTTCAAAAATATGTTGTCTGAAGCTGACTTTATTATTACAATTATAGGATATTTAAAGGAATCATGCCATTCCTTTCTATTTAGCATCCACTTTGCTGATAAATTCTTTTAGTCTGAAGAATATTGTGTGCAAAAAAACCTTGACTAACAATAAATCTATTGCTTACCTATGAATCCCAGCACTGAAAACTGAACACAAAACCAATCGTTTGAAGTCATATTTTTTATAAATTCTGTTACTTTTGTAAAGTACATTTTTTTAGCTATGACATCATCTTCTAGCTGGAGAAAAAATGCATTAAAAACTTATTAGTATTTTGAGTGCTTCTACTGAGTAAGTTACATGAAGGTAAAAAATATTTACAACAGCATACACTGAAAAGATATTTTAAGAGATAATAACTTTATTTTCAGTCCAATTCACGGAGGATATTTTATAGTCAGCTTTTAGTTTGATTCTGAAAGTAACCAGAGGAAATATTACATTTGTCTTTCCTAAATAGAAACCTATAGTATTCAATTTAAATTCTCCAAGGAAGAGACTCATCAAAATCCTCTTTTATTCTCAACAGTACTTCCGGTGTGAAGGTGAGCCAGATCTGGGCTGCTGTCACAAAGCACTTTAGATGGGCTGGCTTACACACAGTGGTCATTTATTTCTCACAGTGCTGGGTGCTGGAGGTGGGACATAAGGCACCAGCAGACTTAGCGTGTGCTGCTGGCTGGCTCCTCCTAGGCGGTGTCTCCTGTACGCCCTCATGAGTTGTGAGGGATCTGCCATCTGAGAGCACTGACCTCAACCACCACAAGTCCGCCCTCATGATCTGATCACCTCTATAGGTCACAACTCCTTTGGGGGCCAGGACCCCAACACAGTCATTTTGTGCCAAGGGCACACAAGTCCTCATTACAGCAAGACTAACTTTGTGCTTGGAATGACAGGTGCCATGTTCTGTCTCCAGCTTTTGTGACTGAGAAAACAGTCCTTGGCAGAGAGGTGACAAAAGGAAAATGAACTCTTCTCACCCACAGCTAGCCGGTGAGAGAGATGGCACAAGGACACAGAAAAACAGGCTCCCTAAGAGCCAGGAGAGACTAGACAAGAACTGCTTTTCCTTTTAGTTCTTTTTTTCCCAGTTAATCTATGTTATGTGTAATCTGTAACCGTATCGGGCCCTCTCAGTGATTCCGCCAAGTGTGGAAGTCCTCAGGTGCGTTACCAGGGCACAGTCTGCACAGAGCTGCGGGGTTTGGGACTGGAAGAGTATTCGGCTGGCTCTCATGTTTCCATTTCACTGCCGCTAAGTAGAGATCAAAAGGAGTTTTTTCCAAGAAAAGAGAAAATCTTGTATTTAGCTTTTATCTAACTTTCTACTTTCCAATTAGCAAGGTACAGACTTATTCTGGGAGCCACGACATTACTATTTAAAAACATGGAAGGAGTGTGGAGTAAAAACTTCATAACTGATCTGTGTTTACGAATATATTAGGCACTGTGGAACTGTGGAACTCATTAGGTATGAGGTGATGTAGGGAAAAAATGGAAAGCAGGTACAAGGTCTAACATAAAGAAAGTACTCAAAATACACTTGTTTAGTAAAACTGTGGGCAGAAAAAGATAGAGGCAGTGCAATTTTTTTTTATTCTCCCTAATTCAGATTTTCTTTTCAGTTTGTTTCAGGTAACTATAATTTCCTCTGTTACAATGATCCCAGTGAGAATATTAATGTAAAATCAATTTTAAAATTCCTTCTGACATCTTAATACTGTGAATATTTTCTATTTTCTGGTGCAAAGCAAAGCCAAGGAACACAATAAGAAATAAGGAATTAAAGAAAGTAGGGAGAAAATAATACTGTAATTTTAAATTTTATATATACCAAGTTCTCACCTGTAAATAATATGTGGCCTTGGGTTGGGCATATGCCATTAAAACAGAAAAATCCAATACTTGTTTTATACGCCAACTAAAAATAAACAATAAAATCTGTTAATATTCATCATTATTTAATTTTTACTTAGCCATACATCAGTAAACAAAAATACTTTTTTAAAACAATTTGTTAACAGAGTATTAACCACATTGAATAAAATTGAATATGTTAATACCAAAAAATTTCCTGTCTCGTTACTCAGTAGGAAGTACCTGCCATTGCTAAACTAGGATAAACATAATCTATTTTTTACATTTTTGGTTGAATTTTGATATAAGTAAGAAGTTAACATTCTTTCTGATCTTGAGTTTTAGTCATATGAATGCATAAAGAAACTTTATTCTCATTTAATATGGAGTTGAAGACTAGGCTGTGCCCTTAAAATATAAAGAACACATAACAGTTTTTGCTCTCTAGATTGCATAATCTACCATGAGGAGACAGAAAATTAATAAAATGAAGGGTTTGGAATGTAACTCAGTGATACAGTACCTGTGTGGTATGTGAGTCCCTGGGTTCAATCCTCTATCACAGAAGTAAATAAAATGGTGTGGGCTTCTATGTAAAATTAGGACAATTGGAAAAGCACCATATGACATACAAACAAAGGACATCACAATAAGGTGGGGCGTGTGGTTAAAAGAGCCAGGTGCTCCTTGCAGAGCAAGCAGCATTGGACAGGCCTGAAATGTGGAAGGAGGATGCCACCTGCACCTCACAGCACAGCAAGCCTATAACCCCAGCAATGGAGGCTGAGGCAGAAAGACTGCTGTGAATTGGAGGCCTGCCTGAGCTACATAGTGAGTTCAAGGCAAGCCTTAGCTACATAGCAAGAAGCTGTCTTTAAAAAAAAAAAATGCTAGAGTTATAAAGATCTAAAGGAAAAAAAAAGAAAAGCCTAGGATGATACTCAACTTTATGATTGGAAAACCTGAGAATAACTAAAAGCAAAACAAAAGTTAACAATGACCCCTAGATGCTGACAAACAACATTTTTATTTTTATTTCACTTTATTATTTTATTTTTTTGAGGCAGGATCTCATTCTGCAGGTCAGGTTAGCCTTTAACTCACTACACAGTTCGTGCTGGTCTCGAATTCTCTGTGATCCTCCTGTCTCAGTCTGCCAGTGCTGGACAACAGGCGTGTGCCACCACAACTGCACTTATAATTCTAAAACAAAAACAAAGCTAAGAGGTTCCCTGGGGTAAAACCTTTTTCTGATTTCTGATATGTTTTTCTTTTTTCATTTTTGAGGAACAAAATTCTCGTATTCTTTAATAGCTGTCACATTTATTAATCGAAAATATAATCCTTCACATATGTATAGAGCTTTTAATTTCTCAGTATTTCTTCATAATTACCATATTTTATTCTTAAGATTATCTTTATAAATTTGTATATGAAATATTACATATAGGAAATTTTTCTCTAAATGTATCGAGAACTCAGAGGCAATAGGAAAAAAAGTAGCAACACACATAGTAAAACCAGCAGAGAAAAGCTGGGTCTGGCATCCAGGTGGGATGATTTAGAAACCCCTTCTTTGTGCCTTTGCTAATAACTTGTAGAAACATGAGCAGACTCAGTGGTGTGCAGGTAAATGTATAACAACTGACTCAGCATTTGGGAGATGCAGAGCCCTGATTTTGGCTACTGCCCATTTCCAAGGTGTAAATACTCCTACCATCCCCGACTCTATGCTGCCAGCTCAAAATTACTGAGCATGGACTTAGGGAAGTGGTCACACAGCAGCGCTGCAGGCCAGGAGGAGCTGGCTCCCCCACACACCCTGGGTTTGTGGTAACAGCTATCAGATGCTGGTCCCAAGGTCTCATCAGATGAAGTCAACTATTTAGAGTACTCTTGTGGCTTTGGTTTAGAATGACTCCCAGAAGCCTCCTCGGCTGCTTTGAGGTGGGGTTTTTGAAAGGTGATTGAATCTGGGGGACACGGGGCTCATCAGTGCTTTGATCCACTTACAGATGTGTGTCTGAACCTGCTTTTAGGAGAGGGACTTGGTCACAAGGGACAGGTCCCTGAGGCTGACTGGGAAGGCAACATCTCTCCCTCTCACCATGCCCTGGCCACCATGACATGGGCAGCTTTTGTCCCCTGTGCTGATTCTGCCTTGCCACCAACTGACTGTTGACTAAACTGTGAGCCAGTGGAAACCGCTCCTCCTTTAAGCTGGTGTTGGACACTGAGTGAGGATACTGAGGGAGGAGGAAGTAACCAAGGCAGTACAGTTCTCCAGTATGCCATACCGCTTCTCTTTTTGTGAGTAATCAGTTGGTTTCTCATGTATTATGCTTGGATAAAAAAAGTCAGGGACTGAAATAACTTCTAAGGTTCCAGATTTCACTTGTCTTTTGAATCTGTAAATATAAGTAAATGGGTGATTTTAGTGAATGTTTAATTTAGCAAAATAACATAAATACTGAAATACAACTTCTTTATGGAGTTCCACATAATATTGTGAATTATTTCATATGTTGTTACACGGTACCAATATCCTATAACTACTATTTAGCTAAACTAATTATGTTCCAAATTAATGTCAGGCATATCAAACTTCTATCTGTAAAAGTTACGAGTACTTTTTAAAAACTTTATAAACAAAGGCAGATGCTGATGTTCAAGATACTATACTTAATGCAATATAATAATAGCTCCAAGAAAGCAATAACAATAGATCTTTTTAAAATGTATATGAATTTAATAAAATTCTTTTGAATATAGCAATATGACTTCTGAAAGTAGAGTAACAAAGCAAGTGAGGGTTACATTTGGCACTGACAACTCTTTGGAGAACTATGTGTATTTGTTTTAGTATCTCTATTTTTAAAAAGTTAATACAGATAGGCCAACAAGAACAACACTAAAGTACATAAAATACTTCTCGCAAAAGCTGCAATATGAATCTCATATGATCAAGATAAAGAACGACAGACCAGATGGAACTTCAAATGATCTTGCCTTAGAGACCTAAGCCAATTCTAGGAAGGATTTAGGTTTAGGTATTGCATTATTTAATAAAATGCTAAGAGCTCAAGGAAATGTTTAGTTTTTATTGCCTAAAATAAAAAGCAGGACAATGCTGCATACACAGGACCTCAATATTGTGCAAAACTGGTAGTTCTAATTATCCTGGTCCGAATGCCTCAATCACAATTACGGTGTGTGTGATAACAGCCTCCGCCATCAATACTGTTCTAACTGTAGCTATGCTGGTGTATTAACTGAATGCCTGTGCAAAGTACAATCTTCTACTAATTCTTCAGTGCCCAAGTCACTATAGAAAGAACAGATGCACATCAGTGACTAATCACAATGCTTCTTCCAAAGTCAGTTGGCAACTGGTCCCTGTGCATGGGTTATCCACTCACACATAGGAAAACACACACATGTGTTGTCTCAGGAGTCTCCTAGTCATGAACAAACTCATGTGGTGTTTAACAAAAGTGGGAAATTGAAAGAGGGAATCCACCAACAGATGAAAGTGTGGGAAGCAATGATGCTGGCAGTAATTCTGCAATATGACTACAAGCCAGCAGCCCACAGAAATGTTGACAGTTTCCCCTGTGGGAGACCCCAGATCCATGACCAAGGAAAGTTGGCAAGGGTGAACTTATCATGGAGATCAATGAGGAAGGTGGTTGCGGTGAAAATCAAGTCACACAGGAAGTGATGTTGCTAAAGTAAGCTCATTAAGGAAACTCAGAATATAGTATTTCACGACCCTGGAACTGCAAATGATAAAATGTTTGGACCCGACCTGAACTCAGAAGTATTACCACTTGCCAAACTAAAAACAGACATTAGCTTTGTATTTGAGTTCTGTGACAAGAAGATAAGCACTATTTAAACTATTCTTGAGGAGAAGTCAAGATGGACAATCAGTGAACAACAAAATACAAAGCCTCCGAGGAGAAACAACTCATATGCCAGAATAAACCATCCTGGAGAGACCCAGACAGAGGGAGATGGATCCTCTTGACACAAGAAGAAATTAAAACATAAAAAAGCTCGTCAAACACGTCAGGACTACAACTGGAACAGCTAAAAATTACAGGACACAGCATTTTCGCTGCAACCCACCAAGTTTGTGCCGGCCTGAATTTGCACCAGCTTGAATTTGTGCCAGCTAGCAGAGCTGCCTAAACTTGTTCCTGCCACCACTCACAGGAACCACAGCAGCACTGAACTCGGGGGTTGGTGAGTCCAACAGAGAGCGGAGCCGGCAAAGGGACCTTCATTAATCCATGGTCAGTGCTGCGAATGAGACCCCCCCCCATGAGAAGAGTGCGACCAAATGGGTGACATGTTGGAATCAGGCAGGAGGAGACTGAAATGGGAGTGACAGTGACTTCAGTTGGTTGCTCCCTCCCCAGAGCAGATTCTTGGGATTTGTTTGGACTGGGCTGTGCCACTGGCTGGGACCCAATGAGCCGTCCCAAATCGATTCCCTGCACCTAGCATGTACTAACCTGGCGAATGCCCCTGAAGTTTGGCTGGCCCAGTGGGGAGGGGCAGGCAGGAGAGGGCAGAGGTCCCTAGCCAGCATGCTTCAGAGGAACTGTGGCCCACAGGGAAGGGGGCTGAGACCTGCACTGTACACCTGTGTGGAGGAAGCCAGGACCATGACAGGAGAGAGAGGCAAGAGGAGGCCCCAGCCCAGAACTCTGAGAGCACTGATCCAGGAGAGGGAAAAACAAGGGAAACTGAGGGCGGCAAACATCAGACATGGCTTCAATGGACATTAAGAGACATCTTCAGGACCTTGTAGATGAGCTCAAAACTGAAATATCAAAACAGGTAAAGCAAGATATGAGTAGAGTAATAAAAGAAATGCTCTCAGGAAGCATCTCTCAGGAAGATACAGATGGAAGAAGGGAGGAACACAAAAAAAGGAGAGAAACATTCAATAAAGAATATAAAGAAAATCTAGAATACATGAAGCAGATTCAAAGGAACTACTAGGAAATTAAAAACTCCATTGAAAGCTGGCAAAACTCCTTAAAAGAAACTAAGGATAGACTATCAAAACTTGAAGACAAGTTTGCAATGTGTGATCAATGAAAGGAAAGATCTCTTAAAAATAACAAGGAAACAGGCAGTAACAATACAAAAGCTAGAAGATGACAAGAGAAACTACAATTTAAGAATAAGAAACATGAACAAAGAAGCAGGAATACAAACAGGCAAATTACAAAGGCCATTCACGGAAATAATTAAGGAAAACTTCCCAAGCATGGGAAAATAAAATGACATTCAGTTATGTGAGGCATACAGAACTCCAGCCACCTACAACCAAAACAGAGCTACACCCAGATATATAATAATCAAGACACTAGAAATTCAATATTAAAAGCCATCAGAGAAAATAAACAGATTACCTATAAAGGTAAGCCCATCAGGATCACGGCTGACTTCTCAACACAGACCATCAGATCAAGAAGAGCTTGGAGCAAAGTATTCCAAGCCCTGAAAGAAAATAACCTCCAGCCCAGATTGATGTACCCTGAAAAATTGTCACTAGAAATTAGTGGAGAAACAAGATGCTTCCATGACAAAGAGGAACTGGGGGAATTTGTGACCACCAATACAACCCTACAGAGAATACTGAAGGACATTCTAGAGAGAGAGACAAAAAATACCAGGATTTTAGGAACAGTGGAAGAAAGGCCTCAATGAGTAGGGCAGGCAGTAGAATGAAGGAGAAAACTAGACAAACAAAGGCAGAAAAATAGCATAGCAGAAATGAGGCAGAGAAGGATGGCTAGAATCTCTAACATAGATGGCCTTGATATACTATATTGTTAATAGTGCACCAGGATTTAAAACCCACATTACTCACACTACTCTGCTTAGATGTATTATATTCTGTTCCAGTCAT